>JAEVFF010001114.1:111186-152206 GCA_018901945.1 Pugionium dolabratum | reverse complement strand
TGGAAGTGGAAATGCGCGTGTACTCGGCTGGATCGGCTGTACCGGCTGGATTGTGCGCGGTACTGGCAGGAATGACTTCAGGACCGGCCAAGTTGATCCCGGAGTCGGCGGTGTCATCAGGGGGACCGGCGGTGTCATTCACGTCCCCACCAAGTGTGCCGGAAGCTTGGGCCTCTCCGCCGGCGATTTTACCGGTCTGGTCCTATAGGTCGAGGGCTCGGCGGTACTGTCTGGTCCGGCAGGCGCGCCAGATGGTCCTGCTGTCTCGGGCAAGCTTCCTGGTCGGCCAGTCTGGTCTCCTGGCTGGATGTACGACCTGATGTCCTCATCAATACTTCTCAAGTATGGTGGAAAATCCTTGGACTATCTGCTTGCTTTGTTTGAATGACAAAGGCCAGGCACGTTGGCAAGGGGTGAATCAACTTGAAACTTCCAAGGGTGATGAAGATCCCTTAGACTTTTGGCTCTTGAGAGGAATGAGAAAGTGTTCTATAATTCGTTATTCGTTATTCAAGTGTTCTATAATTCGTTATTCGTTTAAGAAGAAGATTTTCTATTAAAATGTTTGATGATTCAGAAAGAATGATACAAGAGAGTACTTATAGTAGTCTATAAAATTGAAAATGACTCTTAAAATTCTACCAAAACATTAAAGGAAATACTTAGGGAATTACAAATACAACTAAGACAAAGAATAAGAAGTAAATAATGTTTTGACTTGATTCTTCCTCTCTTATGTCGTGGATTATGAGATAGAATGGGCCTTGATTCACCAAGAGGTTGTGGTAAAGTAATTTGGGCTTGCCTCATTAAAAGCCTATCTTAGAAAACCCAATGGGACAAAACTAAGAATAGAGAAAAAGAGTACAATCCAAGGCATCTCTCTTGGTGAGGTTTAGGTGTCTAGAATCACAACCAATGTGGTTGGATTAGCACACAATAAACTGGCCTAAATGGTGTTGAGAAGGTGTTGTAGTGTTGTATTAAGTCTGGCTTGCTTGGATTGGATAATG
This sequence comes from Pugionium dolabratum, assembly GCA_018901945.1. Classification (NCBI taxonomy): domain Eukaryota; kingdom Viridiplantae; phylum Streptophyta; class Magnoliopsida; order Brassicales; family Brassicaceae; genus Pugionium; species Pugionium dolabratum. Next base: position 151,193 of record JAEVFF010001114.1, on the reverse strand, counting down.
GGGCCACTGAAGATTTGTAGGCTTTCATCTCCAATATCCGCAGGTTCTAGCTGCTCCTTAGCATCTTTAGTGGCTTCTTCCTCCACTGGTTCAAGCTGCTACGTAGGTTGTGCTTCCTTCCTGGCCATGCTCACATCAGGTAGACACATTAAACTCACCTAGAAGCTCAAGCCGATAGGCATTATTGTTGATTATTTCGAGGATCCTGAATGGCCCATCTCCTCTGGGGGCTATCTTGGAACACCTTAAGTGGGGGAACCTCTCCTGCCTTAGGTGTAGCCACACCCAATCGCCTGGTTGGAAGATCATCTCTTTTCGCCCTTTGTTGGCATGAGTCACGTACTGCCCGGTCCTCTTCTTTAGGTTCTCCATGGCCTTCTAGTGTAGCTTCTTGACAAATTCTTCTTTGGACTCTCCGTTCAGGTTGATCATCTCTGTTGGTGGCAGAGGTGATGGGGACATCAGGTCGTATGGCCGGCCAGGAGACCAGAGTGGCCGACCAGGGAGCTTGTCCAAGACAGCCGGGCCATTTGGCACGTCTGCCGGCCCAAGCGGTACCACCGGACCTTTGACCAACCGGGCCGGACCGATCAACATTGCCAGCAAAGAGGCCCAAACCTCTGGCCCAACTGGAGGCGACGTGGATGACACCGCCGGTCCAATTGGTGACGCCGCCGGCTCCAGAATCAACTTGGCCAGAGCAGAAGACATTTCGGCCAGTACCTCGTACAGTCCAGCCGGTACAGCCGATCCAGCCGAGTGCACGGGTATTTCAACATCTACACAAGGAGACTCGGACAAAATAAGCTACCAGCTTCAGGACATGCATCTAGAGGAAGTCTCTACACCATTGGTGCCACCAGGAGCAATGACAAGGAGCAGATCAAGGGCACTCTTCCACAAATTCAGCTTGTGGGTCGACAAGCTCCTAGAAGATGATCGACAAGGGACATTGGGCCAGAAGTGCAAAGAAGAGTCCAAAGGCTTCTCAACAATGCAAGGGACTTCAGAGACTTGGGCTTTAGTGGCAAGAGAGGTCAGGGCCAAAGATTCCTAACCCTACTCCAAGTCGAAGACTAGGAGCAAGGCGCGTGCATGCCACAAGGACGGCCACCTTCCATTTCTTGGCCGTGAGGTAAGAAATGTAAGCTTTCAAATTGGATATTTTCCTCTTTCTGTTTTGCAGGGTAGGATTTAGATTATTTACATTTTTGAATCAAAGACATTTTAGGAATAGGTCCTTTTTTGGTTATGCACTTTTGTACGTTTTCCCTTTGTGCACTTTTGTAAATTTTCCATTTCTTTCTTGAGTTGGACCCTAGAAGGTCAAGCTGTCGAGCATATTAATAAGGCTCCTTCCAGCATTGTAGTTCGACAACCTTTTTGATAATTAATAAAGTGCGAATTTTCTTCTACAAGTTTTTCTCTCTAAGAGACTTGTGCGCTTAGAACCTAGTTGAGACCAGCCCTCCTAGCTCTAAGTTTGTGATTTATCACGAGGTTCATCACCCCTCGTGTTGTTCACTTCACCCTTCCATCTTTTACCAACCAGAAAACCCCCATCCAGAAGCCTAAGGTTGAGTTTCTCACCTAATCTTCTCCACACAGCCCTTAGGCTTAGGTGAGAAACTCGACCTTAGACTTCTTGGATAGAGGTTTTTGGGTTGGTATTTTATGGAAGGGTGAAGTGAACCACGCGAGGGGTGATGAACCTCATGATAAATCACAAACTTAGAGCTAGGAGGGCTGGTCTCAACTAGGTTCTAAGCGCACAAGTCTCTTTTGACAGAAAGCTTGTAGGAAGAAAGTTCTACTTTATTAATATCAAAAAGGTTGTCGAACTACAATGCTGGAAGGAGCCTTATTAATACGCTTGACAGTTTGACCTTCTAGGGTCGACTCAAAGAAAGAAAAGGAAAGTTTACAAAAGTGCACAAATGGAAAATATACAAAAGTGCATAACCGAAAAAGAACCTATTCCTAAAATGTCTTTGACTCAAAAATGTAAACAATCTAGATCCTACCCTGCAAAACAGAAAGAGGCATATATTTGAATTGAAACTTACCTTACTTACCTCACAGCCAAGAAATGGAAGGTGGCCGTCCTTGTGGCATGCACGCGCCTTGCTCCTAGTCTTCGACTTGTAGTAGGGTTAGGAATCCTTGGGCCCTGACCTCTCTTGCCACTAAAGCCCAAGTCTTTGAAGTCCCTTGCATTGTTGAGAAGCCTTTGGACTCTTCTTTGCACTTCTGGCTCATTGACCTTAGTCTATCTTCCTCTAGGAGCTTGTCGACCCATAAGCTGAACTTGTGGAAGAGTGCTCTTGATCTGCTCCTTGTCATTGCTCCTGATCGCACTAATGGTGTAGCGACTTCCTCTAGATGCATGTCCTGAAGCTGGTAGTTTATCTGGTCCGAGTCTCTTTGTGTAGAAGTTGAAATGCTCGTGTACTCCGCTAGATCGGCTGTACCGGCTGGACTGTGCGAGGTATTGGCCGGAATGCCTTCTGGACCGGCCAAGTTGATCCCGGAGTCGGCGGCATCACCAATGGGACCGGTGGTGTCATACACGTCACCACCAGTTTGGCCGGAGGTTTGGGCCTCTCCGCCGGCAATGCTGATCGGTCCGGTCCTGTTGGTCGAGGGTCCGGCGATACCGCTTGGGCCGGCAGACGTGCCAAATGGCCCGGCTGTTTCGGACAAGCTTCCTGGTCGGCCAGTCTGGTCTCCTGGCCGGACATACGACCTGATGTCCTCATCACTTCGGATCGTAGGATTTCTTCGGGATACTCGGCAGCGCTCTAGGATATACAGAGATCGTACGTATAACAGGATACTCAGAGATCGGATTTCTCGGAGGAAATCTAGAGGTTGATACTTGTACCGATCTTTATTTGGACCGAGCCCAATATTCAGGATATGAAACCTACTTCCAATACAATATTAAAAATTCTATGATATTCGTTAACTTCTAAATAATTAAAGTAAAGCACAGAAAGCACACATGTAACGTCTTTAAGTTTTAACTTAAATTTAAAAATTTTGTATTTTTATCTCTTCTTCTAAAAACATGCTGTTTAAAACTAAAAGGTTGAAATGTAAAAAGAAAATAAAAAAGAATCTAACGTATTATGGTCTTTGTGAGAGATTATACGTTTGCCGGAGAAAAACTCAAAAAAATTTACTAAGACTTACTCAAACTAAGCTTTGTAATCCTTTAAACTTTCCTCTCACGTCTGTGTCACACACTTTACTCTAGAGATAGATTTTAGTGCTCTATTTTCTCTCAAACTATAGCCATATAGCATCACATCTATCCAAAGTACTTCTAACGTGTTGTTTATATACATTTTAAAAGTTTTAATCATATTTTCTGAAAACTTCAAATTTCAAAACGTATAAACTCATCATATTAAAGTTCAAAACCCAAATGCACACAACATGCGATTTAGATCGGTTTATTGTTTTAATATGTCATTAACCATTTAGATCGTAATAAACCAAAAATAGATCCGATTAAAACCATATTATAACCCGAGTAAAACCATATTATAACCCGATTACAAAAATATAAATCACCCAAAACATTCTTGCTTCGCAAAATCTCTAATTCGTAAATCTCAAACCCTAAAATGGTGAACTTTCCCAAATTTCTTCAAAATTCCGCTCAATCGAGTTTGTTCTTTTGGTGAGAAAATCATGTCTTTAGTCGAGATGAACAGAATTTCTGAACTCGAGGAGGATTCAAATGGTGAAAATCGGGTTGAACGTGATGAGTTCAACTTCGAGCAAGTTGTCATCGATTTCATGGACGAAACTCATGTTCTTCACAATGTCATCCTGGATAGTGACAGTGAAGAGGAGACGATGTTGAAGGCATGGATAAAAGGAAAGAGAGAGACCGAAACAAAATGGAACTTGATTATGAGAGTTTATATGAAAGGCAAGTTTTCAACAATGGAATAGCGTTTAAAGAGGTTGTCCTTGACTACACTCTGAGTTCTGGCCAGAATATCAAGCAATACATGTACAATCGAACTGAGCTTGGTTATAGTTGTGTAGCTGATGGGTGTGAATGATGTATATATTGCGCTAGTATAGGTAGAAATGATAAGTGGCAGGTTAGAGTGTTTAAGAAAGTGCATACATGTGTTCTTAATGGTGAGTACGAGATGATTAAGGTCCCTGTCATCTCAATTATTCCTTGATAAATTTAGAGATGAATTGGACTAGTTCATGCCTATGAAGATCGAACAAATGATGAAAGAGCGATGAAAGATCACTCTAACTCGTCCTCGGTGTCAAGCTACTAGGAATAAGGCTTTGAAGTGGATAAAAAGAGAATATGATGAGCAATTTGGACGTCACTGAGATTATGGTAATGAGATTCTCACTTCAAACCCAAATTCTAATTTTGAAATAGACACTTTCAAAAATGAGGAAGGGTTAGATTATACGTATGTTTTGATAGTCTTAGAAGATCATGGAAAAAGACATGTAGGCCACTAATAGGAGTTGATGGATGCTTTCTAAGATCAAAAATTAAGGGCAATTATTAGTGGCTTTAGGGCGAGATGGAGATAATGCAATCTATCTAATATAGCATGGGATGTTGTACAAAAGGAGAATAAGGACAATTGGTTATGGTTTGTGAAAAAAATCAAAGGTGATTTTATTCTGGAAGATGGTGAAGGCTATGAATGGTGTATGATCGCCAAAAAGGATTGATCATGGCTGTGGAGAAATAGTTGCCTAATATTGAGTATAAAATGTGTGTTAGACAGATCTATGCAAACTTGAAGACTAAATATGGGAAGAATACACAAATGAAACTACGCATTTGGAAGTTGGTGTGGAGTTATAACAAAATTGATTTTTTTAAAAAATTTGGACAGGTTATTTAATTAGGATACACAAGTGTATGAGGATGTGTTGAAGATGAATCCCAAGAGTTAGTGTAGGGTTTTCTACAAGTTTGGCAGCCAAGATGTGAAAAAAAACTCCACCGAGTCATTTAACAGCTCGATTGGCATGAGTGAAACCGTTTATACTAATGTTAGAAACCGTTGCGGGCTTGCAATGGTTCGTATTTCCTAAAGGTATATCAAGTATCATATGCATATAAGGATTTGTATTCTTTACATGATTGCTTTCCTAACTTTAGAACATAAGAGAGCTTCAGAGTGCAAGGTTCATAGGTCAACCAAACTGATGTATGAACTTGTTCTTAGTGGCTATTCATATCGGGTTAGTTTGGATAAAAAAAGTTACAGTTGTATAAAGTGAGAGACTACATACATTCCGTGTGAGCATGCCTATGAAGTCATTTTGAGCAAAAAAAAAACTTGAGACTGAGGAGTATGTTAGTCTCTAGTTCCAAAAAACTAATTGGAGAATGACCTATTGAGAAGGTCTTGTTCCATGAAGAAGTGCTCAGTTTTGGCCAAATGGATCTCATCCTTTGTTATATCAACCTCTTGAGCCACCTCAATCTGGCCGGAAAAAGAAGAATAAAAAAGACAAAAGAAAGAACGGAAGAAATTAGTTTTAATCAAGGAAGCAACTGAGAGCATAAAAATGCATAATCCATTATGTAATATGTGGTGCAGGTAAGCATAACTCAAGATTTTATAAGAAAGATGCACAAGTTTGTATTTTTGTTTGATTTTTTGTGGTTTTGAATATCACGCAATTTTGTTGCTGATTTTTGTGTTTTGTTGTGTCTTTTATTGTAACAGGATTCTCAAAGTGAATCTACTCAAGGAATATTCACTCAGACTGGTAACTAAAAGAGTACGGTGGCATTTTAGATAATTACTGAATTTTTTATGCCTTTAAACTAGTGGTATTTGACTAAGTTGTGTCTGATTTTATAGAGGGTATGTGATTGATTAATCGGCAAATGGTATGTGTTTTGTTCGATTTGAATGGTGCAAGTTGTGACTGATTTTGGATGCTATGTGACTGATTTTGTGGCTAATGGTATGTGTTAATCTATATGGTGTACAAAACATTCCGCAAACACAACATTGTTGTCAAACTTAAATTTGCAGCATTGTTTCCATAAGAACACAAAAGTCAACAAGAACAAACATTCTGAATTCGAAACCCTTAACGAAGTAACTCGATGCAACCAAACATTATAATACATCCACAAACAAGAAAAATCAACATTCTCTTCATAGAAGCTTGGGCTTCATCCAAGACATCTTCTATCCTCTACAATATCTTTTCTTTTACTTCCATTTGCATCTTCTCAAACACATTGTCCTGAAATTTTATTATCTCATCTGCAATTCTTTAAGTCGCAAATTTTTCATAGCCAATGCATCTATTTCATTCACAATTGCCTCATCAACCCACTTAAATACATGTTGGTCATCAATAAGATGCACAAAAACATGTATTGATCGAAGTGAGCACAAAAACAAGTATTGCTCGAGAGAAGCATAAAAATATCTTTTTATCTTATTTGTTATAGCAAATATATACCTAAAATACCTATGGTAAAGGTTGGCTTCGGATTTGGATATCTTTGCCATAATTTTTTTGCCACACCATCATTTCGGATTTGGACATCTTTGCCATAATTTTTTTGCCACATCAGCATTTCTTCATCACACCCACCACTTTTCCTCTTTAGCGGCTATTTGAAGTTCCACTCGATCCTCCAAATGTGTTGCTCATCCTCCAATCTCACAGTCAAAAATCGATTCCAACAATTGAGAAATGGAAGCCCTTTCTGGAGATTACACTGGATTTTGACTTTAATCAATGCGAAAATTGGTTCCCTAACCCGAAATTGATTTTAGGGTTTCTAGAGAATTTAGATTTTTTTGGGTATTTATGCTGATTCACGAGTTGGATATTGAGTATATTTATTTTTTAATTTGGTTTAATTTCCGACGTATATGGTAATGTTTCAGGTTTGTGTCATAAACCAAGAAAACCGGACAAATGGGTTTATACGTTTTGAACTTTGAAATTATGAGAAAACAGGATTACGACTTCTAAAATATATAGAAATAACACATGAGAGATACTTTCGGTAGATCTGATGCTATATAGTCATATTTTGGAGGGAAACAGATCGTTAGCCTTAAATTCTATATGTAAAAAATAAATCCAATTTTGTGACTAAAGACAAAATTTAACTCATGACTTGATAATTTATGTTTAGTTATTTTTATTCAGTCAGGATAGCTTGTTGAAAACCTACATTCACTGTCTCCTCTTAATGCACAAAACACAGTCCATTTATGCACTAGAGAGAGATAATGTGTTATCACGTAAGTTTTGAAATTTTAGCTGTCTTTAGAATCCTCTGTCTCGTTTATAGACATCTGATTTTCATTTCGTACTGAAAATTCAATATTCCGACAAATTTTTGATAAAATTAATTTTCGACAAACTAGAACCAATATACAAATTGCATTAGAAATAGTTGTTTTAATGTTCGATTTGATTTATATCTATGTTTAACCGATGATAAAATGAAACAAATGTACAAATTAAAAAGACACATTTTTTCACAAGATTAAATTCTCCGAACTATATTTACGGAACGTATTTTTAAACAAATCCATTAGAATAAGGAAACAAATACAATTGCATATAATACAAATATAGTTAAACATATTTTATTTTATACTTGATTTTTGCAAATAGTATCAAACATATCATGTTTGAATATTACCGAGCTGCACTCGTCCATCACCATCTTCAATGACTGCAAATTACAGAGAAGAACCATCAACACAACTAGCAGATGTTTACATCATGTTCGTCTGTCTAATGGGACGATACCAAACACATGTTTATACCTTTCCACAATACTTAAGGTGTGCGTAAGTATTCATGAGATATTTTATTGGTATTTATAACACTCTTCTAACCCTAACACATAAGATAATCAAGAGATTCTAATAGATACAACTTGCTCTACAAGTTTATATATTTGGAAAATTTATTTCATGAAATATTTAATTTTCCATTTTGATAGAAACAATTTGTTCTCCAACTTTATCTACCTATTAAATCTATTGTAAAGAATACTTGATTTTTCTGCAATCACATAACAACTCAGCATGCCACTTGCCATATCAGCTAATGCACCACATCAACTCCATCCTTTTGTTACGAGTTCTGATACATAATCTAGTGCATCAGTTGAATGTCAAATATGTTGTATTGGATATTTAAAATCCCAACAACTCTGTTCAGCGCAACAAGCCATTTTTCATGTCACCTATTATGTCACTTCAAATCATTGCCTCCTCATACATCTTATCATATATTATTTGATGCATCAGATCCTAACATGTTGTTTAATGCATCCTCTGTTACATCCAACCATAGAATCCATAATCTGCATTTCCTCAATCCATCTTTCTTCTTTATGTCAATGACTACATCAACTTAATCACCACATCAAATTCTTGATTTATGTTGCTGACTACATCAACTTAATCCTTACATCATACTCTTGTTATGATATGTTGTTTGTATCAGCTACTATATCAAGAACTGTCTCAGTCTCTATTGTATACACTTGCATAATATACTCCATATCATATGTCCATTATCTAAATCACATCTTGTTCATAGATATATCATATTATGTTTTGTTCCAAAGATTTCACAAATCAGTTATCATAACATTAATCTCCTCATTGATGACTATCATGTAGAGCTCAACGATATAATCAATATCACAACATATATGTCATGTTAAATCTTTGAGGCTTTGACAAACTACCTAACACATCATCTAATCATGACAACACACTTTTGTTCTAGAGATCATCAATAATGGTGTCAGTATTTGTATTTCATATTGCAATTGCTTAGAGTTTTATCAGATCTATCTCTATCTCACCTGACACAATAGATGTAACACATCATGTTTTAATAGTTATATCATGTTTTAATAGTTATATCATGTCTATTTACAATAGCTTATCAGCTAATTGAGCAATACAGTAAAAATCTCTTCTTTGACGATTGAGTTGTAGAACTCAAACACACAACAACTATTGTATATCTCACATTATATAAACTTTAAACAAAAAGAATTGTAGCTTATACATAAGTAATCTTCAAACTCCATTTCAATCATACACATACCTCAATCAACAATATACTAACAATCTCTATCTTGGTGACTAAAGTTTATAATTCAAACATCCAATCACTACTGCACACAAATAAGCTCACAAGGGTTTGGATGATCGACAAACTCCCCATCAAATTAGTGACTCCTTACACGCTACTCCTAACTAAATCATCATTTAATTCACACAATCTATCTTCTTATATTTCCCCGTTTTTAGATTAATTTTACACCCAAGAAACATGTATCATGAATGAGATATAAAACAAAACATGCATCAGATGAAAGATCAATCAATTGAACCTGTAATTGCACTAATCATAACTGCATCAAACGAACATTCAATCAAATGAACATACAATTGCACCAACTATATCCGATAAACTTTCAATCAATCGAACAAGTACTACAAGAAAACATAAAACTTTCCGACGATGCTAAACTCGTTGAGAATTTCTTACCGATTTTTGATGGTATACCGATGTACGAGGCATCGTTGGTAATTCATCAGAATTGTGTTGTTTAATTCCGATGACAGAAGGGTCATCGGGAATCTATGGGTTTCCCCGTTGCCTTCACGATGGCTATGTATTCATCGGAACTCTGTCGGTATGGAGTCGGTAATTCCTGACGATCAACTTTCCATCGAGTTTCCCAACAAATTTCTGATGGCATCGAATTTTTTGGTGTTTTTCGGGAATCCGTCTAGAGCCTGTTGGTTGACCGATTCCCCAAAAATTTTGAAATATCTGAATAAATTTGGTGTGATATAGATTGTCGTTGGAAATCCATCGGAAATTATCTGAAATCCATCAGAAATTGTCAGAAATCCACTGGAATATTCTTTGAAAATCAGTTATTGTTCTTATCCGTATATCTGATTATTCTCAAGAATATTCTAAAAATCCATAAAAAAATCGTGATAATCTTTGTAAATTTGACTATAAATACGCTCTCTTCTCTTCACATTTTTATCAAAACAAAAATCTTAACAAATGTCTTTTTAAAATTCTTATAATTATTTTTGATCGTGGATGGATAAACTTTGGTATGATTCAACGACGGAGGAATTGACGAATGAATTTGCACAAGGTGTGTAGGTGTTCATGACATTTGCATCACACAATAACATGATATTGAAATATGGTAAAATGTATTGTCCATATCGTAAATGTCAGAATCATATATTAGTCTCTATTAGAGAAGTACATAATCATTTGTATAGGATTAGATTTATGCCGGGTTACAAAATTTGGTAATTACATGGAGAAGCTGATGCAATGATGCAATATTATGGTACCACTTCAAAAAGGTTAAATAGTACTATTGTTATACTAGAGGAGAAGTTGATATAAACGCAAGTAATGTACATATGGTGAATGATGTATTTCGTGAATACAAAGCATCGTATATTGAGGATGAGAGTATAATAGAAGAACCTAATTGGAAGCTCGAAAGTTTTTGATATGACTAAACGATATAGAGATTGATTGTCACCCTTATCAGCTGCAAGCAAGTGGATGACTATAAAGATGGATTATCCTATCAGGATGGTTGACACATGGAAGATTAGCATGTCCTAAGATAATAATGATGCATTCCAACTGAAACACGGATGAAAGACTAGTTTGTTTTACTGTCATCGAAGATTTCTACCACATAATCATCCATATCGTCGCAGCACGATATTGTTTAGGAAAACAAAAACAAAATTGACGGTCCACCTTCTATGCTAGACAAAAATTATTTGATGACTCAACTTAGAGATTTTGGTGTTGAGAGTACAGCTTCATGTGGAGGTACAAACATTACCATTTTTATGGTTGTGTTGAATCCCATAATTGGCACAAGAAGAGTACTTTTTTGGGATTTACCATATTGAGAGGACTATATTATGTGCCATAATCTAGATGTCATGCACATTGAGAAGAATTTTTATGACAGCATAATGAATATCGTTTTAAATGTGCATCCCTCGGATGCGGAAGCATGGAAAGATTTTCAAGAGATCAATCTTAGTTTTGCATATGAGTTGAGGAATGTATGCATAGGGTTATCTATAGATAAATTTAACTCTTTCGGGATGCATGGAAGGCAATATTCGTTGTGGTCAGTTATCATGACACCTTATAATATACCTCATCATTGTGCATGAAACAAGAGTTTTTATTTCTAAAAATTCTCATCTCCGGTCTAGAGCATCCTAAGAGATTGCTTGATATTTGTTTGCAACCATTAATTTATGATTTGAAAATTTTGTTGGAAAATATTGTCGAAGCATTCGATATTTCAACCCAACAGGATTTCTTTATGCGAACAGTATTTATGTGGACCATAAGTATTTCCAGCGTATGATATGCTATCAGGATGGTTGACACATGGAAGATTAGCGTGTCCATACTGTTAAGATAATATTTATGCATTCTAACTGAAACACGGATGAAAGACTAGTTGTTTCATTGTCATCAAAGATTTCCACATGAGCATCCATATCGCCGCAACACGGTATTGTTTAGGAAGACAAAAAAATTGACAATCCACCTCCTATGCTAGAAAAAAATTATATGATGACTCCACTTATATATTTTGGTGCTGAGAGTACGGCTTCATGTGGGGGTAACAAACATTACCATATTTATGGTTGTGGCGAATACCATAATTGGTACAAGAATAGTATTTTTTTTTGGATTTGCCATTTTGAAAAAACTATTTGTTGTGCCATAATCTAGATGTCATGCACATTGAGAAGAAGTTTTTCGATAGCATAATGAATATTGTTTTAAATGTGTAAGGAAAAATGAAAGAAAAAATTGTGCATCCCTCAGATGCGGAAGCATGGAAACATTTTCAGAGGACAATCCTAATTTTGCATATGAGTCGAGGAATGTATGCCTCGGGTTATCTATAGATAAATTCAATCCTTTTAAAAAATATGGGAGGCAATATTCGTTGTGACGAGTTATCGTGACACCTTATAATTTTTTTTCATCCTTATGCATGAAATGAGGTTATTATTTCTAAAAATCCTTATGCCCGATCCAGAGCATCCTAAGCGATTGTTGATGTTTGTTCCATCCGATAAAATTGTTGATGTTTGTTGCATCCGATAAAAATTGTTGATGTTTGTTCCATCCGATACAATTTTTCCATACGTTGTTTATAAGTTTTTTGTTAATTATAACTTAAGATCTCTCTGTGCACGATCCATAGGCTATAAAACCATACTAGTAAGTTTCATCCGTTGTTTGGGCTTTTCATATCTGTCATTTTTTCGGTCTTGTTACTGGTGTTAATTATTCACTTATCAGTAAACATCATGTACACAAACACAAAAAGTATTAGGAGTACAATTTTATTTTAAGAAAAAGGGCAACTTCTATACCCAACTGGTGGGTTAACGGTTCCTCTTCGAAGAGAAGACGCTAACTAGAATATCTCCCATGCATTATTCTATTTTTATTTAAAATAAAGTAGAATTTTTCTAATGTATTGCATAATTCTTTTGAAAAGAATTACTCCAAATATACATGATTTATTATTAGTTTATAATAGCATTATTTATTTATAAAAAGTTATGAATCGTTTCAATTATTTTGTTATTTGTCAAAGCTTACATATATTATTTAAACTAACAAATTATTACATAAAATATTGTATTATAGCATAGAAAAATAACAAAATCATAGTAGTTTTTATGGTGATGAATAGTATTTTTTCTTTTAAAAAATATTTAAGATGAAGATTTTCATAAGTAGAACGAGGAAGAGTTGAAAGTACAACTGTAAAGAGTCCTAACTATTTGCTCGATCTCAGTGTGTCTTATATTGGAAATACACCTTAGCAAAATGTTTCACTCTAAATGCCTCAATACTAAATTAATACCTTTCCAAATCAAGAACCTGTTATTGGAATCCTCTCTTAAAACCTGTTATTTTAGATTTTGGTTTGACTAGAAAAAAATTAAAAAATGAAAAAGGAAAACAGTAATAAATATACCCAATGATTTTTTAATTATAATTTAACATGTGTCCAAAAAATCTTATGTTGAATGAAAAATTTATGGTCAAAATTTAGACTGAGAGTTAAGAATACATGACGTGAGCTAATTGGGACTCCAAGCACATTCAAGATCGTATTAAAAATATTAGATAATATATTAAAATAGTATATGAAAGAGTTTATGATAAAAACACACTATAAATATATATTTTTAAGTTCGTATTACGAGTACCAAAAATGTGGTTATTCGTTTAGATCAACTCCGATTTCAAATTTTTTGCCGACTCAAGTTTCGGATTTCGAAAACAATGTTTTTCGACAATGACAATTAAAGAACTAGTCCAACAGCCAGGATAAGAATTACTTATCGTGTTCAACCCAAGACGTCACACTACAAAAAAATATTAATATTTCCGATAGAATACATATCGTCGGAGAATACCGATGGATAACCGACGATATACTGACGAAAAGAGCTCCATTGAGAATTAATCGGAAATTCGTCGGTAATTTCCAATGATAGAAACGTTGTTGGGAATTCGACGGGAATACACATCAGCTTTTCGACGTATTACCGACGAAAAATTATTCTTTGACTTGTTGTCGGTACACCGTCAGAAATTTCTGATGACGTCACTCCTGTTAGAAATTACCGACTACTTTCTGACGGTATTGAATATTTCATTTCCATCGGTAACCCGTGGATAATCCGTTGGTTGTCAGAAATATAGAGTTTCTTGAATAAATCTTTATGGTCATCGAAAATCCATCAAAATTTCCAATGACTTTTCTATAACAATATATTTTTTTGCATTCCGTCGGAATCCCGTCGGTAATATATCGAAAAATGGTTGGTTGACCAATTCAATAAGACGATCGTTGGTAATCCGTTGGCAACCGTCAAAATTCAGTCGGAAACCATCTGTAATCCGTCGATGAGATCATCAAAATCAGTTTTAGTATCCGATTATTCTTACGAATAATCTAAAAATTCTTCTAAAAATTCATGATAACCTTTGTAATTTACATTATAAATACAGTATGGTCCTTCACAATTTCACCAAACCAAAAATCTTAACAAATGTCTTCTTCAAGTTCTTATGATTATTTTTTATCATGAACGGATAAACTTTGATATGATTCAACGACATGAGAATTGATGGATTAATTTGCACAAGGTGTGGAGGAGTTCATGACATTTGCGTCAAACCATAGCATGACATCGAAATACGGTAAAATGTATTATCCATGTATTAAATATTGAAATCATATATTAATCTCTATTAGAAAAGTACGTATTTATTTTTATAGGACTAGATTTATATCACATTACAAAATTTGGTATTCACATGGAGAAATTGATGTAACGATGCAATATTATGGTAGTACTTCAAAAAAGTTAGATAGTACTAATGTTAGAGTCGAGGAGCCGGCATCAGAAGTTGATATAAACACAAGACTGCAGTTTGTGAATTATCCATTTCGTGAACAAAGAGCATCGTACATTGAGGATAGGAGTAGAAAAGAGGAACCTAATTTTGAAGCGTGTAGAAATTTTTTGATATGTTAGATGCATCGAAGTAGCCTTTGTATAAAGGATGTGGAGATGAATTGTCACATTTACAGCTGCAAGCAGGTTGATGACGATAAAGATGGATTTCAACTTGGCTGAAGATTGTGTGAATGCGATAGTTGATTTTATTAGAAATATATTACTTGAAGATAATATTGCACATGTTTCATATTACGAGGTTCAAAAACTTGTAACTGGTCTTGGATTGCCCTATCAGATGATCGATGTATGTATTGACAATTGCATGATCTATTGGAGAAATGATAAAAACCGCATAAAGTGCCGATTTTGTCACAAATCTCGATTTCAATAGACAAATGGCAAAGTACCTATCCCGTATAAATGGATGTGGTATTTACCATTAACAAAGAGGTTAAACAGATTATATCAATCTCAACACACGAAAAAGCATATGAGATGGCATGCAGAACATAACTCAGATGGAGAAATTTTGCATCACTCGGATGCGAAAGCATGGAAACATTTTAAAGAGATATATCCTAGTTTTGCATATGAGTGTAGAACGTATACATCTGGTTATCAACAGATAGATTCAATCCTTTTGGAAAACATGGGAGCAATATTCGTTGTGGCCAGTTATCATGACACTTTATAATTTACCTCTATTGTTGTGCATGAAATGAGAGTTTTTGTTTCTAACAATTCTCGTCCCCGGTGCAGAGCATTTTAAGCGATCACATGATATTTTTTTAAGTTAAAAATGTTGTGGGAAAATTATATGTATAATTTTTGACCAATTTGCAACATTCACAGTTTGACCAATTTGCGACCACATTTAAAAAAAAAATATTTTTTCGATTTTTACCTAAAATTATATGTATAATTTTTAATATATATCCGTAAATTGGTCACAAAATTTTGTGATCAATTTTCGACTACGTTTTTGGTGACCAACGCGTAATATAAATTGATCGCAAAATTTATTACTCTTTAAGAGTAGAAAATTAGTTGCAATTTCTAGGACGATATTAATGTTATTGTCGTCCTTCCACCAATCATTGTTGTCCAACCATTCACATGATGTATATTAGAAAAAATTAGCAAAAAACAATATTCCAAAATCAAAAAGGTACCATTATGGCCAATAAGAACATGATTTGAACTTTTTGTACACACAGAACAGTCTTCTTCTGATGTGGTAGCAATTTTACAAGCAATTGAAAGATCCATGGCAATTTAAACACTATTTTGTCTCAACTAAAACTATGACTTATCTTATCATTATGATTATCAATCTAACATAAATTATATTCCAATGATTCCTAGTTCATAGAAAATCTTGAAATCAAAATCATATATATTCATTCTCAAATTTCAACCTTTATCGAATGTGTGAAGTATGATGTATTAACAACTAAACACATAATATTGTTCTTTTCAAAATGTTTCTCACACTAAAGTTTCTAAGCTACTTATCTATCACTCTCTCATCAACATACATTCACCAAAAAACATCAAAATTTTAACAATCAGAATTTTAACAATCAAAACTAATCAAACACAAAATTACTCTAATTAACCAAACACAAAACACAAATAGTGTTAAGTTACTCATTTGTCCACTTAGTTTCCTCTTGATAGATTTGATTTCTTTTTTTCATACACAAATTTCTTGTTTAACTTTCCATCTGAATTGCAACCTAATTTTTTTATTTAAATAATTGATTCTCATTCTTAATTGTGATCAATCATCTTTTTGAGATAAATCATATGTATCCTCAAGTTTTTACTTTATGTCAAAATCAACATTCTCATTGATGGCTTCAAAAAAAGCTTTGACATTCAATATTTCAGTTATGAAAGTCTTTTTTTTTCTTTTGAGTATCTTTTATAAAAACTACCAAGAGATCTTCTCTCATTTTGTTCACGGAAAAATTCAAATTCACATTCAAAAAATTCAATCTGATTTTTATCACAACTCTAACCAAGTTTTCTCTTCTATTTTTCAGCTCACAATTTTTCGTCATATCAATCACTTGATCAGACTTCATCGTATCAGAGTTCAAAAACTCATCAAACACTGATTTGTGTAACTAGTCTTGATGAGGAAGAATTCATAACTATTTTTTCATCAATTATTGTATGATTTATACTTTGATTTTGCCTCTTGCGCTATATCAATTTATATATCAGAATCATGAATTCATTTTTGCAAAATACAAAACTTCATATACGAAATATTGTTGGCTCACTGAATTACTATCACACCTTTTGTATGTGTGATGTCTCTAATAAAACTCTTATGATATCTTCTCTAACACCTGATAACATTTTTGTTTGTTACGCCAAATTTTGTTTTTGCACAATAACCCTCCACATACTTGATTAGCCTTTCAAAATTTATTAAAATTATTCATCAGCCTTGATATATTTCACTCGAGCCTTTACTGGTGCAATTAAAACTAACATGTTGATATTTCAAACTTTAATCACACATTAGAACTTATCAAAATCATAACTAGTCATTGTAGTTCTCAAAATCCTTAAACATGTTTTGAAATCTAACAATGTTTTAAGTCAAATGTTCTGCATTTTCCTTTAATTCTGCATACTTTGCAATTTTTTAGTTAAACTTATGTTTCCAAGATATGTTCTAATCTTTGATTGAGTTTTAAAAACAACTTCTGCAAATTACTTTGATATAAAAAAACCTCTTGATTCTATTCCAATACTTGATCAGAGTCCTGTTTTGGTAGTAATCGTCTCAGCATTTTGTACTTAACTTAAATTTTGTTTTCAGCTCTCTTGATACACTAGACCTGATTTCTCACTATTTTTCTCTCTTATCTTTTGAATCTATGATTGATTTTTCTCATATACATCATCCTATTATCATCAAATCTTTGATAAATCCACAACAAGAAAAATCTCTATTGTGACCCGCTCTGATACCAAATATAAGTTTTGATTTGAGCTATATATACATTTTAGCGATGATAAAATTAAAAGAATTACAAAGCAAAGAAGACACATACATTTTCACAAAACCTACATCCATGTGACCTATTATAGAAACAAAACCACTAGAACAAAAAAATAATTATAGTTTCATATGATACAACATAATCAATTTTACCACTATTTTCTACGTGGTTAGTGGAAACATATCAAACACACCATGTTTGAATACTACCCAGTTGAACTCTTCCACCACCCTTTTCAATGTTTGCAGATTTCATAGAAAAACCATCAACAGATCTCTACATCATGGTCTTCTGTCTAGTGGAACTACATAGACAAATGTATGCATCTTTCAACAATACAATATACATGTGTACATCTTCATGAGGTAACCCTTGGTAATTATGGGTACAATTTTCTCTCCAAATTTATCTATTTGTAATATATGTTTCATGAAATATTTGATTTTCCATTTTGATAGATACAATTTTTTTCTCCAATTTTATCTACCTACCAAATCTATTGCAGAGGATATTTTATTTTCTTGTAACAGCTGAGCAAGTCACTTGCCACATCAGCTCATGCACCACATGAAATCCTTGATTCCGGTTATGATTTCCGATACATCTTCTGGTTCATTAGGTGTATGTCAAAATGTGTATTGGATATTTGAAATCCCAACAACCTCATTCAGATAAGCAAGCCATTTTCCACGTCAACTCTTGCGCTACATTAAGTCGTTGCTTCTTGATACATCGTTAATTTGATATATTCTCTTAGACATCATATCCTAGCACTTGTGTGATTCATCCTATGTTTTATCCAAACACATAGTCATCTCCTTAATCACGACAACATCCTTCTGATATCGATGAGTACATCAACTTAATCACCTCATCGTACTCTTGCTCTATGAAGATGACTACATCAACTTAATTACCGTATCATAGTCTTGTTTTGTTTATCGTATCAACTAGTGCATCAAATACTGCCTTAATATATATTGTATCAGCACTAGCATAACATACTCTATCTCACCTATCCAATGTATGAATCACGTAATGTTGTAGAAGCTGCATTTTGTCTTGATATTTTTATCAGGCACTATCTAAGTCTCTAATGTATCAGCACTTTGCATAACACCTACATCTTGTATGTCCAAATTATGAATCCCATATATAACATGATCAGTTTTGTTCCAATAACTTCAAAAATCAATCATCATAACACTAATACTCTCTCTTTTGATGACTATCTTGTAGAGCTCCAACACATAATCAATACCATAACACATATATTACGTCAAGTGTTTGCGGTGTTTGACACATTATTTATCACATCATCTGATGTATCAGGTTCACGCAACAACACTTTTGTTCTAGAGATCATCAATGATGGTGTCAAGGTTTGTATCTCAGATATAAATGTCTTTTAGCCTTTATCAATTCTATTTCTATTTCACTTTACATAATAGATCGCACATCATATTTGAGTAGTTGTATCATGTCTTTTTGTAATGGTTTTCAACTAATTATACAATACAATAGTAATTGCTCTATTGGTGACAAAATTGTAGAACTCAAACATACAACAAATACTACATATCTCACATACCATAAACTTTCAAGAATTGTAACTAATACATAAATAATTTTCAAACTCTAGTTCAGTTATATATCTTAGTTAACAATTGTTCTCACCGTATTTTTGACAAATTTTCTATTAGAATCTTACTGTTTTCTTGTATTATCTTTTTTATAATAAGAGTTCAACGGATTTTCTACGGATTTTCTATTAGAAATTTACTGTTTTCTTATATTATCCTTTTTATAACAAAGCTTCAAATTCAATTCACCAATAATTCCTTCTGTTTCAGCATAATATACAAAAAAAAAACAAGGTTGGGATTCAAACCAAACTCGACACACTCAAATTCAATAGAATCACCCAATAACTATTGTTGAACTTTTAACATCAACAGAATCGAATAAATAAATGAAAAGGTACTTTGGATTCTTATTGATTAGGAAGGGTAAATATACATTGGTGAAATTATGTCTTGATATAAATATATAGCGATTCATGATAATGCCACATGAAATTATATTGCCTACTCAATATCTTATTTATTATAAAAAATTCTTAGAAATTTTAGTCTACATAAAAAAATATTATTGATCTACATTTCCCAATTCCATTTAATGGTTCCATACATAAGGAAAATTAAACTCCTCTCTTCAAGCAATTCCGGCGATTAATCTCCTCTTCAGTTCCATCCTGCAATAGCAGTACTCACATTGTTCAACTATATATATATAAATATGGAAAATTGATGTGAATAGGACTAAACTATAAACCGGTGAGTTAATTTACCTCATTAGTTGACGGTCATTGGCTCCAGTGGCCATCATTCCTCGGTTCTCATAAGCACGGCGGAGAAGATAAGGTATAGCCGTTTCAACCGGTCCAAACGGCATGTACTTGCTAACATTGAACCCGGCTCTCTTTAAACCGAAGGACAACGCATCTGACATTCCATATAGCTGCGCAAATTCTATCTTGCCGTTTTCTTTGTCGATCCCGAGCTCACTAGCCTTCTTTGAGGCAAGTCTTCCTGGAATTAAAACATTTCTTCAATTACCAATCCAAAAATTCACTTAAAATGAAGCTTTATAACATTGTGATTCAGTGGCATACCCGAATCAGCATTATGTGTTGCAAGGACGACGCCAAAACCTGATCCTTTGGAGGATTTCTCCATCAGGAAAGTCATACAGTCATTGTAACAAGCATGTGTGTCCTGAATTGTGTCATGGATCGGTGACTTGCAACCCAAGGAAGCCGCCAATCTAGCTTCGCTAGACATATAAGCACCTCTCACCAACTTAAACCCCATAGGAACATTCCCTTTTTCGGCTTCTCGTACTGCCAAATGCAACCTCTCACCTGCGTCTCTCAAGTACGCTTGAATCGTGTTGTAAACGATGGGTCGATCTTTATCCGCATTGAACATAATGGCCGATGAATAAGCCATATAATCGATAGCGGGTTGGAGGATTGTGTCTTCTGCATCAATCAGCAAAGGTACATTAGACTCTTGGCATTTCCGACAGATATCTTGGATCCTTCTGTGAGCTGCTTCGAGTTCCCGTTCTTCTTCTGTGGTTAATGGCTCCGGTTCTGAGTTTGTGTGGTATAGAGGACTCGAATCGGAGAAAACCGGAAACGATTTGAGCTTCCACGAGAGTTTGAAATTCGGACTTTTGTATTCCCACCGAAGCAGATCGCTCACTCGTTTCAGAAGACTAATTGGACAAATCGCAGTTATCTTCACAACCACTGAGCTAAACTGTGAGGACAATAGAGAAAAACTTAGGTCAGTATTAGACCCAATGTAAGATATAAACAGAAATAAGCCGAGTCTTCACAATAACAAACCGGGACTTTGGTACAAGGAGGAAATTCTGAAACTAACTAGGTTTCTCCGAAAGTTTTCTAGTCTACCTACAAGGTCAGATTTCCAAGTAGGGCCTCGTCGTATAATTCTAACCGATAGTGACGTGTTGCTTTAAATTTTTTACCGCATGAATAAAATTAAAATTCAACTTAAAAATAAATAAATCAGAAGGGCAATTGCAGAAAAACAAAATCAGAAGCCTTGGCGAGAAGGCAAATTAGTTGTGTACTTGTAACGTTATTTATTAAGGGTTTTTTTGTCGGCTGTTTGTGAAGAATTAAAACGCGTAAGAGTATCTAACCAAAATTTTAATTCTTTATATGAAAAAGAATATATATACATATATATGTGTATCTATGCAAAGGTACTTTGTCAGGGTACGGAAATTTTGGCTGGCTAACCAAGTTGCTGAAGTTTGATAATAACGTCTACATTAATTAAATGACTGGTTTTAAGATGGTTAGGAAATGATTAACTTCAAGATATGGTATTATATGATTTTAAAAACGTTTTTAAGAGAAAATATGTAAAATAATTGTGTAAAAGAAAGGTAAAACAGAAGGGAAAAAAATAGCACAGAAGAGAAACGGAGAAATCAATTATAAAAGAAAGAATTTTAGAATGCTTACGTGAGATGTTGGTAAAGATTTGGCCGCTTCAATGGTTCGAATGAATTGTTGCATGTTTTCATCACAAGAAGAAGCATCATCCGCGTGTTCAACGCCGTACACAAGCATCCCTTTAAGACCGGTAGCCTCGTAAACGCTCTTGACTCGTTCGGCGGCGGCGTCGGCGTCTTCACCGGCGCAAAAATGGTCATAAAACGTACCTTTAACGAGCCCAAGGACCATTCCACGTGTCGCGGCAGCGTCCATGAGTTTAGAGCTCATGACCCACGTTCCTAGATCCACCATAGGGCCTATAGCCGCCGCATGCAGCACGGCGGTGGATCGGAGGAGATCTGAGGTGGGGACAGCGGCGAAGAGACGGGCTTGATCGGTGAGATCGAGGTCATGGTGAGCTTCGTCGGGTTTAGGGTGGTGGAGAGGTGGTTCCGGCGCTTGTTGTCCGAAGGACAGAATCTCCGGGACGACGGCGGTTGAGGCGGTTACGGTGGGGGGACCCACCGGAGTTAAGGCGGAGAAACGGTAAGGACGCCGGATAAAGTTTGTTCGGAGGAGACGGGTTGCCATAAAATTCAAAGATTTTCCTTTTGAAACAGAAAATAAAAAGTTATCTCTCTCTGGTGTTTCTTAGGCTTTTCAATTTTATCGCTGTTTTTCTCCTTTTTCTCAAGGTTTTGTTGTGTGATTTTCTCCTCCTTTGTTACTACCGCATATATTTATAGAAGAACAAAAAACCATGTGCATGTACATATACGTGTACATGTTCAATATATAGAGATGCCAATGTGTACAATTCTTGATAGGATTGAGATAAAATTAATAATTCTAAAATTGCACGGAATCTTTAAAAAGAAAATCAAAGTTCCTAATTTTTTATTTGCTTACGACAAATTTGAAGATTTACTTCCATTTCAGTTCAAAGTAAGTTACCTTCTATTGGTAAAAATCTTTAATATACTAAAATCTTAAATTATTATTTTTATGATTTTGTTCCCAAAGATAAATAATTTTAAGTTTGTTATACATTTATAATAGTTAATAATAATGAATTATAAATTTAAAAAAAAATAAATTTATTGAATAATTGGTTTAGAGTTATAAATATTTATAATTAAATTTATAAATTACTTTATAATATATGTGAAGCCCAAAAAATATTAACATTTAAAAACATAAGATCTAGTATTGTATTGTGATGTGAGATCTTCATAAAAGAGTTGAAACTTTTAGTGGTTTTTCAATAAAAGTTTTGAGATTTTTTTTCAAATTTAATTATACTATTCTTTAATATGGAGAAATCTCTCCAAACAAACCTAAGGTATATTTAATATATTATTTAAGAAATATTTAAAAAAGCCAACTTCATCTTAACGTGTTATTAACAGAAATATCATTTTTACGTGTCATCACTATAGTGAATTTCAAATAAATATAAACATGATATCAAATTACTAGAATAATTATAATATATGTCATTGTTATTAATTTAATTAGATCAAGAATCAATATATTTTATTAAACTAATAAAAAATATGATTAAATTCATAAAAAAATAATTATTTTGATTTCTTAATACACATATATAAAAATTAATATTAAAAATAAATTTAAATAAAAATTAAAATTCTATAAATATTTAATTTATATTTATTAATAAATAATATTATATAATTTATGAATATTTTTTATATATAAATCTAGTTTTACATCTACTAATATGTAATCATTCTCAAGAGTATATATATGCAATTAATACATTATTTGGGATCTTCAAAATAAAAGCGTAAAAAAAGAAAGGAATCCTAAAGTAAATAGCATTCTTTTACTATTTAAAATTCTTTTTACTAATTACATGGAATTCTATTAGAAACATCCAGAGGGTGCGTTAATACTTGGTATGGTCCACAAAAACTAAGATGTTTAAAATATTTTGTTAGAAAAAAGAAGTAAGGAAAATTGCGCCTTAATTTTCTGAGAGAACTTGTTTTCCTTAAAACAAAAAAATAGAATAATCTTTTAAAATAGCATTTTTTAATGTTCTTCCATATCTAACATCATAAAATTAAATTATTAAGAATAGCACAAATATTTATATAAAAATACTTATTTATTTTAAATAAATTATACATAAACTTAAAGTATTGTATTTAGGTTCATTATTTACAATTTAAAATTTAATTTTTTTATTAAAATATAATTTTAATGCATTTTAATTTTAAATTTGTGCTATTTTAAATATTTGCTTAAAAAAAAATAATAATAATTAAAGACTTCAGAGACAGCAAGGCCATGACCATAGGCTGAGTCATCGGATAACTATTTAATTAATATAATATGATATAATGTTTATTCTTTTTTTTATTTCATTTATTAAGTACAGGTTTTCTAGGCGAGACGGTGGAGGAAGATACGAAGGATGAGTGGATGCTGAATCGGATTCAACATGCGGACTGAACTTGTTCTTTGAATCTTTGACTTTTCTAAATTGGAATCTCCGGAATCTTAGTATTTATTAATTAATTTGAATTAATCAACAAAGATTCACTCCTAAAAAAGGTAAATAATATGTTTTAACAATAGATTGAAGTAAAAAATAGAAATTTTAGTATATTCCGATCTCGAATTGACTCATCCTTGTTTTTCCTTCTATTCATAGAAACTAGTAGCTCTTTAAATCAAAGCCAGAACTGAAATGATCAGTATCCTATTTAAAACCAAAACACAGAAGTTATTTTCTAATAAAATCATATATATATATATATGTATGAAATATTTTTTGGACAACATATATGAAAACAGTGAAATGAAAAAATAATGTTATTGACAAACAAATGTTATTGTTGGTTTAGCATTTACCAATTTGATATAAGCAAATTGTTCATGTTTTTCTAAATTAAAATAAAATGACAATGATCAAGACTTCCATATATGTTTACGGAAATTCGGATTCTTGATAGGCCAACAACAAATAAAACTCTTTGATTGCGATATTGTAATAAAATATTTATTGCTCAATAAATTTGTATAAATAATATCAATTACTTTTTGATGAGTAATAATTTTTAAGTGGGTCCCAATTGGAGATTCCGTTTATATGTTTATTTCAGTGAAAACCGATTTGGTTACATATGAGTATTTTATACTTTAAATGATCTCCTACTCTATATTAAATCTGAGATTTATGATAATAGTATTATAAGTTAAAATGGTTAAAACAATAGAAAAACACAATATAAAGCACATACTTTTCCAAAATTTTTTAAAAGTATGATGTTATGCTATTGTTTTATTGAATAAGATAAAATAATAGTTTGCCAAATTTATTTTATTAAAACCAGTTGATTTGATTTAACATGCTATGATTTTTCTAGTCTTTACAAATACTGCAATTGTTTTTACCAGTATTCCATTTTAAGTGTATTTAAGGGTTTTGTAAGAAACTATGTATTTTTGCAGTAAAAATATTTATTATTTATCTGAATCTAATTCAACTAATCAATACAAAAAAATTATATATTTTACATTGAAATTAAAACTCCATTTATAACAAAAACAATTTTTTGTGATTACTTATCGAAAATCAAATACTCTTATTAAATAAACTCACTTTATATTATATCAGTAAATCAACTCACTGTCAGTTAGATATTAAAAAAAACAAATTCTTCCAACTCACACAACTTGACTCAATAGTGAAGACGAACCAACCAAAGCTAAAATTGAAAACATATTCTATGGGACCTACTGGTCCCGAAAAGTAAAGCAATCAAGTTTTGGCTAATTAAAAAGAAAACAAGTTTATATATATATATATATTATTATGATTTGAGCCGTTAAATAGAGCGAGGGGAGAGAGTGTCACGTGATAAAGTTAAGAGGGTAGGTGGAAATTTTGGACAAGAGTGTTGCCAGCTATAGCCGCCAATTTCATTGGTCCAACCAACCTCGCATGCATATTCCACTTTAATCCTCTTAAACGTAAACTGAATCAAATTAAAAATTAATTTAAAATATTTATTATATTATTTGAAGCATAAAGTTAAAGTCTCCACTGCCATTAAATGGTAATGTGGGTTTTAGCCGACCGACGATTAATCATTGGAAAAAAAAAATCGATTGGTTCTAGAAACTAGCACGAAATATTTTTTTGCGCTCTCCTCGTTAATTCAGGAATTGGGTTATTCACACATGTATTAGCATAATATGTTATAATAAAAAGTGATAATTGACGAAATGACAGAAAAATTATCTATTTCGTTTTTGTTTACTGGGAAATCTGATTAAAATTTTAACTTTACACTGTTTGCAACCGATATAAATCGTAGGGATATCAGTTGTTTTTTATGTTAAATCAGAAGTAGTTGCATATGTTTATAAACATTGGAGAAAGAATTCTATCTATATTTTCTTTTTCCGCTCATTCTTTTCCATCACTTTTTTTTTTATATTTTCCACTCCTCTTTTTCCTCTCATCCTTAGATCTCAGTATAGTAATTAATAACTGCTACAAATCCGGTAATTCTTACCAGAAAAATGATGACGACTTGTGAAAGTGTACGAATACCGGTAAATTTATCATCCAACGCGACTTATATAGATGCACGATTGTCTAGTTAACCCTACATTAAAAGTTAAATGCGATTTTTTCAAGAAATTTCTAATTTATATGTTGTTTATATTGATTTTTACTCGAATCACTTTTTTTTATCGGTTGAAATACCGACCATGTTTATTATGTCGCGTTAAATTCGATTTTAAAACCCGATTTATAAGTTTTCTATAAATTTGATTTCTACATGGTTCTTGCTTTGAGTTGTTTTTGCCATTTCATTTCAGTTTTTGATTTTTGATTTTGTGACTATTTCTGAATTTTCGAAAATCCATTTTCAGATCTACTTCCGATAATGTTTGTAGTTATTTTTTTCAACCCATCCGTGAATTTTATCACAACCCGACTTTCATTCGTAAACTCAGCATGTATCATGTAACGGTTTAGTTAACAATTTGGTTCTCTAACGATCTAACTTGATTCTTCAATCGTTATGTTATAATTTGTTGTTTAATTATAATTTTAACCGCTATTTCTTTGTTAGACCACAACTGCAAGATTTGTAACAGCTTCTATTTAGATCTCTATCGTTGACTCAAACGTTGTTAGCTGATAAAAGTTTTTTTAAAGACGACGCAAAGCTCGACGAAAAAGAGTTTGATTGGTAAGAGGATAAAAAGATGAAACATGGCCAACATGGTTAAACTAATTTTTAGAGATTTATTAATACAATTATCATGTATTTTGTATAGTTAAAATATTTTTTAACATTTATCAATGTTATTATACATATATCACATATCAAATCATATGATACATTTGTTACAGCTACAAATTTGAAATATCTTTGATTATAAGAAAACGAAGTTGATATTTAATGCATATGTTCCAATATCAAAATAAGAGTTAACATTTAACAATGCTATTATATATATGCAAGTACAATCCATTAATGAGAAAGTTGATGAATTAGATATAAGATTCTTGTTGATTGGATGAAAAACATATAACATCGTCAATATCGCCTCATATATTACCATGTATATTATTACTTGCACCATAAACATAAATGTTATCACTAGTACTCTTTATATATATTTTAAAAGAAAATGCAACATATACACTAGTTTTTACATCAACACTATCCCTCCTTATATACCGTTTAAATCTTATTGTAACATATATCTTGACCGTTGGATCTTATAAAAAAATTCTTACATTAAATATTCTAAATCTTTAAAAATTCACGTATAACATCAGTATGAGATATCTCCTAAAGCCCCTTTATTTTCTCTCCAATTATAAGTTGAGAGTTTGGAAGAAATTTTAGATGGAAGTTTACATATGATGGTTTTTTTGGCTACACCATCTCTTTTTATATACACTTTACAGTTTTTTTAACCTTTACATGTGTTGTTGACATCTCTGAGTGATGTTACACTTGAATCCTGAAAGAATGAAAGCATTTAATGATCCAACGGTCTAGATTGAGTCTTGATATGCGTTTCTAAACAATGAAATGACATACTCTGTCACTATCAGTCGCAATCAATCGTAATCACTACCAGGTTTCAGACGATATCGACTGAGCTGTGAGGGCAAAATCGAAAAGTTTAGGTAAAAATAAACAGTGCAAAAATACATTTCTGCATAGTTTGCCATTTTGCTAATTTCAATTTTTTTCTTTGCCATTTTGCAAATTTTCCCTAGTGAAAAAACATATATAGTCAGTATGTGGTAAAACAAATCTATACTATGTTATTTTAAAATTTATAACTAAAATTAAAATTATACTAACAAAAAAATTCTGTTTCAAATTGACAATCAGAATTAAAATTATATTAGGTAATACAAACAACTCTATATCACAGATAAATTTTCTATCAACAAGGCTTACATAGCTGCATACTATCCAACTAACTGTGCAATTATTTAATTGACATTGTTTCGGATAATGATTTACATAAATTGAAAAACTCATACGAAGTTGTTTTGAGTTAAAATTTATGCAAATTTTTTAATTCAAAACGATGTTGTCTAGATTTAATTTTTTTTTAAAAAAACTTATCCTCATTGATTATTCCATCGTCTTCTTCATGTTTCTGAAATGCAATATCTCTTAGATCGATAACTCCCATCATCCCGCATAACCATCAAAGACGAAATCAATTTACAAATGGAGTTGTGTAATTGCCAAATCACATCTCTATTCATCAATTTTTCTAACGAAATGAGGTAATGTGCGAATTTAAGGTTTGCAAAATTTGTAAATTTTGAGAATTTCACCTAGTTTTGTAGTAATTTTTTAAAAAATTTACTTGAATTAAAAAAGTACTTGAAGTAAAGACATTGATTTTTCCTCTAATTGTGTAACACCCCGATCCTCAATAGGATTGATGGGGTGAACCATAGTTGGAATGGATAAAAAGAATGGATTGGCCGAGAGGATCGACGATAAGTACCACATGCTAGCTAAAATTGGCCATACCCTCGACTAACTCCAAATGAGTAAATAACTTGAGAGCTCAGTCGAGCTGGAAAAGTTTGTTGTAGTTCATGTCAGCTAAATTAACTATTTGGTATGTGTGGCCAGCTAACAGACAAACCAATTCGACGGTGAGACGTGACTGTTCAACTGTGGTTTGGATTGGTTGAAAAAAGACGTGATTGCTTGGAAAAACTGACAATGAACTCCATAAATACGAGCATTTGGCCAAAAAGGGCACACGCGCACGGAAAGGAAAATTCTCTTAATTTTCGGAGGCAAAGAAATCGAGAAATGCAATCAAGGAAGAATTGTTTCAGGTTTCGGTTTGGAAGGCTGGCCGAGACAATATGCTAATGCTTAACCATGTATGCAGTTCAAGTAAGTAAGGGTTCGAGAAAACAGCCATAGGAAACCCATGGAAACCACATGGTATAGCGGAGTTAGTCCATGTCCTTTTACTCAGATTCTTACTTGTCGGTGACTTGGTTGCTAAGTATCGGGTTAGTCGGATTGGAACAATGATCGGCATATCGACTGATTAAGTCCGTCTAGTGTAGTATGGAAGGTCGGGTGCTTGGGGAATCGGAAGGAGTTTCCTATGGCCCGGTTGGTTGACCTGAATCTGTCATTGGTTGAACCGAGTCTGCCTTAGTTGGACCAAGTTTGTCATTGGTCGTACTTGGGTTAACGACGAGGAAAAAATGATGTATTTACTGCATGATCTACATTAACTTTTGTGCATTAAGGTTGTTTCCGACTAATCAGTAAATAGTGTCGAGTTATTTACGCCTTTTGGTTTTCAAGAAAAGAGAGTGATGATGATAAGGTTTTGATTTGAGCGCAAGAGTGGTGGCCCGTAAAGATGGGTGGTGTGTTGGTTCAGGTAGTTTGGATCGTTCAAACATGTAAAGCATGCGGAAAAACAATCTATGTTTTACGAATCCTAATTTATAACTAAATAAAAAATCTTGATCATTTATCTATATTGATTGCATATCGATTCTAAATTATGAATCTAAGAATATAAACCCCAAATTGGACTAGTCTAAATATTGGATTCTAAACATTGGACGCTTGGTTCAGATCTGTTGAAGAATATTAAAAGGTACAACCTATATGAACTGGAACCATATTGGAAGTCCGGGATGGGGTTCTTCAAGTTGGTATTAAAGCATGCTTGGTACTAGGGCGGGTTAGATGTGCACTACAAGAAAAAAATGATTTAGCATCAAAATTTTATGACAGAATACCATCGCTAATTAGCGATGGATTAACGTCGTATTTAAAACCACTGAATAATCCGATCTAATTTCGTTGTAAACTAAAGAGGGATCAATTCTACATTAATTTGACACTATCTTGGGTGCATTTAACGTCGCATTAATGTTAAATCAGCGAATCGTCGTTAAACTGTTGATATGTAGAGACTCATTTGCATTGATTGCATTTTGTCCCAACTTAATTTCGGATTAACATCAGTTTTTATGTTGGCAAACACATGGTATTTAAATTGTGATACGATATTGGATAGTATGCTTCCCAAGATCACACTCTACGTAAGAATTTGGATAATCCTAAACTTGTCTAATTTTGTGTACGACCAACAATGGGGGTAACTCCCAATGCAAACAAAATAAACAAAATAGGCGGTAATCCTTAGAGAGGAGTTGCACATAGCTCCAATAAAAGATGTATCTCCCTATGCTTGAGACTATTTTACAACAAAATTACAATCTTTGGATGGTGAATGGTCACACAAGCGAGATGAAGAACCTCTTTATTTATCGAGCTGATCTTTGGATATTACACACCAAAAGTTCGAATTGTTCACAAGGAACAAGAGAAAAACTTTCTTAAAAAGTTTATTTTTGAAATATTTGTTTAATGATTTCGCACAAAGTGAAACTACATATTTGTAGTAGAAGTTGGCAACAATATGGTCAAAAAAGATATTAAATTATTTAGAAACTATAGAAAATAATTGTGTTGAATTGACTCTTTGATTTGACTTGCATAAAATTCACCAATGACTCTTCATTTATAGGTGTGTGTTGACTACCCCATCAGCTAATTTCGTGTGCTTATTGTTGCAACATTCATTGGAATTCACTTGGGTCTTCTAGAGCTTGAATCAAAGAAAGAATGGGCTGCTTTTGGGTTTGATCAAACCCAATGGAATTCAGTTTTTGTTCTTGGTCTAGAATGGTGCAAATCAGTCCATTAAGTGCATCCTTTATCTCTTGTATTGGGCTCTTGTATCTTGAAATATTATGAATGATTCTATGGTTTATCAGTCTCCTAATGATCTATCCTGGTCTCCACACGTAATACTGGAAGCTCCTATACCAATTGGGTATAGAAGTTTCAATATATAGAACCATGTCGATCCATTTTAGAAAATTGGGAGTATCTTGGGGATCCAAAGGAAATTGCTTCTGATCTTGAGCTTGTTGGAACCATAAAAGACCCAATAATATCCTACACATGGTTATAGTTTGAGATCGTTGCTGAGATTGGCTGTGTAGCACGATCTTTGCCCTTGTCGCGTAATTGTATTTAAAACAGGTCCATTGATTTGTAAAATCAATAACTTCCATGTCTGAACCATTTTTGAGGTTAATCCAATTCTTCCTGATTTTCTGATGAATCAAAGTTCTAGAACAAGTCGTTTTATGGCTTAATTCCTCTTGGTTTAGTCTGAAACCTGTAGTTAAGGCGCGTATGCCCAAATTAGGTAAGTTGGGGATCAACTGATTTGTATATTGAATAACTCATTCGTCTAAACTCCAATTGGACTTATTTCACTTCGAAGCATGCTCTGGTTGAGCTAAGAATGTATTCCAAGTGGTTTTTCGGGTGGAACAATTGAAATTACTTTTTGTCTGAGCTGAACAAGTCTCGTGGACTGATTCCGTTTGTCCTTGGGTGTTGCTTGGTTTGATGATCACATCATACCCCTTCTCTTGAAAAAGTTTCTACCTTGATAATTTAAAATACTTGGTTGGGAAATGTTGAAGTGAGTCTGCTGGTTTCTCCTTGATCAGAATGGAATATATGACTCTATGTTGTTGATCATGGGACAAAATTGCACTACTTTTAGTGAAATCTCCTAGTTCACCCTTTATTCCTTCAATAGAATTTGAACCCATTTTCCCTACCAACGTAGTGGTAGCCACGTTTTCACAGCTTCGTTCATCAATGATCAAGTTGCACACTTTATCTTTAATGTTAAATCTTGTATGAAACTGTTTCTCTTGGTACAAATTTTCTTTCATGCTTGCACATTCTAAGACCTCTTTACTACCAAAAACTCCCCTTTTGCATCAAGTTCTTCACCATCTTTAACATTAGGTGATGCGGAATAATACTCTTCTTAGTTTTTAGTTTTAAACTCGCCATTGTTCCTAAACACCGTCACTCGAATTTCATTAGTGGAAGTGGATGATATGGTTTCAATACTCAGTTCAAGGGCTATGATCTCCTCTTTTGAATAACTTAATTTTGTAGGAGATGAATTAGAACTAGATGTTTAACGTGTGTTATCCTTCCTCTTGAGCTGCTGCTCATACAAGACAACCTTAGGGAACGGATCCTGAAAATAATCCGCAGCATTTCGATTGCCTTCTTAGCTTGTGTCGTAGCTCTCGATTGTAGTGGCTTGAAACAAATCGCCTCCTCATCACAGCCTTCATCTCAGCCCATGATTCAATGGGATACTCTTCATTTCTGCTCATGCTTGTCACTAACTTCTCCCACCAAGTAAGAGCATATTCACAAAATCCAGTGGCTGCAGCTCATACCTTCTTCAATTCAGAATATTTGTGGCAATCAAAAACAAGCTCATTCTTTTTTTTCCACTCTAGATATGCATCAGGATCATTTTTTCTATGGAATGTAGGAATTTTCAGCTTAATATTCTTCAATTTATCATCTATACGATCCTTGGCATCTCTAGCACGTCCTGGTCTGCTAAAGATTTCCATGGATGAATGTTTACCATGACTATAAGAATCAAACTTTGCTCCATTGAAATCAGCCATTGCACATCTTGGTTCAATTCTTTATTTTATAGGCAGATTAGGCAAATTTTGTGGCTGCATTTTTGTGCCTCTTCTTAAACTCGATCAAACCTTTTATGTACTCTTTCCAACTCAATCCTTATCAATTTTTGCATCTTTCCCAGTATGGCTTGTAATTGGAGATCGGGAATAGCAGGCTCGTTGTTATCCTCATTGCTAGACATGATTAAAACCAGAACTTCTTTGATCTTTTTTTGTTTCTCTTTTTTCGTTGTTTTTTTTTTAATTTTTCTAGATGTTAGATTGATAAATAATGAAAATAGACCAAAAAATATGAAAGGAAAGAAGATGAAAAGGTAGAATATGAAAGATAGAAGAGTGACGAATTAGAAGATGACTAGGTAAACAAAATGAAGAAATGAAGAGATGAGAGGGTGATAGAGATAGATACCGACTTAGAATGGTCCTCTCATACCAAATGATACGATATTGGATTGTATGCTTCCTAAGATCACAATCTAAGTAAGAATTTGGATAATTCTAAACTTTTCTAATTTCTTGTAGCACCAACAATAGCACCAACAATGGGGGTAACTCCCAATGTCTGAACTATCTTAAAACGAAATAAACAAAATAAGCAGTAATCCTTAGAGAAGAGTTGCACATAGCTCCAAAAAAGTATGTATCTCCCTATTTCCGAGACTATCTTACAACACAGCTACAATCTTTGGATGGTGAATGGTCACACAAGAGGGATCAATAACCTCTTAAAACGAAATAAACAAAATAAGCAGTAATCCTTAGAGAAGAGTTGCACATAGCTCCAAAAAAGTATGTATCTCCCTATTTCTGAGACTATCTTACAACACAGCTACAATCTTTGGATGGTGAATGGTCACACAAGAGGGATCAATAACCTCTTGATTTACCAAATTTATCTTTTGATATTACTCATCAAAATATCGAATTGTTCACAAGGAACAAGAGAGAAACTGATGAGGAAATCAGGTCGTATGTCCAGCCAGGAGACCAGACTGGTCGACCAGGAAGCTTGCCCGAGACACCCGGGCCATTTGGCAGGTCTGCCGGCCCAAGCAGTACCGCCAGACCCTCGACCAATAGGACCAGACCGATCAGCATTGCCGGCGGAGAGGCCCAAGCTTCCGGCACACATGGTGGCTATGTGGATGACACCGCTGGTCCCCTTGGTGATGCTGCCGACTCCGGGATCAACTTGGCCGGTCCTGAAGGCATTCCGGCCTGTACCTCGCACAGTCCAGCCGGTACAGCCGATCCAGCCGAGTACATGAGCATTTCAACTTCTACACAAGGAAACTCGGACCAGATAAGCTACCAGCTTCAGGACATGCATCTAGAGGAAGTCTCCACACCAGTAGGGCCACCAGGAGCAATGACAAGGAGCAGATCAAGAGCACTCTTCCACAAGTTCAGCTTGTGGGTCGACAAGCTCCTAGAGGAAGATCGACTAAGGTCAATGGGCCAGAAGTGCAAAGAGGAGTCCAAAGGCTTCTCAACAATGCAAGGGACTTCAGAGACTTGGGCTTTAGTGGCAAGAGAGGTCAGGGCCCAAAGATTCCTAACCCTACTCCAAGTCGAAGACTAAGAGCAAGGCGCGTGCATGCCACAAGGACGGCCACCTTCCATTTCTTGGCCATGAGGTAAGTTAAGGTAAGTTTCAATTCGAATATATGCCTCTTTCTGTTTTGTAGGGTAGGATCTAGAATATTTACTTTTATTGAGTCAAAGACATTTTAGGAATAGGTCTTTTTTCGATTATACACTTTTGTATCTTTTCCTTTTGTGCACTTTTGTAAGTTTTCCTTTTCTTATTTGGGTCGACCCTAGAAGGTCAAGCTGTCGAGCATACTAATAAGGCTCCTTCCAGCATTGTAGTTCGACAACCTTTTTTGCCAATTAATAAAGATCGAATTTTCTTACAAGTTTTCTCTCAAGAATCTTGTGCGCTTAGAACCTAGTTGAGACCAGCCCTCCTAGCTCTAAGTTTGTGATTTATCATGAGGTTCATCACCCCTCGTGTGGTTCACTTCACCTTTCCATCAAATACCAACCCAAAAACCCCTATCCAAGAAGTCTAAGGTCGAGTTTCTCACCTAACCTTCTCCAAACAGCCCACGCGCATCCAAACCTTGAATCGAGGCTTGTATCATTTTGGTATCAGAGCTTAAAGCTCCTAAACCAGGTTTTTTCTATCCTTTAGCTTGTTTTGTTTCTTGTTATTGCATTAGTTTAAGTTCTATTCAAGAAAAAAAAATAACATCTAAACTCATACCGAGTGCATCTATATCCTACGTGCATCACTAGGTTCTAGAATCATTCTTGCATTGCTATATTCGACTTTCCTTTTTGTTAGAATCATATTTCCATTATTTTTAAGTTAAATTAAAAAGAAAAGAAAAAGAAAATAGGAAAAATACCTAAAGGATTCGAATTGGACAGCTAGCAATAGTTGTCAAGAAAGTTTCTTTTTTGTTCAAATCTTCATATTTTCGAAATTTCCAATTCTCAGATTTTTTCCTTTTTGCATTTTTTCGAATCCTCTTATAAAAGAAAACCCTCCTAATAATTTAGGAGCAACATAACTTGTCTTCTTTCTTTGTAGTACGCAATGGCAGAAGAAAATAGAGAAGCCACCGAAGCCATGATAGCCATGTTCACCACCCTCCAAACGCAACCCGCATCAATAGGCGAGAGATTGGAGCGCGTGGAGAGGCCTGTGAGATTCAAGGCCATAAGGCACGTGAGAGCTGAGCAAGACCTTGCTGAGGGTCCTAAGCACCTTAGGACACGGCACGAACAGGAGGAACCCCAGCCAGATGGAGATGAGGACACACAACCTCATAACTATCACCAAGGGCCGAGAGGACCTCCACGGCAACCAGAGGCAGAGGATGATGGTTTCGAGCCATATGGTCTTCACCAGAGACCAAGGATGCCTCCTAGACATCATGAGGATGGAGATGAACACGCCTACAACCGGGTAACTGATGAGGACATCAGGTCGTACATCCAGCCAGGTGACCAGACTGGCTGACCAGGAAGTTTGCCCGAGACAGCAGGACCATCTGGCGCGCTTGCCGGACCAGACAGTACCGCCGGACCTTCGACCTATAGGACCAGACCGGTCAACATCGCCGGCGGAGAGGCCCAAGCTTCCGGCACACTTGGTGGGGACGTGAATGACACAGCCGGTCCCCCTGATGACACCGCCGACTCCGGGATCAACTTGGCCGGTCCTGAAGTCATTCCGGCCAGTACCGCGCACAATCCAGCCGGTACAGGCCATCCAGCCGAGTACACGCACACTTCCACTTCTACACAAGAGGACTCGGACCAAATGAGCTACCAGCTCCAGGACATGCACTTAGAGGAAGTATCTACACCAGTGGTACCTCCAGGAGCAATGACAAGAAGCAGATCAAGAGCACTCTTCCACAAATTCAGCTTATGGGTCGACAAGCTTCTAGAGGAAGAGCAGCTAAGGACAATGGGCCAGAAGAGCAAATTAGAGTCCAAAGGCTTCTCAACAACACAAGGAACATCAGAGACTTGGGCTTTAGTGGCAAGAGAGGTCAGGGCCCAAAGATATTTAACCCTACTCCAAGTCGAAGACTAGGAGCAAGGCGCGTGCATGCCACAAGGACGGCCACCTTCCATTTCTTGGCCGTGAGGTGAGTTAAGGTAAGTTTACATTCGAATATATGCCTCTTTCTGTTTTGAAGGGTAGGATCTAGTTGCTTTACATTTTTGAGTCAAGAACATTTTAGGAATAGGTCCTTTTTCGGTTATACACTTTTGTATTTTTCCTTTTGTGCACTTTTGTAAACTTTCCTTTTTCTTATTTGAGTCGACCCTAGAAGGTCAAGCTGTCGAGCATATTAATAAGGCTCCTTCCAGCATTGTAGTTCGACAACCTTTTTGATTATTAATAAAGTAGAACTTTTTCCCTACAAGCTTTCTCTCAAGAGAGACTTGTGCGCTTAGAACCTAGTTGAGACCAGCCCTCCTAGCTCTAAGTTTGTGATTTATCACGAGGTTCATCACCCCTCGTGTGGTTCACTTCACCCTTCCATCGTTTACCAACCAGAAAACCCCTATCCAGAAGCCTAAGGTTGAGTTTCTCACCTAATCTTCTACAAACAGCCCACGCGCATACATCCTTGAATCAAGGCTTGTATCAGTAACTCATCCTGATGTTAAGCTAACTCCTCCAAGTTTTGCAGGAAAAGTAGACCCCGAGGCTTACCTAGATTGGGAGAGAAGAATGGCTCGTATCTTTGATCATTACAACCAACCAGGACCTAGGAGAGTCTCAATGGCAGTAGCACAACTCACGGACTATGCCCTCATCTGGTGGGATCGTGAGGTATCTGACAGAAGGAGGAAGAGAATGAGACCCGTAGACTCATGGGTCGACATGAAAGACCTCATGCGACAAAGGTTTGTTCCACTTTACTTTCATAGAGATTTGCAACGTCGTTTTCGTACTCTTAAGCAGGGTACCAGATCAGTAGAGGAGTACTATGAAGAGTTCGAGAAGCTAAGGAACAGGCTGGAGCTCAATGATGATGAAGAAACATTGATGGCACAATTCTTGGATGGACTCCAAGAAAGAGTCAGCCGGAAGGTGGAAAGGCAAATCTACAATGACTTCAAAGACTTGTTCCACCTATCTGTCCAGGCCGAGCAGCACATCAAACGTAAGAGCCAAGACATCCGCAGCAAGCCTAAGACACCTTGGGCACCAAGCAAAATTCCCAAGCCCGTA
Source organism: Pugionium dolabratum (assembly GCA_018901945.1). NCBI lineage: Eukaryota > Viridiplantae > Streptophyta > Magnoliopsida > Brassicales > Brassicaceae > Pugionium > Pugionium dolabratum. The sequence goes on along the minus strand of JAEVFF010001114.1, from coordinate 113,641 downwards.
GACAAAGGCAAGAGCATAGAGATCGAGCCAAGGTTCAAGAGCAAGCCTCCTGAACCCTCCTGTGACGAGAGAGAGCCTAGTAAGTCTTCTAACCCTCAGAGATCACGTGACATCACTTGTTTCAAGTGTAGGGGTCGTGAACACATCCCAAGGGAGTGCCCAAACAACCGGGTCATGCTGATTACAGAGGTTGGAGAATATGAGTCCCAAGATGAAGAGGACTATGAACTAGAAGAGGAATATGGTGACATTGAGTACCCTGATGTGGGGGAAGTGCTGGTCACTAGACGCATCCTCAATGCAATGGTGGATCCTTCAGAGACCATCCAAAGGGAGAACATCTTCCACAGCCGTTGCACCATCAAGGGCAAGGTATGTAAACTCATCATAGATGGTGGTTCTTGCACTAACGTTGCTAGTGCCTGTATGGTTGATAAGCTAGGTCTAGAGAAGACAAGGCACCCTCGACCATATAGACTGAGATGGGTCAATGACAAAGTGGAACTCAAGATCCATGAGCAAGTCACTGTGCCATTCAGTGTGGGCAAGTACCAAGACCAAGTCGTGTGCGACGTGGTGCCCATGCAAGCTGGCCATCTTCTACTAGGAAGTCCATGGCAGTTTGACAAGGAGACCAGGCATGATGTCCGAACCAATCTATACACTTTCGTGCATGACAAGAGAAAGGTCAGCCTAGCTCCTCTCACACCTGCCCAGGTACATGAGCTTCAACAGCAAATGAGTACGGAAAAGAAGCTCATTAATCTAATTTTCTCATTCAACCAAGTCATGTCCGGATAGCTTTAGCCTCGAAGGATCTAATGCTACTAATAGTTTTCAAAGAAGTGTTGAATATAGAGAAAGAACAGGTAGAGCTACCTCCTGAAGTAGCAACTCTCCTCAACAAGTTCCAGGATGTGTTTCCAGAGGAGATACCAGCATGCTTGCCTCCTTTACGTGGCATAGAACACCAGATCGATCTAGTGCCCGGAGCAGCCCTGCCCAACCGGCCAGCCTACCGGATGAGTCCAGAGGAGTCCAAGGAGCTTGAGAAGCAAGTCAAGGAGCTCCTGGAGAAAGGGTATGTTCGAGAGAGCCTCAGTCCATGTGCTGTACCAGTGCTACTAGTGCCCAAGAAGGATGGGACTTGGCGAATGTGCGTGGACTGCCGAGCAATCAACAACATCACAGTCAAATACTGGCACCCGATACCACGGCTGGATGACATGCTAGATGAACTGAGTGGAGCCACGGTCTTCTCCAAGATAGACCTCAAGAGTGGATACCACCACGTCAGGATGAAGGAAGGTGATGAATGGAAGACTTCTTTCAAAACAAAGCAAGGGCTATACGAGTGGACAGTCATGCCATTCGGCTTGACTAATGCCCCAGCACCTTCATGCGCCTTATGAACCAAGTTCTTAGGGCGTACATCAGTAAGTTTGTAGTGGTTTTGATACAAGCCTCGATTCAAGGCTGTATGCGCGTGGGCTGTTTGGAGAAGTTTAGGTGAGAAACTCGACCTTAGACTTCTTGGATAGGGGTTTTTGGGTTGGTATTCGATGGAAAGGTGAAGTGAACCACACGAGGAGTGATGAACCTCGTGATAAATCACAAACTTAGAGCTAGGAGGGCTGGTCTCAACTAGGTTCTAAGCGCACAAGTCTCTCTTGAGAGAAAGCTCGTAGGGAAAAAGTTCTACTTTATAATATCAAAAAGGTTGTCGAACTACAATGCTGGAAGGAGCCTTATTAATATGCTCGACAGCTTGACCTTCTAGGGTCGACTCAAACAAAGAAAAAGGAAAGTTTACAAAAGTGCACAAAAGGAAAAGATACAAAAGTGCATAACCGAAAAAGGACCTATTCCTAAAATGTTCTTGACTCAAAAATGTAAAGCAACTAGATCCTACACTGCAAAACAGAAAGAGGCATATATTCGAATGTAAACTTACCTTAACTCACCTCACGGCCAAGAAATGGAAGGTGGCCGTCCTTGTGGCATGCACGCGCCTTGCTCCTAGTCTTCGACTTGGAGTAGGGTTAAATATCTTTGGGCCCTGACCTCTCTTGCCACTAAAGCCAAGTCTCTGATGTTCCTTGTGTTGTTGAGAAGCCTTTGGACTCTAATTTGCTCTTCTGGCCCATTGTCCTTAGCTGCTCTTCCTCTAGAAGCTTGTCGACCCATTAGCTGAATTTGTGGAAGAGTGCTCTTGATCTGCTTCTTGTCATTGCTCCTGGAGGTACCACTGGTGTAGATACTTCCTCTAAGTGCATGTCCTGGAGTTGGTAGCTCATTTGGTCCGAGTCCTCTTGTGTAGAAGTGGAAGTGTGCGTGTACTCGGCTGGATGGCCTGTACCGGCTGGATTGTGCGCGGTACTGGCCGGAATGACTTCGGGACCGGCCAAGTTGATCCCGGAGTCGGCGGTGTCATCAGGGGGACCGGCGGTGTCAT
>JAEVFF010001114.1:59137-109521 GCA_018901945.1 Pugionium dolabratum | reverse complement strand
TAGAGTTCGCTTACAACCGAGCTGTGCACTCAGCAACCAAGAAGACACCATTTGAAGTAGTATACGGCTTCAACCCTCTCACCCCCATTGGAGCAAACGCCACTGCCACCAGCAGAGATGACCAACCTCAACGGAGCATCCAAGGCAGAGTTCATAAAGAAGTTACACCAGAAGGTAGCAGAAAACTTGGAGAAGAGGACCGGACAGTACGTGACTCATGCCAACAAGGGAAGAAAGGAGGTGATCTTTCAACCAGGCGATTTGGTGTGGCTACACCTACGGCAGGAGAGGTTCCCCAACCTAAGGAGTTCCAAGCTAGCACCAAGAGGAGATGGACCATTCAGAGTGCTGGAGAGGATCAATAACAACGCCTATCGGATCGAGCTCCCAGGTGAGTTTAATGTGTCAACCACGTTCAATGTAACTGACTTAGCCCCTTTCCATGCAGATGAACCAGTTTTGAGGTCAAAACCTACTGAAGAGGGAGGGGATGATGAGGACATCAGGTCGTATGCCCAGCCAGGAGACCAGACTGGCCGACCAGGAAGCTTGCCCGAGACAGCCGGGCCATTTGGCATGTCTGCCGGCCCAAGCGGTACCGCCGGACCCTCGACCAATAGGACCAGACCGATCAGCATTGCCGGCGGAGAGGCCCAAGCTTCCGGCACACTTGGTGGCGACGTGGATGACACCGCCGGTCCCCTTGGTGATGCCGCTGACTCCGGGATCAACTTGGCCGGTCCTGAAGGCATTCCGGCCAGTACCTCGCACAGTCCAGCCGGTACACGAGCACTTCAACTTCTACACAAGGAAACTCGAACCAGATAAGCTACCAGCTTCAGGACATGCATCTAGAGGAAGTCTCCACACCAGTAGTGTCACCAGGAGCAATGACAAGGAGCAGATCAAGAGCACTCTTCCAAAAGTTCAGCTTATGGGTCAACAAGCTCCTAGAGGAAGATCGACTAAGGACATTGGGCCAGAAGTGCAAAGAAGAGTCCAAAGGCTTCTCAACAATGCAAGGGACTACAGAGACTTGGGCTTTAGTGGCAAGAGAGTTCAGGGCCCAAAGATTCCTAACCCTACTCCAAGTCGAAGACTAGGAGCAAGGCGCGTGCATGCCACAAGGACGGCCACCTTCCATTTCTTGGCCTTGAGGTAAGTTAAGGTAAGTTTCAATTCGAATATATGCCTCTTTCTGTTTTGCAGGGTAGGATCTAGATGCTTTACATTTTTGAGTCAAGAACATTTTAGGAATATGTCCTTTTTCGGTTATGCACTTTTGTATCTTTTCCTTTTGTGCACTTTTGTAAACTTTCCTTTTTCTTTATTTGTGTCGACCCTAGAAGGTCAAGCTGTCGAGCATATTAATAAGGCCCCTTCCAGCATTGTAGTTCGACAACCTTTTTGATTATTAATAAAGTAGAACTTTTTCCCTACGAGCTTTCTCTCAAGAGAGACTTGTGCGCTTAGAACCTAGTTGAGACCAGCCCTACTAGCTCTAAGTTTGTGATTTATCACGAGGTTCATCACCCCTCGTGTGGTTCACTTCACCCCTCCATCCAATACCAATCAGAAAACCCCCATCCAGAAGCTTAAGGTCGAGTTTCTCACATAAACTTCTCCAAACAGCCCACGCGCATCCAAGCCTTGAATCGAGGCTTGTATCAGCGTTGGACTCATGTCATTTTATACTCTAAGTCAAACAGTAAAGATGATTTAGTGTGGACATGTCAAGTTGATCAGCATTGAAATGTTCATTCTAAACTTCTCATTGGTGCTCCATCAGTAAAGGCTTGTAAATGAAGCATAATGCATGGCATCACGCAGTTTGGGATACATTAGATTATTTGGAGCCTTTTTCATAGATCTTTCAATCTCAAATCTTATCAAAATATGGAAAATTGAACTAGCTTAGCGTAGGAGTTGGATTCATGTCATTTTGAGCTCTAAATCAAAAGTTAAAGACAATTTAGTGCTAAGATGTCAAGTTTATGTGCTAGTTAAAATGATTATTCTAAACGAATCTTTGGGGCTCCTTGATTAAAGGCTTATAAATGAAGCATAATGCATGGCATTATGCAGTTTGGGATATATTGCATTACTTTGAGGCTTTGTCTAGCTCTTTCAGTCTCAAATGTTTTCACAATATAGAAAATTGAGCTAGCTTAACATGGTCGTTGGATTCCTATCATCTTGAGCTTTCTAAAGAAAAAGTTAATGACGATTTAATGTGGACATGTCAAGTTGAACAGCTAGTTAAAAAGATCATTCTAAACTGATCATTGGTGCTCCTTGAGTAAAGGCTTATTAGTGAAACATAATGCATGGCATCATACATTTTAAGATAAATTGGAATATTTGGAGGCTTTGTCGTAGCTATTTTAGTTTTAAATTTTTCAGAATATTGAAAATTGAGCTAGCTTAGCGTGGGTGTTGGATTGCGTGTCATTTTAAACTGATCATTTAGTGTAGAGATGTCAAGTTGATCGGCCAGTTAAAATGATCATTCTAAACTGATCATTGGTGCTCTTTTAATAAAGGCTTATTAATGAAGTATATTGCATGGCATCACACATTGTGGGATAGATTGGATTCTTTTGGGACTTTTTCGTTGCTCTTTAACCTCGAATGATATCAAAAATGGAAAATTGAGCTAGCTTAACGTGGCGTTGGATTCTTCTCATTTAGAGCTTTAAAGGAAAAGTTAAAGTCGATTTAGTGCAGACATATCACGTCGAGTAAAGTTTTATAAATGAAGCATATTGCATGGCATCACACATTCTGGGATAGATTGGATTACTTGGATTCTTTGTCCTATTTTCGTTTGAAATTTTGTAACAATATAGAAAATTCAGCTAGCTTAACGCGGGCGTTGGATTCTTATCATTATGAACTCTAAATCAAAAGTTACGGACGATTTAGTGTGGACATGTGAAATTGATCGGCCTGTTAAAATGATCATTCTAAATTGATCACTGGTGCTCATTGAGTAAAGGTTTATAAATGCAGCATAATGCATGGCATCACGCAGTTTGGGATACATTGGATTACTTGGAGGCTTTGTAGTAGCTCTTTCACTCTGAAATATTGTTTCAATATGGAAACTTGACCTGGCTTAACGTGGGCGTTGGATTCATATCATTTTGAGCTCTAAATCAAAAGTTAAAGACGATTTAGTGCATACATGTCAAGTTGATTAGCTAGTTAAAATGATCATTCTAAACTCATGGTTGGTTCTCCTTCTTTAAAGGCTTATAAATGAAGCATAATGCATGGCTTCACGTAGTTTATAATACATTGGATTTCTTGGATGCTTTTTCTTAGCTCTTTCAAATTGAAATGTTGTCACAATATAAAAAATTAAGCTAGCTTAACATCGGCATTAGATTCATGTTATTTTGAGCTCTAAAACGAAAGTTAAAGACTATTTACCGCAGACATTTCAAGTTGATCAGTTAGTTAAATGATCATTCTAAACAGATCAATTATGCTCCTTGAGTAAAGCCTTATAAATGAAGCGTAATGCATGGCATCACGTATTTTGGGATAGATTGGATTACTTCGAGCCTTTGTCTTAACTCTTTCAGTATGAAATGTTGTCACAATATGGAATGTTGAGCTAGCTCAACTTGGGAGTTGGATTCATGTCAATTTGAGCTCTAAATCGAAAGTTAAAGACGATTTAGTGTAAACATGTCAAGTTGATCAGTTACTTAAATAATCATTCTCAACTGATCATTAGTGCTCCTTAAGTAAAACCTTAGAAATGAAGCATAATACATGGCATCACGCATTTTGGGATAGATTGGGTTACTTGGAGGCTTAGTCCTAGCAAATTCAGTCTTAAATTTTGTCACAATATAAAAAATTGAGCTAGCTTAACGTGGGCGTTGGATTCATGTAATTTTGAACCCTAAATCAAAAGTGACATACGATTTAGTGTGAACATGTGAAATTGATCAGCCAGTTAAAATGATCATTCTAAACTGATCCTTGGTGCTCCTTCAGTAAAGGTTTATAAATGAAGCATTTCCATGGCATGATGCAGTTTGGGATACATTGGATTACTTTGAAGCTTTTGTCGTAACTCTTTAGGTCTGAAATGTTGCCACAATATGAAATGTTGAGGTAGCTTAACTTGGGCATTGGATTCATGTCATTTTGAGCTCTAAATCGAAAGATAAGACGATTTAATGCAGACATGTCAAGTTGATCACCTAGTTAAAAATGATCATTCATGCTCCTTGAGTAAAGCCTTATAAATGAAGCATAATGGATAACATCACGCATTTTGGGATAGATTGGATTACTTGAAGGCTTTGTCGTAACTATTTCGCTCTAAATTTTTTTCACAATATAGAAACTTTCCCTAGCTTAACGTGGGTGTGGGATTCGTGTCATTCTGAACTCTAAACCAAAAGTTACGAACGATTTAGTGTGGACATGTCAAATTAATCGGCCAGTTAATGGGCTTTCTAAGCTGATCATTGGTGCTCGTTGAGTAAAGACTTATAAATGAAACATAATGCATGTATCACAAGCTTGGGATATAATGCATTACTTTGATGTTTTGTTTAGCTCTTCAGTCTCCAATGTTTTCACAATATGGAAAATTGAGCTAGCTTAACGTGGGCGTTGGATTCTAAACAGATCATTGGTGCTCCTTGTCAGTTTGAGCTAGCTCTTTCAGTCTCCAATGTCATCTTGAGCTTTAAGTAAAATGTTAAAGATGATATAGTGTGGACATGTCAAGTTGATAAGTTAGTTAAAATGATCATTCTAAACTGATCATTGGTGCTCCTTGAGTGAAGGCTTATAAATGAAGCATAATGCATGGCATTACGTATTTTGGGATAGATTGGATTACTTGGAGCCTTTGTCCTAGCTATTTCGATCTTAAATTTTGTCACAATATAGAAAATTGAGCTAGTTTAACGTGGCGTTGGATTCTTGTCATTTTGAACTCTAAACCAAAAGTTACGGATGAGGTAGTGTGGAAATGTGAAATTGATCGGCCAGTTAAAATGATCATTCCTAATTTATCACTAGTGCTCTTTGAGTAAAGGCTTACAAATAAAGCATAATACATGGTATCACACAGTTTGGGATACATTGGATTACTTGGAGGCTTTGTCGTAGCTCTTTCAATATTAAATGTTGTCATAATATGGAAAGTTGATCTAGCTTAACGTGAGCATTGGATTCATGTCAATTTGGGCTCTAAACAAAAGTTAAACACAATTTAGTGCAGACATGTCAAGTTGATCAGCCAATTAAAATGATTATTCTAAACTGGTCATTGGTTCTCCTTGAGTAAATGCGTATAAATGAAGCATGATACATGACATCACGCAGTTAAAGATAGATTGCATAACTTTGATTCTTTGTCTAGCTCTTTCAGTCTCAAATTTTTTCACATTAAGGAAACAAGAGTTAGCTTAATGTGGGCGCTAGATTCATGTCATCTTGAGCTCTAAATAAGAGTAAAAGACGATTTAGTTCGGAAATGTCAAGTTTATAAGGTAGTTAAAATGATCATTCTAAACTAATCATTGGTGCTCCTTGAGTAAAGGCTTATAAATAATCATAATGAATGACAGCACGCAGTTAGGGATATATTGTATTACCTGGAGCCTTTGCATAGCTATTTCAATCATAAAATTTTCACAATATAGAAATTTGAGCTAACTTAACGTGGGTGTTGGATTCGTATCATTCTGAACTCTAAATTAAAAGTTACGGATGATTTAGTGTGGACATGTCAAGTTGATCGGCCAGTTAAAATGTTCATTCTAAACTAATCACTGGTGCTCCTTGATTAAAGGCTTATAAATGAAGCATCATGCATGGCATCACATAGTTTGGGATAGATTGCATTACTTTGAGGCTTTTTCTAGATCTTCCGATCTCAAATGTTGTCAAAATATAGAAAATTGAGGTAGCTTAACGTGGGTGTTGGATTCATGTCATATTGCACTCTAAATAAAAAGTAAAAGATGATTTAGTGCCGACATGTCAAGTTGATTAACTACTCAAAATAATCATTCTAAACTGATCATTGGTGCTCCTTGAGTAAAGGCTTATAAATTAAGCATAATACATGGCATCACATAGTTTGGGATAGATTGGATAACTTGGAGGCTTTGTCATAGCGATTTCGATCTTTAATTTTGTCAAAAAATAGAATAGTGAGCTAGGTTAACGTGGGTGTTGGATTCGTGTCATTTTGAAATCTAAATCAAAAGTTATGGATGATTTAGTGCGGACATGTCAAGTTGATTAGCTAGTTAAAATGATCATTATAAACTGATCCTTGGTGCTTCTTGAGTAAAGGCATAGTAATGAAGCATAATGCATGGCATCACGCAGTTTGGGATAGATTGGTTTGCTTGAGACTTTCTCAGTTATTTCGGTGTTAAATTTTTCCACAGTATATAAATTTGAGTTTGTTTAAGGTGGGCGTTGAATTCTTGTCATTCTGATCTCTTAATAAATTTTTTTGGACAATTTAGTATAGACTTGTCAAGTTGATCGGCCAGTTAAAATAATCATTCTAAGCTGGTCATTGGTGCTACTTGAGTAATGGCTTATAAATGAAGCATAATGCATGGCATCATGCAGCTTGGGATAGATTGCATTACTTTGATGCTTTGTCTAGCTTTTTCAGTCAAAGTTTTTTACAATATGGAAAATTGAGCTAGCTTAAGGTGCGCGTTTGATTCAAGTCATCTTGAGCTCTAAATAAAAAGTAAAAGATGATTTAGTGCGGACCTGTCAAGTTGATCAGCTAGTTAAAATGATCATTCTAAACTGATCATTGGTGCTCCTTGAGTAATGGCTTATAAAGAAGCATAATGCATGAAATCATTCAGTTTTAGATAGATTGGATTAGTTGGAGGCTTTGCATAGCTATTTCGATCTTAAATTTTTCACAATATAGAAAATTGTGCTAGCTTAATGTGGGTGTTGGATTCGTGTTATTTTGAACTCTAAATTTAAAGTTATGGACAATTTAATGCGGACATGTCAAGTTGATTGCCCAGTTAAAACGATCATTATAAACTAATCATTGATGTTTTTTGAGTAAAGGCTTATAAATGAAGATTAATGCATGGCATCACGCAGTTTGGTATAGATTTCATTACTTTGAGGATTTGTCTAGCTCTTTTGATCTCAAATATTGTCACAATATGGAAAATTTAGCTAGATTAACGTGGGCGTTGGATTCATGTCATCTTGAGCTCTAAAAAAAAAGTAAAAGACGATTTAGTACGGACATGTCAAGTTGATCAGCTAGTTAAAATAATCATTCTAAACTTATCATTGGTTCTCCTTGAGTAAAAGCTTATAAATTAAGCATAATGCATGGCATCACGCAGTTTGGGATAAATTGGATTACTTGGAAGCTTTGTAATAGCTATTTCGATCGTAAACTTTGTCCAAAAATAGAAAATTGAGCTAGCATAACGTGGATATTGGATTCATGTCATTTTGAACTCTCAATAAAAAGTTAGGGACGATTTAGTGCAGACATGTCAAGTTGATAAGCTAGTTAAAATAATCATTCTAAACTGATCATTGTTGCTCCTTGAGTAAAGGCTTATAAACCAAGCATAAAGCTTTGCATTGTCATAGCTATTTCTATCTTAAATATTGTCACAATATCGAAACATTAGCTAGCTTAACTTGGGTGTTGGATTCTTGTCATTTTGAAGTGTAATTAAAAAGTTACAAACGATTTAATGCGGACATGTCAAGTTGATCAGGTAGTTAAAATGATCATTCTACACTGATGATTGGTGCTCCATGAGTAAAGGCTTAGAAATGAAGATAGAAATTTTTTCACAAGACAAAAATTGAGCTAGCTTAACATGGGTGTTGGATTTGTGTCATTTTTAACTATTAATCAAAGGTTATGGACGATTTAATGCGGAAATATCAAGTTGATCAGTTAGTTAAATGATCATTTTAAACTGATCAATTTTTCTCCTTGAGTAAAAGCTTACAAATGAAGCATAATTCATGACATCAAGCAATTTGGGATAGATTGGATTGCTTGGAGGCTTTGTCCTATCTATTTCCATTTTATATTTTTTTCAGAATATAGAAAATTGAGTTAGCTTAACGTGGGTGTTGGATTCGTGTAAATTTGACCTCTAAATCAAAAGTTATGGACGATTTAGTGCGGACATGTCAAGTTGATCGGCCAGTTAAAATGATCATTCTAAACTGGTCATTGCTACTCTTTGAGTAAAGGCTTATACATGAAGCATAATGCATGGCATCACGAAGTTTTGGATAGGTTGCATTACTTTGAGGCTTTGTCTAGCTCTTTCAGTCTCAAATTTTTCACAATTTGAAAAATTGAGCTAGATTAACATGGGTGTTGGATTCATGTCATCTTGAGCTCTAAATAAAAATTCAAAGATGATTTAGTGCTGACATGTCTCGTTGATCAGCTTGTTGAAATGATCATTCTAAACTGATTATTAGTGCTTCTTGAGTAAAAGCTTATAAATGAAGCATAATGCACGGTATCACGCAGTTTAAGATAGATTAGATTACTTGGAGGCTTTGTCGTAGCTATTTCGGTCCTACATTTGGTCACAATATATAAAATTTAGATAGCTTAACGTGGGTGTTGCACTCATGTCATTTTGAAATCTAACTCAAAAGATAAAGATGATTTAGTACACACATGTTAAGTTGACCAACTAGTTAAAATCATCATTCTAAACTGATCATTGGTGCTCATTGAGTAAAGGCGTATACATGAAGCAAAATGCATAATATCATGAAGTTTGCGATAGATTGGATAACTTGGCGGCTTTGTCTAGCTATTACGATCTTTAATTTTGTCACAGTACAAAAAATTGAGATAACTTAACGTGCTTGTTGGATTCGTGTCATTTCGAAATCTAAATCAAAAGTTACTAAGGATTTAGTGCAGACATTTCAAGTTGATCGGTTAGTTAAAATGATCATTCTAAACTGATTACTGGTGCTCCTTGAGTAAAGGCTTCTAGATGAAGCATAATGCATGGCAACACGTTGTTTGGGATAGATTGCATTACTTTTTGGCTTTCTCTAGCTTTTCAATCTCAAATGTTATCACAATATGGAAAATTGAGCTAGCTTAACGTGAGGGTTGGATTCATGTCATCTTGAACTCTAAATAAAAAGTAAAAGATGAATTAGTGCGGACATGTAAAGTTGATCAGCTAGTTAAAATGATCATTCTAAACACTATCAATTGTGCTCCTTGAGTAAAGGCTTATAAATGAAGCATAATTCATGACATCACGCAGTTTGGGATAAATTGGATTGCTTGGAGGCTTTGTCCTAGATATTTCCATTTTATATTTTTTCACAATATAAAAAATTGAGTTAGCTTAACGTGGGCATTGGATTCATGTAATTCTGATCAATAAATCAAAAGTTATGAACGATTTAGTGCGGACATATCAAGTTGATCGGTTAGTTAAAATGATCATTCTAAGCTGGTCATTGCTGCACCCTTGAGTAAAGGCTTATAAATGAAGCATAATGCATGGCATCTCACGCAGTTAGGGATAGGTTGCATTACTTTGATGCTTTGTCTAGCTTTTTTAGTCTCAAATGTTTTCACGATATGAAAAATTGAGCTAGATTAACGTGGGCAATGGATTCATGTCATCTTGAGCTCCAAATAAAAATTAAAAGACGATTTATTTCTTACATGTCAAGTTGATCAGGTAGTTAAAATGATCATCCAAACTGATTATTAGTGCTTCTTAAGTAAAAGCTGATAAATGAAGCATAGAACACAAGTTAAGATATATTGGATTACTTGTAGTCTTTGTCGTAGCTATTTTGGTATTAAATTTCTTCACAATGTAGAAAATTTAGATAGCTTAACGTGGGTGTTGGATTCAAGTCATTTTGAAATAAAACTCAAAAGTTAAAGACGGTTTAGTACAGACCTGTCAAGTTGATCAACTAGTTAAAATAATCATTCTAAACTGATCATTGGTGCTCATTGAGTAAAAGCGTATAAATGAAGTATAATGCATAACATCATGAAGTTTGTGATTGATTGGATAACTTGGCAGCTTTGTCTACCTATTACGATCTTTAATTTTGTCACAATATAGAAAATTGAGCTACCTTAACGTGGCTATTAGATCCGTGTCATTTTTAAATCTAAATAAAAAGTTACTAACGATTTAGTGCAGACATTTGAAGTTCATCGGCTAGTTAAAATGATCATTCTAAATTGATCACTGGTGCTACTTGAGTAAAGGCTTATAAATGAATCATAATGCATGACATCATGTAGTTTGGGATAGATTGCATAACTTTGAGGCTTTGTCTAGCTTTTTCAATCTCAAATGTTATCACAGTATGGAAAATTGAGATAGCTTAACGTGGGCGTTGCATTCATGTCATCTTGAGCTCTGAATAAAAAGTAAAAAGACATTTTAGTGCGCACATGTCGAGTTGATCAGGTAGTTAAAATAATCATTCTAAACTGATCATTGATATTCCTTGTGTAAAGGCCTATAAATTAAGCATAATCCATGGCATCACGTAATTTGGGATAGATTTTATTACTTGTAGGCTTTGTCATAGCTATTTTGATTTTAAATTATGTCACAATATAGAAAATTGAGCTAGCTTAACATGGATTCGTGTCATTTTGAACTCTAAATCGAAAGTTAGGGATGATCTAGTGCGGACATTACAGGTTGCTCAACGCGTAAAAATGATCATTCTAAACTAATCATTGGTGCTCCTTTAGTAAAGGCTTGAAATATAATGAATGGCATCATGCAGTTTGGGATAGATTGTATTACTTGGAGGCTTTGTTGTAGCTATTTCAGTCTTAAATTTTTTCACAATATAGAAAATTGACTAAGGTTAATAATATCGGCATTGGATTCGTGTCATTCTGACCTCATAATCAAAAAGTTATAGACGATTCTGTACGGACATATCAAGTTGATCGCCAGTTAAAATGATTATTCTAAACTGGTCATTGGTGGTCCTTATAAAGGCTTATAAGTGAAGGCTTATAAGTGAAGCATAATGAATGACATCGGGAGTTTGGAATAGAATGGATTACTTGAAGGCTTTGTCGTAGCTACTTCATTCTCAAATTTTGTCACAATATAGAATATTGAGCTAGCTTAACGTGGGTGTTGAATTCGTGTTATTTTGAACTCTAAATCAAAGTTACGGATGATTTAATGCAGACATGTCAAGTTGATCGGCCAGATTAAAGGATCATTCTAAACTGATCATTGGTGCTTTTTATTAAAGGCTTATATATGAAGCACATAATGCATGGCATCACGTAGTTCAGGATACATTGGATTACTTTGAGGCTTTGTTGTAGCTCTTTCAGTCTCAAAATGTTGTCACAATATGGAAAATTGAGCTAGTTTAATGTGGGCATTGGATTCATGTCATTTTAACTTCTATATCAAAAGTTACAGATGATTGAGTGTGGATATGTCAAGTTAATCGGCTAGTTTAATGATCATTCTAATCTGATCATGGGTGTTCTTAAGTAAAGACTTATAAATGAAGTATAATACATGGCATCACGATGTTTGGGATAGATTGGATATCTTTGAGGCTTTGTCTAGCTCTTTCGATCTCAAATTGTGTCACAATAAGGAAAATTGAGATAGCTTAACGTGGGCGTTTCATTCATGTCATCTTCAGTCTAAATATAAAGTAAAAGACAATTTAGTGCGGACATATCAAGTTGATCAGCTAGTTAAAATAACCATTCTAAACTGATCATTGGTGCTCTTTGATTAAAGGCTTATAAATAAGGCATAATGCATGGTGTAATGCAATTTGGGATACATTGGATTACGTAGAGGCATTGTCATAGCTCTTTAAGTCTTAAATGTTGTCACAATATGGAAAATTGAGCTATCTTAACGAGGATGTTGGATTCATGTCATTTTGAACTCTAAATAAAAAGTTATGGATAATTTAGAGCGGACAAGTCAAGTTGATCAGACTGTTAAAAGGATCATTCTAAACAGATCATTAGTGCTCCTTGATTAAAGGATTATAAATTAACCATAATGCATGGCATATCAAACAACAAGGGGTTGGGTCAACTATTCAATCAAATGATAATGAGCAGCTGGGATACATTGGATTACTTGGAGGCTTTTTCCTAGCTCTTTCAGTGTTAAATGTTGTTAGAATGTGGAAAATTGAGCTAGCTTAACATGGGCGTTAGATTCATGTCATCTTCAGCTCTAAATATAAAGTAAAAACTGATTTAGTGCGGACATGTGAATTTGATCAGCTAGTTAAAATAATCATTATAAAATGATCATTGGTGCTCCTTGAGTAAAGACATATAAATGAAGCATAATGCCTGGCATTACGCAGTTTGGGATAGATTGGATTGCTTGGAGGAATTGTCGTATCTATTTTAGTCTTAAATTTTTTCATAGTGTAGAAAATTGAGGTAGCTTAACGTGAGCCGTTGGATTCGTGTCATTTGGAACTTTAAATCAAAAGTTACAAACGATTTAGTGCGTACATGTCATGTTGATCGGCCTGTTAAAATGATCATTATAAACTGATCATTGGTGCTCTTGAGTAAAGGCTTATAAATGAAGCATAATGCATAGCATCACGCAGCTTGGGATACATAGGATTACTTTGAGGATTTTTCGTAACTTTGTCAGTCTCAAATGTTGTCAAAATATTGAGCTAGCTTAACGTGGACGTTTGACTCAAGTCATTTTGAGCTCTTAATCAAAAGTTAAAGTGGATTTACTGCATACATGTAAGTTTATCAGCTAGTTAAAATGATTATTCTAAACTAATCATTGGTGCTACTCGAGTAAAGGCTAATAAATGAAGCATAATGCATAACATCACGTAGTTTGGGATTGATTGGATTACTTGGAGGCTGTCTTAGCTATTTTGTTCTTAAATTTTGTCACTATATAGAAAATTTAGATAGCTTAACGTGGGTGTTGGATTTGTGTCATTTTGAACTCTAAATCAAAAGTTATGAATGATTTAGCGCGGACATGTCAAGTTGATTTTCCCGTTAAAATGATAATTTTAAACGGATCATTGGTGCTCCTTGAGTAAAAGCTTATAAATGAATCATAATGCATGGCATCACGCATTTTGGGATACATTGGATTACTTGGAGGCTTTGTCGTAGCTGTTTCACTCTCAAATATTGTCACAATAGCTAACTCAAAATGGCGTTGGATTCATGTCATTCTGAACTCTTAATCAAAATTTAAGGACGATTTAGTGAATGCATGACAATTTGATCGGCCTGTTAAACTGATCATTCTAAATGAAACATAATGCATGGTATCACGCAGTTTGGTATACATTGGATTAGTTGGAAGCTTTGTTGTATCTCTTTCACTTTCAAATGTTATCAGAATATAGAAAATTGAGCTAGCATAACATGGGGGTTGGATTCGTGTCATGCTAAACTCTAAATCAAAAGTTATAGACGATTTAGTGCGGATATGTCAAGTGGATCGGCTAGTTAAAATGATCATTCTAAACTAATCATTGGGGCTCATTGAGTAATGAGGTATAAATGAAGCATAATGCATAGCATCGCACAGTTTGGGATAGATTGGATTGCTTAAAGGCTTTGTTGTAGCTATTTCAATCTTTATTTTTTTCATAGGAAATTGAGCGAGCTTAACGTGGGTGTTGGATTCGTGTAATTTTAAAATTTAAATCAAAAGTTATGAGCGTTTAAGTGCATACTTGTCAAGTTTATCAGCTAGTTAAAATGATCATTCTAAACTGTTCATTGGTGCTCCATGAGTAAAGGCCTATAAATGAAGCATAATGTGTGGTATCACGCAGTTTGGGTTACATTGGATTACTTTGATGCTTTGTCGTAGCTATTGAGATCTTAAATTTTGTCACGATATATAAAAAATTGAGCTAGCTTAACGTGGGTGTAGTATTCGTGTCATTTTGAACTCTAAATCAAAAGTTATGAACGATTTAGTGCCGACATGTCAAGTTCATCGACCAGTTAAAATGATAACTCTAAACTGATCATTGGGGCTCCTTGAGTAAACGCTTATAAATGAAGCATAATGCATGGCATTACGCAGTTTGGGATACATTGGATTACTTGGAGGTTTTGTTGAAGCCCTTTTGGTCTCAAATGTTTTCACAATATAAAAAATTGAGCTAACGTAACGTGGGTGTTTGATTCGTGTAATTCCAAAATCTAAATCAAAAGTTACAGACAATTGAGTGCGGACATGTCAAGTTGATCGGCCAGTTAAAATGGTTATTCTAAACTGATCATTGGTGATCCTTTATTAAAGGCTTATAAATGAAGCATAATGCATGGCATCATGTAGTTTAGGATACATTGGATTACGTGGAGGCTTTGTCGTAGCTCTTTCACTCTTAAATCTTGTCCCAATATGGAAATTTGAGCTTGCTTAACGTGGCCATTGGATTCATGTCATTTTGAGCTTTAAATCAAACATTACATACAATTTAGAGCGGACATGTCAAGTTGATCAGCTAGTTAAAATGATCATTCTAAAATTATGATTGGTGTTCCATGAGTAAAGACTTATAAATGAAGCATTATGCATGGTATCAGGCAGTTTGCAATAGATTGGATTACTTGGAGGCTTTGTTGTAGCAATTTTGGTCTTAAATTTCGTCACAATATAGAAAAATTGAGATAGCTTAACGTCGTATCATTTTGAACTCTAAATAAAAAGTTACGGACGATTAGTGCCAACATTTCAAGTTGATCGCCAGTTAAAATGATCATTCTAAATTGATCATTGGTGCTCCTTGAGTAAAGGCTTATGAATGAATTATAATGCATGACATCACGAAGTTTGGGATACATTGGATTACTTTATGGCTTTGGCGTATCTCTTTTAGTCTCAAATGTTTTTACAATATAGAATATCGAGCTAGCGTAACGTCAGCATTGGATTCATGTCATTCTGAACTCTAAACCAAAAGTTACGCCCAATATAGTGCGGACATGTCAAGTGGATCGGCTAGTTAAAATGATAATTCTAAACTGATCATTGGTGATCCTGAGTAAAGGCTTATAAATATAGTGTAATGCATGGGATCACGCACTTTGGGCTACATTGGATTACTTGCAGGCTTTTTCGTAGCACTATCAATCTCAAAATTTGTCACAATATGGAAAATTGAGCAAGATTATTGTGTGCTTTGGACACATGTCATTTTTTGAGCTCTAAATCAAAAGTAAAAGATAATTTATTGCGTACATGTGACGTTCATCAGCTAGTTAAAATGATAATCCTAAACTGATAATTGGTTCTCCTTGAGTAAAGGCTTATAAATGAAGCATAATGCATGGCATTATGCAGTTTTGGATAGATTAGATTACTTCGAGGTTTTGTCATAGCTGTTTTGGTGTTAAATTGTGTCACAGTATAGAAAATCGAGCTAGCTTAACGTAGGTGTTGGAGTCGTGTCATTTTGAACTCTAAATTAAAAGTTACGGATTATTTAGTGTAAATATGTCAAATTGAATGGATAATTAAAATGATCATTTTAAACTGATCATTGGTTCTCCTTGAGCAAAGGCTTATAAATGAACCATAATACGTGGCATCACGTACGTTGGGATACATTGGATAACTTAGAGGCTTTGTCTTAACTCTTTCAGTCTCAAATTTTTCATAAATATAGAAAATTGAGGTAGCTTAATGTGGGCGGTTGGATCATGTCATTTTGAGCTCAAAATGAAAAGTTAAAACCGATTTAGTTTGGGCATCTCAAGATGATCAGCTAGTTAAAATGGTCATTTTAAACTAGTCACTGGTGCTCATTGATTAATGAAGTATAAATCAAGCATAATGCATGGCATCACACAGTTTGGGTAGATTGGATTGCTTGAAGACTTTGTTGTAGCTATTTTGATCTTAAATTTTTTCACAGGAAATTGAGCGAGCTTAACGTGGATGTTGGATTCGTGTCATTTTGAGCTTTCAATAAAAAGTTACGAACGATTTAGTGCATACATGTCAAGTTGATCGGCAAGTTAAAACAATTATTATAAACTGATCATTGGTGCTCCTTGATTAAAATAAAGCATAATGCATGGCATCACATAGTTTGGGATACATTGGATTACTTGGAGGCTTTGTCGTAGCTTTTTTAGTCCTAAATGCGGTCCCAATATGGAAATTTGAACTTTCTTAACGTGGGCATTGGATTCATGTCATTTTGAGCTCTAAATCAAACGTTAGAGACAATTTAGAGGGGACATGTCAAGTTGATCAGGTAGTTAAAATGATCATTATAAACTGATCATCGGTGCTCCATGAGTAAAAGCATATAAATGAAACATAATGCATGGTATCACAAAGTTTGGGATATATTGGATTACTTTGAGGTTTTGTTGTGGCTAGATCGTTCTTAAATTTTGTCACGATATAGAAAATTGAGCTAGCTTAACGTGGGTGTAGGATTCATGTCATTGTGAACTCTAAATCAAAAGTTACGAACGATTTATTTTCGACATTTCAAGTTGATCGGCTAGTTAAAATGATAATTCTAAACTGATCATTGGGGTTCCTTGAGTAATGACATAGAAATGAAGCATAATGCATCGCATTACGCAGTTTGGGATACATTGGATTACTTGGAGATTTTGTTGTAGCCCTTTCAATCTCAAATGTTATCACAATATAAAAAATTGTGCTAATGTAACGTGGGCGTTGGATTCGTGTCATTCTAAAATCTAAATCAAAAGTTAGGGACGATTTAATGCGGACATGTCAAGTTGATCGGCCAGTTAAAATGATCATTCTAAACTGATCATTGGTGCTCATTGATTAAAAGCTTATAAATGAAACATAATGCATGGTGTCACGTAGTTTGGGATACATTGGATTACTTGCAGGTTTTGTCGTAGGTCTTTCAGTTTTAAATGTTGTCAATTGTTGTCCCAAAATGGGACTTTGAGCTTGCTTAATGTGGGCGTTGGATTCATGTCATTTTGAGCTCTAAATCAAACATTAAAGACAATTTAGAGCGGATATGTCATGTTGATCAGGTAGTTAAAATGATCATTGTAAACTTATCATTGGTGCACGCATGAGTAAAGGCTTATAAATGAAGCATAATGTGTGATATCACACTGTTTAGGATATATTGGATTACTTGAGGCTTTGTCGTAGCTATTTTGGTCTTAAATTTTGTCACGATATAGAAAATAGATCGAGCTTAACGTGGGTGAGGATTCGTGTCATTCTGAACTCTAAATCAAAAGTTACGAACGATTTAGTGCTGACATGTCAAGTTGATCGGCAATATAAAATGTCAAGTTGATCGGCAATATAATGCATGGCATTACGCAGTTTGGGATACATTGGATTACTTGGAGGTTTTGTTGTAGCCCTTTCAGTCTCAAATGTTATCACAATATAGAAAATTGAGCTAATGTAATGTGGGTGTTGGATTCGTGTCATTCTAAACTCTAAATAAAAAGTTACGGACGATTTAGTGCGGACATGTCAACTTGATCGGCCAGTTAAAATAATCATTCTAAATTGATCGCTGGTGCTCCTTGTGTAAAAGCTTGTAATTGAAGCATAATGCATGGCATCACGGAGTTGATGATATATTGGATTATTTGGAGGCTTTATCGTAACTCTTTTAGTGTCAAATGTTGTCACAATATAGAAAATTGAGCTAGCTTAATGTAGGCGTTGGTCTCATGTCATCTTGAGGTCTAATTCAAACGGCAAGTGGGTGATCTAGTTAAAATGAGCATTCTAAACTGATCATTGGTGCTCCTTGATTAAAGGCTTATAAATGGAACATAATGCATGGTATAACACAGATTGGGATAGATTGGATTACTTGGAGGTTTTATCATTGCTATTTTGATCTTAAATTTTGGCACATTATAGAAAATTGAGTTAGCTTAATGTGGGTGTTGGACTCATATCATTTTGAACTCTTAATCAAAAGTTACAAACGCTTAAGTGCGGACATGTCAAGCTGATCGGCTAGGTAAAATGATCATCCTAAAATTATGATCGGCTAGGTAAAATTATGAGTAAAGGTTTACAAATAAAACATAATGCATGGCATCACGGAGTTTGGGATACAAATTACTCTGAGGCTTTGTTGTAGCTCTTTTAGCATTAAATGTTGTCACAATACAAAAATTTGAGCTCGTTTAACGTGGGCGTTGGATTCATAACAGTTTGTGCTCTAAATGAAACATTAAAGAAAATTTAGAGCGGACATGTCAAGTTGATCAGCTAGTTAAAATGATCGTTCTAAACTGATCAATGGTGCTCTATGATTAAAGGCTTATAAATGAAGCATAATGTGTGGTATCACGTAGTTTTGGATATATTGGATTACTTTGAGGCTTTGTCGTAGCTATTTCGGTCTTAAAGTTTGTCACGATATAGAAAATTGAGCTAGATTAACATGGGCCTTGAATTCATGTCATTCGGAACTCTAAATCAAACGAACCGGACGATTTAGTGCCGACATGCCAAATTGATCATCCAGTTAAATGATCATTATAAACTGATCATTGATGCTCCTTGAGTAGAGGCACATAAATGAATAAAAATGTATGGCTTCACAAAATTTGGGATAGATTGGATTACCTATAGGCTTTGTCGTAGCTATTTTGCTATTTCATTTTGTTAAAATATAAAAAATTGAGCTAGCTTAACGTGGTTGTTGGATTCGTACCATTATGAGCTCTATATCAAAAGTTACAAACGATTAAGTGCCAAAATTAAAAGTTGATCGGCCAGTTAATATGATCATACTAAATTGATCATTAGTGCTCCTTGGGTGAAGGCTTATGAATCAATTATAATCATGGCATCACGCCGTTTGGGATACAATTGATTACTTGATGGTTTTGTCATATCTCTTTCACAAAATAGAAAAATGGAGCTAGCGTAACGTGGGCGTTGGATTCGTGTCATTTTGAACTCTAAATAAAAAGTTACAAACGATTTAGTGCATACATGTCAAGTTGATCGGCAAGTTAAAATGATCATTCTAAACGGATCATTGGTGCTCCTTGATTAAAGGTTTATAAATGAAGCATAATGCCTGCCATCACGTAGTTTGGGATGGAATTACTTGAAAGGTTTGTCGTACCTCTTTCAGTCTTAAATTTTGTCCCAATATGGAAATTTGAGCTTGCTTAACGTATGCGTTGGATTCATGTCATTTTAAGCTCTAAATCAAACGTTGAAGACAATTTAGAGCGGACATGTAAAGTTGATCAGCTAGTTAAAATGATCATTCTAAACTGATCATTGGTGTTCCATGATCATTGGTGATAATGCGTGGCATCACGCAGTTTGGGATATATTGGATTACTTTGAGGCTTTGTCGTAGCTATTTTGGTATTAAATTTTGTCACGATATAGAAAATTGAGCTAGCTTAGCGTGAGTGTAGGATTCATGTCACTCTAAACTCTAAATCAAAATTTACGGACGATTTAGTGCCGACATGTCAAGTTGGTCGGCCAGTCAACATGATAATTATAAACTGAACATTGGTGCTCCTTGAGTAAATGCATATAAATGAAGCATAATGCATGGCATTACGCAGTTTGGGATACATTAGATTACTTGGAGATTTTTTGTAGCCCTTTGAGTCTCAAATGCACAATATAGAAAATTGAGCTAACGTAACGTGGGCATTGGATTCGTGTCATTTTAAATTCTAAATCAAAAGTTACACACGATTTAGTGCGGAAATGTCAAGGTTATTTGCCAATTAAAATAATCATTCTAAACTGATCATTCGTGCTCCTTGAATAAAGGATTATAAATGAAGCATAATGCATGGCATCACGCAGTTTCGGATACATTGGATTACTTGGAGGCTTTGTCATAGCTATTTCTGTTTTAAATTTGTCACAATATTGAAAATTGAGCTAGATTAACGTGGGATTTGGATTCATGTCAATCTAAACTATAAATCAAAAGTTACGGACGATTTAGTGCGGACATATCAAGTTTGTCACCTAGTTAAATCGATCATTCTAAATTGATCATTGATGCTCACTGAGCAAACATTTTGAAATGAAGCATAATGCATGTCATCATGCAGTTTGGGATAGATTGGATTAATTAGAGGTTTTGTCATAGCTATTTCGGTCTTAAATTTCATCACAATATAGAAAATTAAGCTAATTTAATGTAGGCGTTGGAATCGTGTCATTCTGAAATCTAAAAAAAATGTTACAAATGATTTAATGCGGACAAGTCAAGTTCATTAGCTAGTTGAATTGATCATTCAAAACTGATCATTGGTGCTCATTGAGCAATGGTTTACAAATGAAACATAATGCATGACATCACGCAGTTTGGAATAGATTGGATTACTTGAAAGCTTTGTCGTCGCTATTTTGGTCTTAAATTTTGTCACAATATAGAATATTGAGCTAGCTTAACATGGGCGTTGGATTCGTGTCATTCTGAACTCTAAATGAAAAGTTACAGATGATTTAGTGCGTACATGTCAAGTTGATCAACCAGTTAAAATGATCATTCTTAACTGATAATTGGTGCTCCTTGAGTAAAGGCCTATAAATGAAGCATAATGCATGACATCACGTTGTTTGGGATACATTGGATTACTTGGAGGCTTTGTCGTACCTCTTTGAATCCCAAATGTTGTCACAATACTGAAAATTGAGCTAGATTAACGTGGCGATGGATTCGTGTCATTTTGAGCCCTAAATCAAATGTTAAAGACGATTTAGTGTGGAAATGTCAAGTTGATTGGCCAGTTAATGTAAATATTCTAATCTGATCAGTAGTGCTCCTTGAGTAAAGGCTTATAAACAAATCATAAAGCATGGCATCACGCAATTTATGATATATAAGATTACTTGAAGGCTTTGTGGTAGCTCTTTCAGTCTCAAATCTGGTAACAATGTAGAAACTTGGGCTAGTTTAACGTGGGCATTGGATTCGTGTCATTCTGAACTTTAAATAAATAGTTACGAACGATTTACTGCATACTGTAAAGTTGATCGGCCAATTAAAATTATCATTCTTAACTAATCATTGGAGCTACTTGCGTAAAGGCTTATAAATGAATCATAATGCATGGCATCACGCAAGTTTGGACATATTGGATTACTTAAAGGCTTTGTGGTAGCTCTTTCAATCTCAAATGTAGGTACAATGTAGAAAATTGAGCTACCTTAACATGGGCATTAGATTCGTGTCATTTTGAACTCTAAATAAATAGTTACAAACGATTTAGTGCGTACATGTGGAGTTGATCGGCCAATTAAAATGATCATTCTTAACTGATCAATGGAGCTCCTTGAGTAAAGGTTCATAAATGAATCATTATACATGGCAGCACGCAGCTTGGGATACATTGGATTCCTTGGACGCTTTGTCTTAACTGTTTCTGTCTTATATTCTTGTCAAAATATAGAAAATTGAGCTAGGTTAACGTGGTTTTTGGATTCATGTCATTCTGAACTCTAAATAAAAAGTTATGTACGACTTAGCGTGGACATTTCAAGTTTATCACCTAGTTAAATCGATCATTCTAAATTGATCATTGGTTGTCATTGAGCAAACATTTTCAAATTAAGCATAATGCATGGCATTACGCTAGGTAAATTGGTCATTATAAACTGATCATTGTTGCTCATTGAGCAAATGTTTACAAATAAAGCATAATGCATGGTATCACGCAGTTTGTGATAGATTGGGTTACTTAAAGGCTTTGTCGTAACTATTTTGGTGTTAAATTTTATCACAACACAGAAAATTGAGCTAGATTAATGTGGTCGTTGGATTCGTGTCATTATATGATACTAAATCAAAAGTTACGGATGATTTAGTGCGTACATGTCAAGTTGATCAGCCCGTTAAAACGTTCATTCTAAAATGATCCTTGGTGCACCTTGAGTAAATGCTTATAAATGAAGCATAATGCATGGCATCACGTAGTTTGGGATACCTTGGATTACTTGGAGGCTTTGTCGTAGTTCTTTGAGTCTCAAATGTTGTCACAATATTGAAAACTGAGCTAGATTAACGTGGCCGATGGACTCATGTAATTTTGAGCTGTAAATAACATGTTAAATACGATTTAGTGCAGACATGTCAAGTTGATCAGATAGTTAAAATGATCGTTCTAAACTGATCATTGGGGCTCATTGAGAAAAGGTTTTCAAATGAAGCATTATAAATAGCATCACGGAGTTTGGAATAGATTGGATCACTTGGAGGCTTTGTCATAGCTACTTTGGTTTTAAATTTTGTCACAATAAAGAATATTGAGCCAGCTTAACGTGTGTGTTGGATTCGTGTCATTTTGAACACTAAATCGAAAGTTACAGAAGATTTAGTGTGGACATGTCAAGTATATTGGCCAATTAAAGTAATCATTCTAAACGGATCATTAGTGCTCCTTGAGTAAAAGCTTATAAATGAAGCATGATGCATGGCATCACGCAGTATAGGACATATTGGATTACTTGAAGGCTTTGTGGTAGCTCTTTTAGTATCAAATGTTGTTACAATGTCTAAAATTGAGCTAGCTTCACGTGGGCGTGTGATTCATGACATTATGAACATTAAATAAATAGTTACACATGATTTAGTGCGTACATGTAGAATTGATCAGCAAATTAAAATGATCATTATTAACTGATCATTGGATCTCCTTGAGTAAAGGTTTATAAATGAATCATAATACATGGCAGCACCCATTTTGAGATACATTGGATTACTTGGAGGCTTTGTCGTAGCTATTTATGTTTTAGATTTTTGTCGCAATATAGAAAATTGAGCTAGCATAACGTGGGCTTTGTATTCATGTCATTCTGAACTATAAATCAAAAGTTACGGACGATTTAGTGCGGACATATCAAGTTTGTCACCTAGTTAAATCGATCATTCTATATTGATCAATGGTGCTCATTGAGAAAACATTTAGAAATGAAGCATAATGCATGTCATCACGCAGGTTTGGATAGACTGGATTAATTTGAGGTTTTGCGTATCTATTTCGGTCTTAAATTTCATCACAATATAGAAAATTGAGCTAGTTTAACGTAGGCGTTGGAATCGTGTCATTTTGAACTATAAATAAAAAGTTACAAATGATTTAATTCGGAAAATTCAAATTTATTGGCTAGTTAAATTGATCATTTTAAACTGATCATTAGTGCTCATTGAGCAATGGTTTACAAATGAAGCATAATACATGACATCACGCAATTTGGGATAGATTGGATTACTTGAAAGCTTTGTCGTAGCTATTTAGGTCTTAAATTTTGTCACAATATAGAATATTGAGCTAGCTTAACGTGGGCATTGGATTCGTGTCATTCAGAACTCTAAATCAAAAGTTACGGACGATTTAGTGCGGACATGTCAAGTTGATCAGCAAGTTAAAACGATCATTCTAAACTATTCAATGGTGCTCCTTGAGTAAAGGCTTATAAATGAAGCATAATGCATGACATCACGTAGTTTGGAATACATTGGATTACTTGGAGGTTTTGTCGTAGCTCTTTGAGTCTCAAATGTTGTCACAATACTAAAAATTGAGCTTGATTAACGTGGTGATGGATTCATGTCATTTTGTGCTCTAAATAAAATATTAAAGACGATTTAGTGTGGACATATCAAGTTGATTGGCCAGATAAAGTAAATATTCTAAACATATCATTAGTGCTTATTGACTAAAGGCGTATAAACGAATCATAAAGCATGACATCACGCAGTTTAGGATATATAGGATTACTTGAAGGCTTTGTGGTAGCTCTTTCAGTCTCAAATCTTGTAAAAATGTAGAAATTGGGCTAGTTTAACGTGGGCATTGGATTCGTATCATTCTGAACTCTAAATAAATAGTTACAAACGATTTAGTGCGTACATGTAAAGTTGATCGACCAATTAAAATGATCATTCTTAATTGATCATTGGAGCTCCTTGAGTAAAGGCTTATAAATGAATCATAAAGCATGGCATCACACATTTTAGGATATATAGGATTACTTGAAGGCTTTGTTGTAGCTCTTTCAGTCTCAAATCTTGTAACAATGTAGAAATTGGGCTAGTTTAACGTTGGCATTGGATTCGTATCATTCTGAACTCTAAATAAATAGTTACAAACGATTTAGTGCGTACATGTAAAGTTGATCGGCCAATTAAAATGATCATTCTTAATTTATCATTGGAGCTCCTTGAGTAAAGGTTCATAAATGAATCATTATACATGGCAGCACGCAGTTTGGGATACATTGGATTCCCTGGAGGCTTTGTCGTAACTGTTTCTGTCTTATATTCTTGTCAAAATATAGAAAATTGAGCTAGCTTAACGTGGTATTTGGATTCATGTCATTATGTACTCTAAATAAAAAAGTTCCGGACGATTTATGGCAAATATGTCAAGTTTATCATCAAGTTAAATCGATCATTCTAAATTGATCATTGGTTCTCATTGAGCAAACATTTACGAATGAAACATAATGCATGGCATTACGCTAGGTAAATTGGTTATTCTAAATTGATCATTGGTGCTCATTGAGCAAAGGTTTACAACTAAAGCATAATGCATGAGATCACGCAGTTTGGGATAGATTGGGTTACGTAAAGGCTTTGTCGTAACGATTTCGGTATTAAATTTTATCACAATACAGAAAATTGAGCTATCTTAATGTGGTCGTTGGATTCGTGTCATTATATGACTCTAAAGCAAAAGTTAGGGATGATTTAATGCGTACATGTCAAGTTGATCAGCCAGTTAAAATGATCATTCTAAACTTATCCTTGGTGCACCTTGAGTAAAGGACTGTAAATGAAGCATAATGCATGGCATCACGTAGTTTGGGATACATTGGATTACTTGGATGCTTTGTCGTAGCTCTTTGAGTCTCAAATGTTGTCACTATATTGAAAATTGAGCTAGATTAACGTAGGCGTTAGATTCGTGTCATTCTGAACTCTAAATCAAAATATAGAAAATTTCGATCTAAAATTTTTTCACAATATAGAAACTTTAGTTAGCTTAATGTGGGCGTTAGATTCGTGTCATTCTGAACTCTAAATCAAAAGGTACATAAGATTTATTGCGGACATTTCAAGTTGATCGCCTAGTTAAAATGATAACTCTGAACTTAATGTGGGCGTTTGATTCGTATCATTTTGAAATCTAAATCAATACTTACGGACTATTTAAAGCTGGCATGTCATGTTGATCGGCCAGTTAAAACGATCATTCTAAACTGATCATTGGTACTCCTTGAGTAAATGGTCATAAATGAAGTATAAAACATGGCATCACGCAGTTTAGGATAAATTGGATTACTTGGAGGCTTTGTCATACATATATTGGTCTTATATTTTGTAACAATATACAAAATTGAGCTTGCTTAATGTGGGCGTTTGATTTGTGTTATTCTTAACTCTAAATCAAAAGTTACAGACGATTTAGTGCGGACATTTCAAGTTGATCGGCTAGTTAAAATGATCATTCTAGACTAATCATTGGTGTTACTTGAGTAAAGGCTTATAAGTAAAGCATAATGCATAGCATCACGCAGTTTGGGATAGATTGGATTACTTGTTGGCTTTGTCGTAGCTATTTCGGTGTTAAATTTTATCACAATATGGAAAATTGAGCTATATTAGCGTGGTAGTTTTATTCATGTCATTATGAACTCTAAAACAAAAGTTAAATATGCTTTACTGCGGACATTTTATGTTGATCAGCTAGTTAAAATGATCATTCTGAACTGATCATTGGTGTTCCTTGAGTAAAGGCTTTTAAATGAAACATAATGCATAACATTACATAGATTGGGATACATTTGATTACTTTGAGGCTGTGTCTTAGCTCTTTTAAAATAAAATATTGTCACAATTTGGAAAATTGAGTTAGCTTAACGTCGGCGTTGGATTCGTGTCATTCTAAACTCTATATCAAAAGTTACGTACAATTTAGTGCAGACATGTCAATTTGATCAGCTAGTTAAAATGATCATTCTAAACTGATCATTGGGGCTCCTTGAATAAAGTCTTATAAATGAAGCATAATGCATGGCATCACGCAATTTGGGGTTACATTAGATTACTTGGAGGCTTTGTTGTAGCTATTTTGGTCTTAAATTTATTCACAATATCAAAAATTGAGCTAGCTTATGTGGGCGTTAAATTCGTGTCATTTTGAACTCTAAATCAAAAGTTACGGACAATTTAAAGCAGACATGTCAAGTTGATCGGCCAATTAAAATGATCATTCTAAACTGATCACTAGTGCTGCTTGAGTAAATGCTTATAAACAAAGCATAATGCATGGCATCACGCAGTTTGGAATATATTGGATTACTTGAAGGCTTTTTCGTAGCTATTTTGGTGTTACTTTTTTCACAACACAAAAAATTGAGCTTGCTTAGCGTGGGCATTGGATTCGTGTCATTCTGAACTTTAAATAATGTTACAGACAATTAAGTGTGGACATGATAAGTTGATCGGCCAGTTAAAATGATCATTCTAAACTAATTATTGGAGCTCCTTGAGTAAAGGCTTATAAGTGAGGCATAATACATGACATCATGCAGTTTGGGACACATTGGATTACTTAGAGGCTTTTTCGTAGCTATTGCGGTGTTAACTTTTGTAACAATGCAGAAAATTGAGCTATCTTAACATGGGCGTTTGATTTTTGTCATTATGAACTCTAAATAAAAAGTTACGCATTATTTAGTGCGGAAATGTAAAGTTGATCGGCCTGTTGAAATGACCAACTTTAACTTATCATTGGTGCTCCTTGAGTAAAGGCTTATAAATGAAGCATTATGCATGACATCACGCAGTTTGGGATACATTGGACTACTTGGAGGCTTTGTCGTATCTCTCTTAGTCTCAAATGTTGTCACAATATGGAAAATTGAGCTAGCATAACGTGGGCGTTTGCCACATGTCATTTTGAGCTACAAATAAAATATTAAATACGAGTTAGTGCCGACATGTCAAGTTGACCGACCAGTTCGAATGATGATTCTAAACTGATCACTGTTGATCCTTGAGTAAAGGCTTATAAATAAAGTATAATTCATGGTAATAGACAGATTGGAATAAATTGGATTACTTGGAAGCTTTGTCGTAGCTATTTCGATGTTAAATTGTGTCACAATATTGAAACTTGCGTTAGATTAACGTGGGGGGTTGGATTCGTGTCATGAACTCTATATTGTGTGAAAAGGGGATACATTGGATTATTTGGAAGCTTTTTCGTAGCTCTTTCAGTCTCAAATGTTGTCACAATATAGAAAATTGAGCTAGCTTAACGTGGGAGTTGGACTCATGTCATTTTGAGATCTAAATCAAAAGTTAAAGATGATTTAGTGCGGACATGTCCAGTTGATCAGGTAGTTAAAATAATCATTCCAAATTGATCATTGGTGCTCCTTGCGTAAAGGCTTATAAATGAAGCATAATGCATGGCATCCCGAAGTTTGGGATATATTCGATTACTTGGAGGTTTTTTCATAGCTATTTCGATCTTAAATTTTTTCACAATATAGAAAATTTAGCTAGCTTAATGTGGGCGATAGATTCGTGTCATCATGAACTCTGTATCAAAAGTTACAGACGATTTACTGTGGACATTTCAAGTTGATCGGTTAGTTAAAATGATCATTCTAAACTGATCATATGTGCTCCTTGAGTAAAGGCTTACAAATGAATCATAATGCATGACATCACGCAGTTTGCGATACATTGGATTACTTAGAGGCTTTTTTGTAGCTATTGTGGTGTTAAATTTTGTCACAATATAGAAAATTGAGTTATGTTAACATGGGCGTTGGATTCTTGTCATTATGAACTCTAAATAAAAAGTTACGGATGATTTTGTGCGGAAATATAAAATTGATCGGCCAGTTAAAATGACCAGCTTTAACTTATCATTGGTGCTCCTTGAGTAAAGTCTTTTCAATGAAGCATTATGCATGACATAACACAGTTTGGGATACATTGGATTACTTGGAGGCTTTGTCGTATCTCTCTTTGTCTCAAATGTTGTCACAATATGGAAAATTGAGCTAGATTAATGTGGGCGTTTGCCTCATGTCATTTTGAGCTTCAAATCAAATATTAAAGATGAGATAGTGCGGACATGTCAAGTTGACTGACCAGTTCAAATGATCATTATAAACTGATCATTGGTGCTCCTTGAGTAAAGGCTTATAAATAAAGTATAATGCATAGCATCATGCAGTTTGGGATAAATTGGATTACTTGGAGGCTTCGTCGTAGCTATTTCGATGTTATATTGTGTCACAATATTGGAACTTCAGCTAGCTTAACGTGGGGGTTCGATTCCTATCATTTTGAACTCTATATTGTGAGAAAAGGGGATACATTGGATTATTTGAAGGCTTTTTAGTAGCTCTTTCAGTCTCAAATGTTGTCACAATATAGAAAATTGAGCTAGCTTAATGTGGGCATTGGCCTTATGTCATTTTGAGCTCTAAATCAAATGTTAAAATGATTTAGTGCGAACATGTCAAGTTGATCAGGTAGTTAAAATGATCATTCTAAATTGTTCATTAGTGCTCCTTCAGTAAAGGCTTATAAATGAAGCATAATTCATGGCATCACGCAGTTTGGGATAGATTAGATTACATGGAAGCTCTGTCGTAACTATTTTGGTCTTTAATTTTTTCACAATATAGAAAATTTAGCTAGCTTAATGTGGGCGCTAGATTCGTGTCATTCTAAACTCTAAATCAAAAGTTACAGACGATTTATTGCCGACATTTCAAGTCGATCGGCTAGTTAAAATGATCATTCTAAACTGATCATATGTGCTCCTTGAGTAAAGGCTTATAAATGAAGCATAATGCATGACATCACGCAATTTGGGATAGATTGGATTACTTGGAGGCTTTGTCGTAGCTAGTTCGCTCTTAAATTTTGTCACAATATAGAAAATTGAGCTTGTTTAACGTGGGCGTTAGATTCGTGTCATTTTGAACTCTAAATCAAAAGTTACAAACGATTTAGTGTGGATATTTCAAGTTGATCGTCTAGTTAAATTGATCATTCTAAACTGATCACTTGTGCTCGTTGAGTAAAGGCAAATAAATAAAGCATAATGCATGGCATCACGCTGTTTGGGATAGGTTAGATTACTTGGAGGCTTTGTTATAGCTATTCGAGTTTAAATTTATTCACAATATAGAAAATATAACTAGCTAAACACGGGCGTTGGATTAGTGTCATTCTGAACTTTATATCGAAAGTTACGGACGATTTATTGCAGACATGTCAAGTTGATCGACCAGTTAAAATAATCATTCTAAACTGATCATTTGTGCTCCTTGAGTAAAGGTTTATAAATGAAGTATAATGCATGGCATAACGCAGTTTGAGATACATTGGATTATTTGGAGGCTTTTTCATAGCTATTTTGGAGTTAAATGTTTTCACAATATAGAAAATTGAGCTATATTAGCGTGGGCGTTTTATTCGTGTCATTTTGAACTCTAAAACAAAAGTTAAAGATGATTTAGTGCAGACATGTCAAATTCATGGGCCAGTTAAAATGATCATTCTAAACTGATTATGGGTGCTCATTGGGTAAAGGTTTATAAATGAAGAATAATTCATGACATCACGCAATTTATGATACATTGGATTACGTGGATACTTTTTCATAGCTCTTTGAGTCTCAAACGTTGTCACCATATGGAAAATTGAGCTAGCTTAACGTGGGCATTGGACTCATGTTACTTTGATCTCTAAATCAAAAAATAAAGACGATTTAGTGCGGACATGTCAAGTTGATCGGGTAGTTAAAATGATCATTCTAAATTGATCATTGGTGCACCTTCAGTAAAGGCTTATAAATCAAGCGTAATTCATGGCATCACGCAGTTTGGGATAGATTAGATTATTTGGAGGCTTTCTCGTATATATTTCGATCTTAAATTTTTTCACAATATAGAAAATTTAGTTAGCTTAATGTGGGCGTTAGATTCGGGTCATTCTGAACTCTAAATCAAAAGGTACATAAGATTTATTGCGGACATTTCAAGTTGATCGCCTAGTTAAAATGATAACTCTGAACTTAATGTGGGTGTTTGATTCGTATCATTTTGAAATCTAAATCAATACTTACGGACGATTTAAAGCTGGCATGTCATGTTGATCGGCCAGTTAAAACGATCATTCTAAACTGATCATTGGTACTCCTTGAGTAAATGGTCATAAATGAAGTATAAAACATGGCATCCCGCAGTTTAGGATAAATTGGATTACTTGGAGGCTTTGTCATACCTATTTCGGTCTTATAATTTGTAACAATATACAAAATTGAGCTTGCTTAATGTGGGCGTTTGATTTGTGTTATTCTGAACTCTAAATCAAAAGTTATAGACGATTTAGTGCGGACATTTCAAGTTGATCGGCTAGTTAAAATGATCATTCTAAACTAATCATTGGTGTTACTTGAGTAAAGGCTTATAAGTAAAGCATAATGCATAGCATCACGCAGTTTGGGATAGATTGGATTACTTGTTGGCTTTGTCGTAGATATATCGGTGTTAAATTTTATCACAATATAGAAAATTGAGCTATATTAGCGTGGGCGTTTTATTCATGTCATTATGAACTCTAAAACAAAAGTTAAATATGATTTAGTGCGGACATTTTATGTTGATCAGCTAGTTAAAATGATCATTCTGAACTGATCATTGTTGTTCCTTGAGTAAAGGCTTTTAAATGAAGCATAATGCATAACATTACATAGATTGGGATACATTTGATTACTTTGAGGCTGTGCGTTAGCTCTTTTAAAATAAACTATTGTCACAATTTGGAAAATTGAGTTAGCTTAACGTCGGCGTTGGATTCGTGTCATTTTGAACTCTATATCAAAACTTACGTACAATTTAGTGCGGACATGTCAATTTGATCAGCTAGTTAAAATGATCATTCTAAACTGATCATTGGGGCTCCTTGAATAAAGTCTTATAAATGAAGCATAATGCATGGCGTCACGCAATTTGGGGTTACATTGGATTACTTGGAGGGTTTGTCGTAGCTATTTCGGTCTTAAATTTATTCACAATATCTAAAATTGAGCTAGCTTATGTGGGCGTTAAATTCGTGTCATTTCGAACTCTAAATCATAAGTTACGGACAATTTAAAGCATACATGTCAAGTTGATCGGCCAATTAAAATGATCATTCTAAATTGATCACTGGTGCTGCTTGAGTAAATGTTTATAAACAAAGCATAATGCATGGCATCACGCAGTTTGGAATATATTGGATTACTTGAAGGCTTTTTCGTAGCTATTTTGGTGTTCAATTTTTTCACAATACAAAACATTGAGCTTGCTTAGCGTGGACATTGGATTCGTGTCATTCTGAACTTTAAATAAAGTTACGGACAATTAAGTGTGGACATGATAAGTTGATCGGCCAGTTAAAATGATAATTCTAAACTAATTTTTGGAGCTCCTTGAGTAAAGGCTTATAAATGAGGCATAATACATGAAATCACGCAGTTTGGGACACATTGGATTACTTAGAGGCTTTTTCGTAGCTATTGCGGTGTTAACTTTTGTAACAATACAGAAAATTGAGCTATCTTAACATGGGCGTTTGATTTTTGTCATTATGAACTCTAAATAAAAAGTTATGCATTATTTAGTGCGGAAATGTAAAGTTGATCGGCCTGTTGAAATGACCAACTTTAACTTATCATTGGTGCTCCTTGAGTAAAGGCTTATAAATGAAGCATTATGCATGACGTCACGCAGTTTGGGATACATTGGACTACTTGGAGGCTTTGTCGTATCTCTCTTAGTCTCAAATGTTGTCACAATGTGGAAAATTGAGCTAGCTTAATGTGGGCATTTGCCTCATGTCATTTTGAGCTACGAATCAAATATTAAATACGAGTTAGTGCGGACATGACAAGTTGACTGACTAGTTCGAATGACGATTCTAAACTCATCACTGGTGCTCCTTGAGTAAAGGCTTATAAATAAAGTGTAATGCATGGTAATAGACAGATTGGAATAAATTGGATTACTTGGAAGCTTTGTCGTAGCTATTTCGATGTTAAATTGTGTCACAATATTGAAACTTGCGCTAGACTAACGTGGGGGTTGAATTCATGTTATTCTGAACTCTAAATCAAAAGTTATAGACGATTTAGTGCGGACACTTCAAGTTGATCGGTTAGTTAAAATGGTCACTTTAAACTAATCATTGGTGCTCCTTGATTAAATGCATATAAATAAAGCATATTAATGCATAGCATCACACAGTTCGGGATAGATTGGAATACTTGTATGCTTTGTCGTAGCTATCTCGGTGTTAAATTTTATCACAATATAGAATATTGAGCTAGCTTAACGTGGGCGTTTTATTCGTGTCATTCTGAACTATTAATAAAAAGTTACAGATGATTTTGTATGTACATTTTAAGTTGCTCAGCTAGTTAAAATGATCATTCAAAAGTGATCATTGGTGCTCCTTGGGTAAAGGCTTATAAATGAAGCATAATGCATGACATCACATAGTTTTAGATACATTATATTACTTTGAAGTTTTGTCTTAGCTCTTTTAGTATCAAATATTGTCACAATATGGAAAATTGAGTTAGCTTAACGTGGGCATTGGACTCATGTCCTTTTGAGCTCTAAATCAAAAGTTACAAACAATTTATTGCAGACATTTGAAGTTGATCGGCTAGTTAAAATGAATATTCTAAACTGATCATTTGTGCTCCTTGAGTAATGGCTTATAAATGAAGCATAATGCATGACATAACGCAGTTTGGGATAGATTGGATGACTTGGAGGCTTTTTCGTAGCTATTTCGGTCCTATATTTTGCCATAATATAGAAAATTGAGCTTGCTTAACGTGGACATTAGATTCGTGTCATTCTGAACTCTAAAATAAAAGTTATAAACGATTTAGTGCTGATATTTCAAGTTGATCGTCTGGTTAAAATGATACTTCTATACTGATCACTGGTGCTCCTTGAGTAAAGGCTTAAAAAATAAAGCATAATACATGGCATCACGCCGTTCGTGATAGATTAGATTACTTGGAGGCTTTTTCGTAGCTATTTCGGGGTTAAATTTATTCACAATATAAAAATTGAGCTAGCTTAACGTGGGTGTTTGATTCGTGTCATTCAGAACTCTAAATCAAAAGTTACAGAATATTTAGTGCGGACATTTCAAGTTGATCGGCTAGTTAAAATGATCATTCTAAACTGATCATTGGTGCTCCTTGAAGTAAAGGCTTATAAATAAAACACAATGCATGACATCACGTAGTTTGGGATATATTGGATTAGTTTTAGGCTTTGTCGTAGCTATTTTGGTCTTATACTTTGTAACAATATAAAAAGTTGAGCTTACTTAACGTGGGCGTTTGATTCGTGTTATTCTGAACTCTAAATCAAAAGTTACGGACGATTTTGCGCGGACATTTCAAGTTGATCGGCTAGTTAAAATAATCATTCTAAACTAATTATTGGTGATCCTTGAGTAAATGCTTATAAATAAAGCATAATGCATTGCATCACGCAGTTCGGGATAGATTGGATTACTTGTAGGCTTTGTCGTAGCTATTTCGGTGTTAAATTTTATCATATTATAGAAAATTGGGCTATATTAGCGTCGGCGGTTTATTCGTGTCATTCTGAACTCTAAAACAAAACTTACTGGTGATTTAGTTCGGACATTTTATGTTGATCAGCTATATAAAATGATGATTCTAAACTGATCATTGGTGCTCCTTGAGTAAAGGCTTACAAATGAAGCGTAATGCATGACATCACATAGTTTGGAATACATTGTATTAGTTTGAGGCTTTGTCTTAGCTCTTTTAGTATCAAATATTCTCAGAATACAGAATATTCAGTTAGCTTAACGTGGGGATTGGACTCATGTCATTTTAAGCTCTAAATCAAAAGTTACAGACATTTCAAGTTGATCGGGTAGTTAAAATGATCATTTTAAACTGATCATTTGTGCTCCTTGAGTAAAGGCTTATAGATGAAACATAATGCATGGCATAACGTAGTTTTGGATAGATTGGATGACTTGGAGGCTTTTTCGCAGGTATTTCAGTCTTAAATTTTGTCAGAATATAGAAAATTGAGCTCGTTTAACATGGACATTAGGTTCCTGTCATTCAGAACTCTAAATCAAAAGTTACAAACGATTTAGTGCGGACATTTCAAGTTGATCGTCTAGTTAAAATGATCATTCTAAACTGATCACTGGTGCTTCTTGAGTAAAGGCTTATAAATAAAGCATAATGCATGGCATCACGCTGTTCGGGATAGATTGGATTACTTGGAGTCTTGGTCATAGCTATTTCGGGTTTAAATTTATTCACAATAGAGAAAATTGAGCTAGCTTAAGGTTTGCATTTGATTCGTGTCATTATGAACTCTAAATCAAAAGTTATGGACTATTAGTACAGACATTTCAAGTTGATCGGCTAGTTAAAACGATCATTCTAAACTGATCACTGGTGCTCCTTGAGTAAAGGCTTATAAATAAAACATAATGCATGATATCACGTAGTTTGGGATACATTGGATTAGTTTGGGGCGTTGTCGTAGCTATTTCGGTCTTGTACTTTGTAACAATATAGAAAATTGAGCTTGCTTAATGTGGGCCTTTGATTCGTGTTATTCTGAACTCTAAATCAAAAGTTACAGACGATTTAGTGTGGACATTTCAAGCTGATCGGCTAGTTAAAATGATCATTCTAAACTAATCATTGGTGCTCCTTGAGTAAATGCTTATAAATAAACTATAATGCATTGCATCACGCAGTTCGGGATAGAATGGATTACTTATAGGCTTTGTCGTAGCTATTTTGGTGTTAAATTTTATCACAATATAGAAAATTGAGCTATATTACCGTGGGTGTTTTATTCGTGTCATTCTGAACTCTAAAACAAAAGTTACAGCCGATTTTAGTGCAGACATTTTAAGTTGATCAGCTAGATAAAATGATCACTCTAAACTGATCATTGGTTCTCCTTGAGTAAAGGCTTATAAATGAAGCATAATGCATGACATCACATAGTTTGGAATACATTGTATTAGTTTGAGGCTTTGTCTTAGCTCTTTTAGTATCAAATATTGTCACAATATGGAAAATTGAGTTAGCTTAACGTGGCGATTGGACTCATGTCATTTTGAGCTCTAAATCAAAAGTTACAGACATTTCTAGTTGATCGGGTAGTTAAAATGATCATTCTAAACTGATCATTTGTACTCCGTGAGTAAATGCTCATAAATGAAACATAATGTATGGCATAACACAGTTTGGGAGAGATTGGATGACTTGGAGGCTTTTTCGTAGGTATTTCGGCCTTAAATTTTGTCACAATATAGAAAATTGAGCTTGTTTGACATGGACATTAGGTTCGTGCCATTCTGAACTCTAAATCAAAAGTTACAAACGATTTAGTGCGGAAATTTCAAGTTGATCGTCTAGTTAAAATGATCATTCTAAACTGATCACTGGTGCTTCTTGAGTAAAGGCTTATAAATAAAGCATAATGCATGGCATCACGCTGTTCGGGATAGATTGGATTACTTGGAGGTTTGTCGTAGCTATTTCAGGGTTAAATTTATTCACAATATAGAAAATTGAGCTAGCTTAAGGTTTGCGTTTGATTCGTGTCATTCTGAACTCTAAATCAAAAGTTGCGGACTATTTAGTGCGGACATTTCAAGTTGATCGGCTAGTTAAAACGATCATTCTAAACTGATCATTGGTGCTCCTTGAGTAAAGGCTTATAAATAAAACATAACGCATGACATAACGTAGTTTGGGATACATTGGATTAGTTTGAGGCGTTGTCGTAGCTAATTTGGTCTTATACTTTGTAACAATATTGAAAATTGAGCTTGCATAACGTGGGCGTTTGATTCGTGTTATTCTGAACTCTAAATCAAAAGTTACAGACGATTTAGTGTGGACATTTCAAGCTGATCGGCTAGTTGAAATGATCATTCTAAACTAATCATTGGTGCTCCTTGAGTAAATGCTTATAAATAAACCATAATGCATTGCATCACGCAGTTCGGGATAGATTGGATTACTTATAGGCTTTGTCGTAGCTATTTCGGTGTTAAATTTTATCACAATATAGAAAATTGAGCTATATTACCGTGGGTGTTTTATTCGTGTCATTCTGAACTCTAAAAGAAAAGTTACAGCCGATTTTAGTGCAGACATTTTAAGTTGATCAGCTAGATAAAATGATCACTCTAAACTGATCATTGGTTCTCCTTGAGTAAAGGCTTATAAATGAAGCATAATGCATGACATCACATAGTTTGGAATACATTGTATTAGTTTGAGATCTTGTCTTAGCTCTTTTAGTATCAAATATTGTCACAATATGGAAAATTGAGTTAGCTTGACGTGGCGATTGGACTCATGTCATTTTGAGCTCTAAATCAAAAGTTATAGACATTTCTAGTTGATCGGGTAGTTAAAATGATCATTCTAAACTGATCATTTGTGCTCCGTGAGTAAATGCTCATAAATGAAACATAATGTATGGCATAACACAGTTTGGGAGAGATTGGATGACTTGGAGGCTTTTTCGTAGGTATTTCGGCCTTAAATTTTGTCACAATATAGAAATTGAGCTTGTTTAACATGGACATTAGGTTCGTGCCATTCTGAACTCTAAATCAAAAGTTACAAACGATTTAGTGCGGAAATTTCAAGTTGATCGTCTAGTTAAAATGATCATTCTAAACTGATCACTGGTGCTTCTTGAGTAAAGGCTTATAAATAAAGCATAATGCATGGCATCACGCTGTTCGGGATAGATTGGATTACTTGGAGGTTTGTGGTAGCTATTTCAGGGTTAAATTTATTCACAATATAGAAAATTGAGCTAGCTTAAGGTTTGCGTTTGATTCGTGTCATTCTGAACTCTAAATCAAAAGTTGCGGACTATTTAGTGCGGACATTTCAAGTTGATCGGCTAGTTAAAACGATCATTCTAAACTGATCATTGGTGCTCCTTGAGTAAAGGCTTATAAATAAAACATAACGCATGACATAACGTAGTTTGGGATACATTGGATTAGTTTGAGGCGTTGTCGTAGCTAATTTGGTCTTATACTTTGTAACAATATTGAAAATTGAGCTTGCTTAACGTGGGCGTTTGATTCGTGTTATTCTGAACTCTAAATCAAAAGTTACAGACGATTTAGTGTGGACATTTCAAGCTGATCGGCTAGTTGAAATGATCATTCTAAACTAATCATTGGTGCTCCTTGAGTAAATGCTTATAAATAAACCATAATGCATTGCATCACGCAGTTCGGGATAGATTGGATTACTTATAGGCTTTGTCGTAGCTATTTCGGTGTTAAATTTTATCACAATATAGAAAATTGAGCTATATTACCGTGGGTGTTTTATTCGTGTCATTCTGAACTCTAAAAGAAAAGTTACAGCCGATTTTAGTGCAGACATTTTAAGTTGATCAGCTAGATAAAATGATCACTCTAAACTGATCATTGGTTCTCCTTGAGTAAAGGCTTATAAATGAAGCATAATGCATGACATCACATAGTTTGGAATACATTGTATTAGTTTGAGATCTTGTCTTAGCTCTTTTAGTATCAAATATTGTCACAATATGGAAAATTGAGTTAGCTTGACGTGGCGATTGGACTCATGTCATTTTGAGCTCTAAATCAAAAGTTATAGACATTTCTAGTTGATTGGGTAGTTAAAATGATCATTCTAAACTGATCATTTGTGCTCCGTGAGTAAATGCTCATAAATGAAACATAATGTATGGCATAACACAGTTTGGGAGAGATTGGATGACTTGGAGGCTTTTTCGTAGGTATTTCGGCCTTAAATTTTGTCACAATATAGAAATTGAGCTTGTTTAACATGGACATTAGGTTCGTGCCATTCTGAACTCTAAATCAAAAGTTACAAACGATTTAGTGCGGAAATTTCAAGTTGATCGTCTAGTTAAAATGATCATTCTAAACTGATCACTGGTGCTTCTTGAGTAAAGGCTTATAAATAAAGCATAATGCATGGCATCACGCTGTTCGGGATAGATTGGATTACTTGGAGGCTTTGTCGTAGCTATTTCAGGGTTAAATTTATTCACAATATAGAAAATTGAGCTAGCTTAAGGTTTGCGTTTGATTCGTGTCATTCTGAACTCTAAATCAAAAGTTGCGGACTATTTAGTGCGGACATTTCAAGTTGATCGGCTAGTTAAAACGATCATTCTAAACTGATCATTGGTGCTCCTTGAGTAAAGGCTTATAAATAAAACATAACGCATGACATAACGTAGTTTGGGATACATTGGATTAGTTTGAGGCGTTGTCGTAGCTAATTCGGTCTTATACTTTGTAACAATATAGAAAATTGAGCTTGCTTAACGTGGGCGTTTGATTCGTGTTATTCTGAACTCTAAATCAAAAGTTATGGACGATTTAGTGTAGACATTACAAGTTGATCGGCTAGTTAAAATGATCATTCTAAACTAATCGTTGGTGCTCCTTGAGTAAATGCTTATAAATAAGGAATAATACATTGCATCACGCATTTCGGGAGACATTGGATTACTTGTAGGCTTTGTCGTAGCTATTTTGGTGTTAAATTTTATGACAATATAGAAAATTGAGCTATATTAGCGTGGGCGTTTTATTCGTGTCATTCTGAACTCTAAAACAAAAGTTACAGACGATTTAGTGCTGACATTTTAAGTTGATCAGCCAGATAAAATGATCACTCTAAACTGATCATTGGTGGTCCTTGACTAAATGCTTATGAATGAAGCATAATGCATGACATCACATAGTTTGGAATACATTGTATTAGTTTGAGGCTTTGTCTTAACTCTTTTAGTATCAAATACTGTCACAATATGGAAAATTGAGTTAGCTTAACGTGGGGATTGGACTCATGTCATTTTGAGCTCTAAATCAAAAATTACAGACGATTTATTGCGGACATTTGAAGATGATCGGCTAGTTAAAATGATCATTCTAAACTGATCATTTGTGCTCCTTGAGTAAAGACTTAAAAATGAAGCATAATGCATGGCATAACGTAGTTTGGGATAGATTGGATGACTTGGAAGCTTTTTCATTGGTATTTCGGTCTTAACTTTTGTCAGAATATAGAAAATTGGGCTAGCTTAACGTGTGCGTTTGATTCGTGTCATTCTGAACTCTAAATCAAAAGTTATGGACTATTTAGTATGGATATCTCAAGTTGATCGGCTAGTAAAAACGATCATTCTAAACTGATCATTGGTGATCCTTGAGTAAAGGCTTATAAATAAAACATAATGCATGATATCACGTAATTTGGGATACATTGGATTAGTTTGAGGCTTTGTCGTAGCTCTTTCAGTTTCAAATATTGTTACAATATGGAATATTGAACAAGCTTAACGTGGGCGTTGGATTAATGTCATTTTGATCTCTAAATCAAAAGTTAAAGATGATTTAGTGCGGACATTTCAAGTTGAT
This sequence comes from Pugionium dolabratum, assembly GCA_018901945.1. Taxonomy (NCBI): domain Eukaryota; kingdom Viridiplantae; phylum Streptophyta; class Magnoliopsida; order Brassicales; family Brassicaceae; genus Pugionium; species Pugionium dolabratum. Next base: position 69,924 of record JAEVFF010001114.1, on the reverse strand, counting down.
CGGCCAGTTAAAATGATCATTCTAAAATGATCATTGGTGACCCTTGAGTAAAAGCTTATAAATGAATAATAATGCACCGAATCACGCAGTTAGGGATAGATTTTATTACTTGTAGGCATTGTCGTAGCTATTTCAAAGTTACATTTTGTCACAAAATATAAAATTGAGCTAGCTTAATATGGGCGTTGGATTAGTATCATTCTGCACTCTATATCGAAAGTTACGGATGATTTATTGTAGGCATGTCAAGTTCATCGGCCAGTTAAAATGATCATTCTAAACTGACAATTTGTGCTCCTTGAGTAAAGGTTTATAAATGAAGCATAATGCATGGCATAACACAGTTTGGGATACATTGGATTACTTGGAGGATTCTTCGTAGGTCTTTCGGTCTAAAATCTTTTCACAATATGGAAAATTGAGCTAGATTAAAGTGGGAGGTGGACTCATGTCATTTGAGCTCCAAAAGAAGAAGTTAAAAACGATTTAGTGCAGGCATGTCAAGTTGATCAACTAGTTAAAATGATCATTATAAATTTATCATTGGTGCTCCTTGAGTAATGGCTTATAAATGAAGCATAATACATGGCATCACGCAGTTAGGGATAGATTGGATTACTTGAAGGCTTTGTCGTAGCTATTTCGATGTTAAATTCTATCATAAAATAGAACATTGAACTAGATTAACGTGGGCATTGGGTTCGTGTCATTTTGAACTCTAAATCGAAATTTATGGAAGTTTTAGTGATCATGTCACTAAAGGCTTATAAATGAAGCATGATGCATGGCATCACGTAGTTTGGGATAGACTGGATTACTTGTAGGCTTTGTCGTAACTATTTCGGTCTTATATTTTCTAACAATATAGAAAATTGAGCTTGCTTAACGTGGGCGTTTGATTCGTGTTATTCTGAACTCTAAATCAAAAGTTACAGACGATTTAGTGCGGACATTTCAAGTTGATCGGCTAGTTAAAATGATCACTCTAAACTAATCATTGGTGCTCCTTGAATAAATGCTTATAAATAAAGCATAATGCATAGCATCACACATTTTGGGATAGATTGGATTACTTGTATGCTTTGTCATAGCTATTTCGGTGTTAAATTTTATCATAATATATAAAATTGAGCTAGGTTAACGTGGGAGTTTGATTCTTGTCATTCCGAACTCTAAAAAAAAAGTTACAGACAATTTAGTGCGTACATTTTAAGTTGATCAGCTAGTTAAAACGATCATTCTAAATTGATCATTGGTGCTCCTTGGGTAAAGGCTTATAAATAAAGCATAATGCATGACATCACATAGTTTTGGATACATTGTATTACTTTAAGACTTTGTCTTAGCTCTTTTAGTATCAAATATTGTCACAATATGGAAAAATGAGTTAGCTTAACGTGGGCATTGGACTCATGTCATTTTATCTCTAAATCAAAAGTTACAAACAATTTATTGCAGACATTTGAAGTTGATCGGCTAGTTAAAATGATCATTCGAAACCGATCATTTTTGCTCCTTGAGTAAAGGCTTATAAATGATGCATAATGCATGGCATAACGCCGTTTGGGATAGATTGGATTACTTGGAGTATTCTTCGTAACTCTTTCGGTCCTAAATTTTGTCACAATATAAACATTTGAGTTTGGTTAACATGGACGTTAGATTCGTGTCATTCTGAACTCTAAAATAAAAGTTACAAACGATTTAGTGAGGACATTTCAAGTTGATCGTCTAGTTAAAACGATCATTCTATACTGATCAATGGTGCTCCTTGAGTAAAGGCTTAAAAATAAAGCATAATGCATGGCATCACTCAGTTTGGGATAGATTGGATTACTTAGAGGCTTTGTCGTAGCTATTTCGGGGTTAAATTTATTTACAATATAGAAAATTGTGCTAGATTAACATAGGCGTTTGATTCGTGTCATTCTGAACTCTAAATCAAAAGTTACAGACTATTTAGTGTGGACATTTCAAGTTGCATAATATTGAACATTGAGCTAGATTAACGTGGGCATTGGGTTCGTGTCATTATGAACTCTAAATCGAAAGCTACGGAAGTTTTAGTGTGGACATGTCAAGTTGATGGGCCCGTTAAAACGATCATTCTAAACTGATCATTGGTGCTCCTTGAGTAAAGGCTTATAAATGAAGCAAAATGCATGATATCAAATTTTTTCACAATATGGAAAATTGAGCTACTTTAATGTGGGCGTTGGACTCATTTCATTTTGAGGTCTAAATCAAAAGTTTAAGACGATTCAGGGCAGACTTGTCAAGTTGATCTGCTAGTTAAAATGATCTTTCTAAACTGATCATTGGTGCTCCTTGAGTAAAGACTTATAAATGAAGCATAAGGCATAGCATCACATAGCTAGGGATAGATTAGATTACTTGAAGGATTTGTCGTTGCTATTTCGATGTTAAATTCCGTCACAATATATAAACTTGAGCTAGCATACCATTAGCAGTTGATTCGTGTCGTGCTGAACTATAAATCAAAAGTTACGAACGATTTACTGCGGACATATCAAGTTGATCTGCCAGGTAAAATGATAATTGTAAAGTGATGATTGGTTCTCCTTAAGTAAAGGCTTATAAATGAATCATAATGCATTGCATCATGCAGTTTGAGAAACATTGCAATACTTGGAGGCTTTTTCAAAGCACTTTCAGTCTCAAATGTTGTCATAATATGGAAAGTTGAGCTAACTTAATGTGGGCGTTGGACTCATGTCATTTTGAGCTATAAATCAAAAGTTAAAGTCCATTTAGCGCAGACATGTCAAGTTGATTAACTTGTTAAAATGATCATTCTAAATTAATCATTGGTGCTCCTTGAGTAAAGGCTTATAAATGAAACATAATGCATTGCATCACGCAGTTTGGGATTGATTGGATTAGTTGGAGGCCTTTTCGTAGATTTTTCAGTATCAAATGTTGCATAATATGGAAAATTGAGCTATCTTAATGTGGGCGTTGGACTCATGTCATTTTGAGCTCTAATGAAATGTTATAGACGATTTAGTGCGGACATTTCAAGTTGATTATCTAGTTAAAACAACCATTCTAAACTGATCATTGGTGCTTCTTGAGTAAAGGCTTATAAATGAAGCATAATTCATGGCATCACGCAGTTTGGGACCGATTGGATTACTTGGAGGTTTTCTCTAGCTCTTTCAGTCTCAAATGTTTTCACAATATGGAAAATTGAGTTACCTTAACGTGGGCGTTGCGATCATGTCATTTTGAGCTCTAAATCAAAAGTTCGAGACGATTTAGTGTGGACATGTCAACTTGATCAGCTAGTTAAAATGATCATTCTAAACTGACCATTTGTGCTCCTTGAGTAAAGGCTTATAAATGAAACATAAGGCATGGCATCACACCGTTAGGTATAGATTGGATTACTTGTATGATTTTTCGTAGCTATTTTGATGTTAAATTCTGTCACAATATATAAACTTGAGCTAGCATGCCATTAGCGGTTGATTCGTGTCGTTCTGAACTTTAACTCAAAAGGTACGTACGATTTAGTGCGGAAATGTGAAGTTGATCAGCCAGGTAAAATGATCATTGTAAAGTGATCATTGGTTCTCCTTAAGTAAAGGCTTATACATGAGGCGTAATGCATGGCATCATGCAGTTTGAGATACATTGGATTTCTTGGACGCTTTTTCCTAGCTCTTTCACTCTCAAATGTTCTCACAATATGGAAAGTTGAACTAACTTAATGTGGGCGTTGGACTCATGTCATTTCGGGCTATAAATCAAAAGTTAAAGACAATTTAGTGAGGATATATCAAGTTGATCAACTAGTTAAAATGATCATTCTAAATTGATCATTGGTTTTCCTTGAGTAAAGGCTTATAAATGAAGTGTAATGCATGGCATCACGTAGTTTGGGATAGAGTGGATTGCTTGGAGGATTTTTCGTAGCTCTTTCAGTTTCAAATATTGTCACAATATGGAATTTTGAGCTAGCTTAACGTGTGTCAACGACTCATGTCATTTAGAGCTCCAAATCAAATGTTATAGATGATTTAGTACGCATATGTCAAGGTTATAATCTAGTTAAAACGATCATTCTAAACTGATCATTGGTGCTCCTTGAGTAAAGAATTATAAATGAAGCATAATTAATGGCATCACACAGTTAGGGAGAGATTAGATTACTTGTATGCTTTTTCGTAGCTATTACGATGTTAAATTCTGTCACAGTATAGAAAATTGAGCTAGCTTAACGTGGGCATTGTGTTCGTGTCATTCTGAACTCTAAATCAAAAGTTACGGACAATATAAAGCTAACAAGTCAAGTTTATCAACCACTTAAAATGATCACTCTAAACTGATAATTGGTACTCAAGTAAATGCTTATAAATGAAGCACAATGCATGGCATCACGATATTTGAGATATATTGGACTACTTGGAGGCTTTGACCTAGCTATTGCGGTCTTAAATTTTGTCACAATATATAAAATTGAGCTTGGTTAACGGGGGCGTTGGATTCGTGTCATTTGAACTCTAAATCAAAAGTTATAAACGATTTAATTTGGACATGTCAAGTTGATCGCCTAGTTAAAATGATCATTCTAATCTCATCATTGGTGCTCCTTGAGTAAAGGCTTATAAATGAAACACAATAAATAGCATCACACAGTTTGGGATACATTGGATTATTTGGAGGCTTTTTGGTAGCTCTTTCAGTTTGAAATGTTGTCACAATAAGGAATATTGAGCTAGCTTAACGTGGACGTTGGACTCATGTCATTTGGAACTCTAAATTAAAAGTTAAAAATGATTTAGTACGGACATGTCAAGTTGATCAGGTAGGTAAAATTATCATTGTAAATTGATCGTTGGTTCTCCTTGAGTAAAGGCTTATAAATGAAGCATAATGCATGATATCACCAAATTTGGGATAGATTGGAATACTTGGATGCATTGTCATACCTATTTTCGTCTTACATTTTGTCACAATATAGAAAATTGAGCTACCTTAACATTGGGTGTTGGATTCGTATCAATTTGAAATCTAAATCAAAAGTTACAGATGATTCAATGTTGACATGTCAAGTTTATCGGCCAGTTAAAATGATCATTTTAAACTGATCATTGGTACTGCTTGAGTAAAGGCTTATAAAGGAAGCATAATATATTGCATCACGCAGCTTGGGATACATTGCATCAGTTGGAGGATTTGTTGTATCTCTTTCAGTCTCAAATGTTGACACAATATAGAAAATTGAGTTATTGCAACGTGGGCCTTGGATTTGTGTCATTATGAACTCTAAATCAAAAGTTACGGATGATTTAGTTCGGACATGACATGATGCAGGAACAAGAGGACTTGTTCGAGCAAGGGGAACTGCTGGAGAGACTCTAGCTGGCTGTACAGCACTTTCTAGAGACTCAAGAGTGATGGGTTGATGGTGACCCTTCAGCTGGATGTAGAGCACTTTTTGTAGGATCTAAGTGAGGATTGAGTAGAGAGGTGGATCGAGAGACGCCACACAGATTATGGAAGGTCTGTGATAAGTCTAGAGCACTCAAGCTTCAAGGATTCTCACACAAGAAGGCTGGAGGCGTCAGCTCCTTTCAAAGGAAGAAAAACTAGGTTTTTATTTCATAAAACCTAAGTGATTACATGCTGAGAAGGGACTTTATATACTAGTCCAGCAGCAGGTGCCTTCTAGGGCTGAAAATACATTATAATGAAAGGACTAAAGCAAAAATAACAACAAGACATTACGACCTAATGACAAATAAAAGACTCTTAAACTAAAACAGCCACATTCCTCCAAAAACAAGCAAATAAACTTGTTAATTCAAACATAAGAATTTTAAATACGCACCTTGGTCTCTTGTAGCTCCTTATAATGCCTTCTTAAGTTTGTTTAGCAATGATGAATAAGGTTGTCTCTCTGAAGCCTTGTAAAACTGGAAGGAGTGAAATTGTGGTAGTCTTTAGTTGTTCATAGTCTCCTTCTTGTAATTCTTTAGTAAGTTCAGGTTCATGGAATCCTCCATCTTCTATGATTGTTATGAGACTCTCAACAGACTTGTTGAACATCTTACTAAGGTTTCTTGTGCCTGATCGTGTTCTTGGAGCTTGTCTCATAATAGATATATTAATGGGTTCTTCCTCAGCTTCTAGTGAGCTAGTATTGATGTCCTCATCATCTCCTCCCTTTTGAAAAAGTTCTGTCCTCAGAACAGGTACATCTACATGAAAAGGAGCAAGATCAGTAATATTAAAAGTAGGAGATATGGTCATCTCACCTGGCAGCTCAAGCTTATAGGCATTGTTGTTGATCTTCTCTAAAACACGAAAAGGACCATCTCCTCTTGGGGAAAGCTTGGATTTCCTTTGGTGGGGAATCTTTCATGTCTCATTTGCAGCCATACCCAATCTCCAGGTTCAAATGATATGTGTTTTTGGTGTTTATCTGCATTTCTTTTGTACTGCTCGGTTCTCTTTTCCAAGTTTTCCTTGACCTTTTGATGATCTGCCCTGGTTTCTCCTTCACTAGATATAACATCTTGAGGTAAAGGTATAAGATCTAGTGGGGTAGTAGGAGTAAGTCAATAAACCACTTCAAAAGGAGAAAGTTTAGTTGCTGAATGTTTAGCATGATTATAAGCAAACTCAATATAAGGTAAGCAAGACAACCAGTTTCTTAGATTCTTACCGACCGTGGCTCTCAACAATGTTGAAAGAGTTCGGTTTACTACCTCTGTTTGACCATCGGTCTGTGGAGGGCAAGTCGTTGAGAAGAACAGCTTAGTTCCCAACTTTTTCCATAATGTCTTCCAGAAATGACTTAGAAATTTGGTGTCACGATCTGAAACGATTGTTCTGGGAACTCCATGTAGGCGCACTTCTTCTTTAAAAAAAAGATCAGCTTTTTGTGTAGCATCATTAGTCTTGTTACATGGTATAAAATGAGCCATCTTTGAGAACCTGTCTACAACTACAAAGATAGAATCCTTGTGGTTGATCTTCGGCAGACCTAAGACAAAGTCCATAGAGATATCTACCCAAGGTACATTAGGAATGGGCAAAGGCATATAACAACCATAGGGGTGTGACCTCGATTTTGCTTTCAAGCAAGTGATGCACTTAGCACAGAATCTTTCAACATCTGGTTTTAGATGTGGCCAGTAGAAATGTTCCATAAGTACACTCAATGTCTTATCTCGGCCAAAATGACCCATGGGTCCTCCTCCATGAGCTACTCCAATCAATAGTTCTCTCATTGATCCCTGAGGAATACAAAGACGCTTTTCCTTAAACAAAAATCCATCATGTTGATAAAACATACCAGATGCAGCCTTGTTGGGCTCCTTAAACAGTTCTTGAAAATCTGGATCAGTTTCATACATTGCCTTGATGTGTTCAAATCCCATAATCTTAGCTTCCATTGTGCTGATGAGAGCATGTCTCCTTGATAAAGCATCAGCCACAACGTTATCTTTACCTTTCTTATATTTGATCACATAGGGAAAAGTCTCCACAAACTCAAGCCACTTTGCATGCTTCTTCTTAAGCTTAGTTTGTCCTCTTAAGTGCTTGAGCTTCTCATGATCTGTATGAATAACAAACTCCTTTGACAGTAGGTAATGTTGCCAAGTTTCAAGAGACCTTACCAAAGCATAGGGCTCCTTATCATATGTGGGATAGTTAAGTGAAGCTCCACTAAGTTTCTCACTGAAGTAAGCCACTGATTTTCCTCCTTGCATTAGGACAGCTCCTATACCTGTTCCAGAAGCATCACATTCAATTTCAAAGGTTTCATCAAAGTTAGGAAGTACCAAAACAGGCGCATGTGTGAGGCTATCTTTCAGCTTGTTGAATGCCTTCTCTTGTGCTGGTCTCCATTTGAATCCACATTCTTCTTAATTACTGAAGTGAGGAGTGCAGCAACAGTACTAAAGTCTTTGACAAATCTTCTTTTGAAACTAGCCATTCCATGGAAACTCCTCACATGTCTGATTGTTGTTGGGGTTGGCCAATCTTGAATTGTTTTGATCTTTTCTTCATTGACCTTTAAGCCCTGAGAACTTACAACAATTCCTAGGAATACAACTTGATCAGTGCAGAAAGTACATTTCTTAAGGTTAGCATAAAGGTTTTCAGCCTTAAGCGTTTCAAGTACCTGCTCAAGATGTTGTAAGTGATCTTCAAGATTAGAGCTAGATTAGAATGTCATCAAAATAAACTACTACGAACTTACAGATAAATGCTCTTAGGACGTGATTCATGAGTCTCATGAAAGTACTTGGAGCATTTGTGAGTCCAAATGGCATGACTAGCCATTCATACAATCCTTGTTTGATTTTAAAGGCTGTCTTCCATTCATCACCTTCTTTCATTCTCACCTGATGATATCCACTTCTTACATCAATTTTTGAGAAGATAGTTGCTCCATTGAGTTCAATTAGCATGTCATCAAGTCTTGGAATTGGATGTCGGTATTTGACAGTGATATTGTTGATTGTTCTACAATCAACACACATTCTCCAAGTTCCATCTTTCTTTGGCACTAGAAGAACAGGAACAGCACATGGGCTTAGACTTTCTCAGATATAGCCCTTAGACATTAGGTCTTGTACTTGTCTTTCCAGCTCCTTTGCTTCTTCTGGATTCACTCTATAGGCATATCAGTTTGGCAATGGTGCTCCAGGAACAAGATCAATCTGATGCTCGATTCCTCTTATAGGTGGCAATCCTGGTGGTATCTCTTCTGGAATAACATCAGTGAATTTGTCAAGAAGCTCTAGAACAGCAGCAGGGAGTTCCTCCTTTTCCTGTCCTGAAAACAACACTTCTTTAAAGATCATTAGTAGCACCTCTTCTTTAGAATCAAGAGATTTCAAAACAGTGGCAGGTGTTACATAAAGGTTAGTTTTATTTAGCTTTTCTCCTTTTAGACATAGTTTGTTGCATCTCATGCACTTCCTGTGGAGTTAAAGGTGCTAAGCTATGTTTCTTGTTATTGTGCATGAAGGTATAGTGATTGGTGCATCCATTGTGTAATGCTTCTTTGTCAAATTGCCATGGACGACCTAGAAGTAGATGTCCAGCTTGCATAGGCACCACATCACACACAACTTGATCTGCATACTTGCCTATGCTGAATGGTATGGTGACTTGTTCTGCAATTTTTAGCTCAGTTTCATCGTTCAGCCATTTGAGCTTGTATGGTTGAGGATGCTTTGTCTTTTGTAACCCTAGCTTATCAACCAAATACTTGCTGGCTACGTTAGTACAAGAACCACCATCTATGATCAAGCTACATACCTTAGAGTATATTGTGCACCGAGAATGGAAAATGTTTTCTCTTTGTATGGTTTCTGGTTCAAAAAGAGCACTGAGGGATCTCCTTGTAACTAGAAGCTCTCCGGTACCAGGATAGTCCACAACTTCTTCCTCAGAGTTTTCTGGTTCATACTCGTCTTCATCTTGAGACTCGTATTCGCCATTTGATTTAAGGATCATAATTCTCTGGTTTGGGCATTCTCTTGCATAATGGCCTTTTCCCTGACATTTAAAACAGGTTATGTCACGAGATCTTTGAGTTGGAGTTTTACCTTGCTCTGGTTTATTGTTTTTAGACGTTTCAGCAATGGATTTCTTGAATCTGGATTCTATGAGCCTTTTGAGGTTGTTGATTCCAGGTAGACTTGCTACGAGTTTCAGAGATAGTCTTCCTTTTTATGTGCTGCTCGGCCTGAACCGCAAGATGCAGCAAATCGCCCAGATCATGATAGGTTTGTCTCTCCACTTTTCTAGCAATTCGATCTTGCAGACCATCTAGGAATTGAGCCATCAAAGTTTCTTCTGAATCTTCAGTCTTTAACATGTTTCTAAGCATTTCAAACTCATCAAAGTATTCTTCAACAGATTTAGAACCTTGAGTTAGTTTTCTAAATTTCTTCTGCAACTCTCTGTAGTAGTATGCAGGGACATATCTCCTCCTTAGTTGGAACCTCATGTCTTCCCAAGTAGTGATCTGACCATGTCTATGTCTTCTTCGTTCAGACACATCTCTGTCCCACCAAGCTAGAGCGCTTTCAGTGAGTTGAGCAGCTGCTAGAGACACATTTCTCTGATTTGAGTAGTTGTAATACTCAAATATGTATTCCATACGCCTATCCCAATCAAGGTAGGCCTTGGATTCGTATCATGTTGAACTCTAAATCAAAAGTTACGGACAATTTAAAGCTGAGAGATCAATTTGATCGCCCAGTTAAAATGATCATTCTAAACTGATCATTGGTATTGCTTGAGTAAATGCTTATAAATGAAGCATAATACATGGCATCACGCAATTTAAGATATATTGGATTACTTGGAGGCTCGTCGTCTCTTAAATTTTTTCACAATATAGTAAATTGAGCTTGCTTAGCGTGGGCGTTGGATTCGTGTCATTCTGAACTATAAATCAAAAGTTACGGACAATTTAGTGCGTACATGTCAAGTTGATTGGCCAGTTAAAATCACTATCCTAAACTGATCGTGGGTGCTCCTTGATTAAAGACTTATAAATGAAGCATAATGAAAGGCATCACGCAGTTTAAGCTACAATGGATTAGTTGGAGGCGTTTTCGTTGCTTTTTCAGTCTCAAATGTTGTCACAATATGGAAAATTGCGCTAGCTTAACGTGGACGTTGGACTGATGTCATTTTGAGCTCTAAATCAAAAGTAAAAGACGATTTAGTGCGGACATGTCAAGTTGATCAGGTAGTTAAAATGATCATTCTAAACCTATCATTGGTGC
>JAEVFF010001114.1:0-41624 GCA_018901945.1 Pugionium dolabratum | reverse complement strand
GTATAAGATATAGTGGGGTAGTAGGAGTAAATCCATAAACCACTTCAAAAGGAGAAAGTTTAGTTGCTGAATGTTTAGCATGATTATAAGCAAACTGAATGCAAGGTAAGCAAGACAACCAGTTTCTTAGATTCTTACCGACCGTGGCTCTCAACAATGTTGAAAGAGTTCGGTTTACTACCTCTGTTTGACCATCGGTCTGTGGGTGGCAAGTAGTTGAGCAGCTTAGTTCCCAACTTTTTCCATAATGTCTTCCAGAAATGACTTAGAAATTTGGTGTCACGATCTGAAACGATTGTTCTGGGAACTCCATGTAGGCGCACTACTTCTTTAAAAAAAAAGATCAGCTATTTGTGTAGCATCATTAGTCTTGTTACATGGTATAAACTGAGCCATCTTTGAGAACCTGTCTACAACTACAAAGATAGAATCCTTGTGGTTGATCTTCGGCAGACCTAAGGCAAAGTCCATAGAGATATCTACCCAAGGTAGGTTAGGAATGGGCAAAGGCATATAACAACCATAGGGGTGTGACCTGGATTTTGCTTTCAAGCAAGTGATGCACTTAGCACAGAATCTTTCAACATCTCGTTTTAGATGTGGCCAGTAGAAATGTTCCATAATAAGTACACTCAATGTCTTATCTCAGCCAAAATGACCCATGAGTCCTCCCCCATGAGCTTCTCGAATCAATAGTTCTCTCATTAATCCCTGAGGAATACAAAGACACTTTTCCTTAAACAAAAATCCATCATGTTGATAAAACATACCAGATGCAGCCTTGTTGGTCTCCTTAAACAGTTCTTGAAAATCTGGATCAGTTTCATACATTGCCTTGATGTGTTCAAATCCCATAATCTTAGCTTCCATTGTGCTGATGAGAGCATGTCTCCTTGATAAAGCATCAGCCACAACGTTATCTTTACCTTTCTTATATTTGATCACATAGGGAAAAGTCTCCACAAACTCAAGCCACTTTGCATGCTTCTTCTTAAGCTTAGTTTGTCCTCTTAAGTGCTTGAGCTTCTCATGATCTGTATGAATAACAAACTCCTTTGACAGTAGGTAATGTTGCCAAGTTTCAAGAGACCTTACCAAAGCATAGGGCTCCTTATCATATGTGGGATAGTTAAGTGAAGCTCCACTAAGTTTCTCACTGAAGTAAGCCACTGATTTTCCTCCTTGCATTAGGACAGCTCCTATACCTGTTCCAGAAGCATCACATTCAATTTCAAAGGTTTCATCAAAGTTAGGAAGTACCAAAACAGGCGCATGTGTGAGGCTATCTTTCAGCTTGTTGAATGCCTTCTCTTGTGCTGGTCTCCATTTGAATCCACATTCTTCTTAATTACTGAAGTGAGGAGTGCAGCAACAGTACTAAAGTCTTTGACAAATCTTCTTTTGAAACTAGCCATTCCATGGAAACTCCTCACATGTCTGATTGTTGTTGGGGTTGGCCAATCTTGAATTGTTTTGATCTTTTCTTCATTGACCTTTAAGCCCTGAGAACTTACAACAATTCCTAGGAATACAACTTGATCAGTGCAGAAAGTACATTTCTTAAGGTTAGCATAAAGGTTTTCAGCCTTAAGCGTTTCAAGTACCTGCTCAAGATGTTGTAAGTGATCTTCAAGATTAGAGCTAGATTAGAATGTCATCAAAATAAACTACTACGAACTTACAGATAAATGCTCTTAGGACGTGATTCATGAGTCTCATGAAAGTACTTGGAGCATTTGTGAGTCCAAATGGCATGACTAGCCATTCATACAATCCTTGTTTGATTTTAAAGGCTGTCTTCCATTCATCACCTTCTTTCATTCTCACCTGATGATATCCACTTCTTACATCAATTTTTGAGAAGATAGTTGCTCCATTGAGTTCAATTAGCATGTCATCAAGTCTTGGAATTGGATGTCGGTATTTGACAGTGATATTGTTGATTGTTCTACAATCAACACACATTCTCCAAGTTCCATCTTTCTTTGGCACTAGAAGAACAGGAACAGCACATGGGCTTAGACTTTCTCAGATATAGCCCTTAGACATTAGGTCTTGTACTTGTCTTTCCAGCTCCTTTGCTTCTTCTGGATTCACTCTATAGGCATATCAGTTTGGCAATGGTGCTCCAGGAACAAGATCAATCTGATGCTCGATTCCTCTTATAGGTGGCAATCCTGGTGGTATCTCTTCTGGAATAACATCAGTGAATTTGTCAAGAAGCTCTAGAACAGCAGCAGGGAGTTCCTCCTTTTCCTGTCCTGAAAACAACACTTCTTTAAAGATCATTAGTAGCACCTCTTCTTTAGAATCAAGAGATTTCAAAACAGTGGCAGGTGTTACATAAAGGTTAGTTTTATTTAGCTTTTCTCCTTTTAGACATAGTTTGTTGCATCTCATGCACTTCCTGTGGAGTTAAAGGTGCTAAGCTATGTTTCTTGTTATTGTGCATGAAGGTATAGTGATTGGTGCATCCATTGTGTAATGCTTCTTTGTCAAATTGCCATGGACGACCTAGAAGTAGATGTCCAGCTTGCATAGGCACCACATCACACACAACTTGATCTGCATACTTGCCTATGCTGAATGGTATGGTGACTTGTTCTGCAATTTTTAGCTCAGTTTCATCGTTCAGCCATTTGAGCTTGTATGGTTGAGGATGCTTTGTCTTTTGTAACCCTAGCTTATCAACCAAATACTTGCTGGCTACGTTAGTACAAGAACCACCATCTATGATCAAGCTACATACCTTAGAGTATATTGTGCACCGAGAATGGAAAATGTTTTCTCTTTGTATGGTTTCTGGTTCAAAAAGAGCACTAAGGGATCTTCTTGTAACTAGAAGCTCTCCGGTATCAAGATATTCTACAACTTATTCCTTAGAGTTTTCTGGTTCATACTCATCTTCATCTTGAGACTTGCCATTTGATTTAATGATCATAACTCTCTGGTTTGGGCGTTCTCTTGCATAATGGCCTTTTCCCTGACATTTAAAACAGGTTATGTCACGAGATCTTTGAGTTGGAGTTTTACCTTGCTCTGGTTTATTGTTTTTAGACGTTTCAGCAATGGATTTCTTGAATCTGGATTCTATGTCGATGGTCTTTCCTTTTTCCAGAGCCTTTTGAGGTTGTTGATTCCAGGTAGACTTGCTACGAGTTTCAGAGATAGTCTTCCTTTTTATGTGCTGCTCGGCCTGAACCGCAAGATGCAGCAAATCGCCCAGATCATGATAGGTTTGTCTCTCCACTTTTCTAGCAATTCGATCTTGCAGACCATCTAGGAATTGAGCCATCAAAGTTTCTTCTGAATCTTCAGTCTTTAACATGTTTCTAAGCATTTCAAACTCATCAAAGTATTCTTCAACAGATTTAGAACCTTGAGTTAGTTTTCTAAATTTCTTCTGCAACTCTCTGTAGTAGTATGCAGGGACATATCTCCTCCTTAGTTGGAACCTCATGTCTTCCCAAGTAGTGATCTGACCATGTCTATGTCTTCTTCGTTCAGACACATCTCTGTCCCACCAAGCTAGAGCGCTTTCAGTGAGTTGAGCAGCTGCTAGAGACACATTTCTCTGATTTGAGTAGTTGTAATACTCAAATATGTATTCCATACGCCTTTCCCAATCAAGGTAGGCCTTGGATTCGTATCATGTTGAACTCTAAATCAAAAGTTATGGACAATTTAAAGCTGAGAGGTCAATTTGATCGTCCAGTTAAAATGATCATTCTAAACTGATCATTGGTATTGCTTGAGTAAATGCTTATAAATGAATCATAATACATGGCATCACACAATTTAAGATATATTGGATTACTTGGAGGCTCGTCGTCTCTTAAATTTTTTCACAATATAGTAAATTGAGCTTGCTTAGCGTGGGCGTTGGATTCGTGTCATTCTGAACTATAAATCAAAAGTTACGGACAATTTAGTGCGTACATGTCAAGTTGATTGGCCAGTTAAAATCACTATCCTAAACTGATCGTGGGTGCTCCTTGATTAAAGACTTATAAATGAAGCATAATGAAAGGCATCACGCAGTTTAAGCTACAATGGATTAGTTGGAGGCGTTTTCGTTGCTTTTTCAGTTTCAAATGTTGTCACAATATGGAAAATTGCGCTAGCTTAACGTGGACGTTGGACTGATGTCATTTTGAGCTCTAAATCAAAAGTAAAAGACCATTTAGTGCGGACATGTCAAGTTGATCAGGTAGTTAAAATGATCATTCTAAACCTATCATTGGTGCTCCTTGAGTAAAGGCTTATAAATGAACCATAATGTGTGGCATCACGTAGTTCGGTATATATTGGATTACTTGAAGGCTTTGTCGAAGCTATTTCAATCTTAGATTTTGTCACAATATAGAAAATCGAGCCAGCTTAACATGAGCATTGGATTCGTGTCATATTGAACTCTAAATTAAAAGGTATGGACGATTTAGTACGGATATGTCAAGTTGATCGGCCAGCTCAAATGATCATTCTAAACTGATCGCTGGTGCTCCTAGAGTAAACGCTTACAAATGAAGCATAATGCATGGCATCACGCAGTTTGGGATAGATTGGATTACTTGAAGGCTTTTTCGTAGCAATTTCAGTCTTAGATTTTGTCACAATATAGAAAATCGAGCCAGCTTAGCATGAGCATTAGATTCGTGTCATTCTGAACTCTAAATCAAAAGGTATGGACGATTTAGTGCGGACATGTCAAGTTGATCGGCCAAATAAAATGACCATGCTAAACTGATCATGGGTGCTGCTTGATTAAAGGCTTATAAATGAAGCATAATGAGAGGCATCACGCAGTTTAAGATACATTGGATTACTTGTAGGGCTTGTAGGTAGCTCTTTCAGTCTGAAATGTTCTCACAATATGGAAAATTGAACTACTTTAACGTGGGGGGGGGAGGTTGACTAATGTCAATTTGAGCTTTAAATCAAAAGTTAAAGATGATTTAGTGTGGACATGTCAAGTTGATCAGCTAGTTAAAATGATCATTCTAAACCTATCATTGGTGCTCCTTGAGTATAGGCTTATAAATAAAACATAATACATGGCATAACGTAGTTCGGTATAAATTGGATTACTCATAGGCTTTGTCGTACCTATTTTGGTGTTAACTTTATCAGAATATAGAAAATTGAGTTAGGTTAACGTGGGCGTTTGATTCGCGTCATTCTGAACTCTAAAACAAAAGTTATATATGTTTTAGTGTAAACCTTTTAAGTTGATCAGCTAGTTAAAATGATCATTCTACACTGATCATTGGTGCTCCTTCAGTAAAGGCTTATAAACGAAGCATAATTCATGATATCACGTAGTTTGGGATTCATTGGTTTACTTTGAGGATTTGTCGTAGCTCTTTCGGTATCAAATATCTTCACAATATGGAAAATTAAGTTAGCTTAACGTGGGTGTTGGATTCGTGTCATTATGAACTCTATATCAAAAGTTACAGATGATTTAGTGCGGACATGTCATGTTGATCAGCTAGGTAAAATGATCATTGTAAACTGATCATTGCTGCTCCATGAGTGAAGGCTTATGAATGAAGCATAATGCATGGCATCACGTAGTATGGGATAGATTAGATTACTTGGAGATTTTATCGTAGCTATTTCAGTCTTAAATTTATTCACAATATAGAAATTGAGTTAGCTTACGTGGGCAATGGATTCGTATCATTTTGAACTCTAAATCAAAAGTTACGAAAAATTTAAAGCTGAAATGTCATGTTGATCGGCCAGTTAAAATGATCATTCTAAACTGATCATTGGTACTCCTTGAGTAAATGCTTATAAATAAAGCATAATGCATGGCATCACGCAGTTTGGGATAGATTGGATTACTTAGTGGCTTTGTCATAGCTATTTTGGTTTTAAATTTAGTCACATTATAGAAAATTTAGCTTGCTTAACATGGTCGTTGGATTCTTGTCATTTTGAACTCTAAATCATAAGTTATAGATGATTTAGTGCGGACATGTCAAGTTGATCGGCTAGTTAAAATGATCATTCTAAAATGATCATTGGTTCTCCTTGAGAAGAGACTTATAAATGAAGCATAATTCATGGCATCACGCAGTTTGGGATACATTGGATTACTTTGTGGCTTTTTCGTAGCTCTTTCAGTATCAAATGTTGCCACAATATTGAAAATTGAACTAGCTTAACTTGGGCGTTGGATTTGTGTCATTTTTAACTCTAAATCAAAAGTTAATGACTATTTAGTACGGACATGTCAAGTTGGTCGGCCACTTAAAATGACCATGCTAATCTGATCATGGGTGGTCCTTGATTAAAGGTTAACATATGGAAAATTGAACTAGGTTAACATTGGCATTGACTAATGTCAATTTGAGCTCTAAATCAAAAGTTAAAGATGATTTAGAGTGCTAGTTAAAATGATCATTCTAAAACAATCATTGGTGCTCATTGAGTAAAGGCTTATAAATAAAGCATAAGGCATTTCATCACGTAGTTTGGTATAGATTAGATTACTTGTAGGCATAGTCATAGCTAATTCTGTGTTAAATTTTATCACAATATAGAAAATTGAGCTAGCACAACGTGGGTGTTTGATTCATGTCATTCTGAACTCCAAAACAAAAGTTACAGACGATTTTGTGCAGACATTTTAAGTTGATCGGCTAGTTAAAATGATAATTCTAAATTGTTCATTGGTACTCCTTCAGTAATGCTTATAAATCAAGCATAATGCATTGCAGCACGCAGTTTGGGATAGATTGGATTACTTGGAGGATTTGTCCTAGCTATTTTGGTTTAAAATTTCGGCACAATATTGAAAACTGAGCTTGCTTAATGTGGGTGTTGGATTCGTGTCATTTTGAACTTCAAATCAAAAGTTATAGATGATTTAGTGCGGACATGACAAGTTGGTCGGCTAGTTAAAATGAGCATTCAAAACTAATTATTGGTGCTACTTGAGTAAAGGCTTATAAACGAAGCATAATTCATGGCATCACGCAGTTTGTGATACATTGGATTATTTGGAGGCTTTTTCGTAGCCCTTTTAGTCTCAAATGTTGTCACAATATGGTATATTGAGCAAGCTTAACGTGGGCGTTGGACTCATGTCATTTTGAGGTCTGTTTAAAAGTGAAAAGCGATTTAGTGCGGACATATCAAGTGATCAGATGTTAAAATGATCATTCTAAATTGATCATTGGTGCTCCAAGAATAAAGGCTTATAAATGAAGCATAATGCATTGTATCTCGCAGTTTGGGATAGATTGGATTACTTGGAGGATTTGGCATAGTTGTTTTGGTCTTAAATTTTGTCACAATATAGAAAATTGAGCGACCTTAACGTGGGCGTTGGATTCGTATCATTTTGAAATCTAAATTAAGAGTTATGGAAGATTTAAAGCTGACATTGTCAAGTTGATCGGCCAAATAAAATGATCATTCTAAACTGATCATTGGTACTCCTTGAGTAAATGCTTATAAATGAAGCATAATGCATGGCCATCACGCAGTTTGGGATAGATTGGATTACTTGGAGGCTTTTTCGTAGCTATTTTGGTCTTAAATTTTGTCACAATATTGAAAATTGAGCTTGCTTAATGTGGGTGTTGGATTCGTGTCATTTTGAACTTCATATCAAAAGTTATAGACGATTTAGTGCGGACAAGACAAGTTGATCGGCAAGTTAAAATAATCATTCTAAAATGATCATTGGTTCTCCTTGAGTAAAGGCTTATTAATGAAGCATAATTCATGGCATTACGCAGTTTGGGACACATTGGATTATTTGGAGGCTTTTTCGTAGCTCTTTCCATCTCAAATGTTGCCACAATATGGTATATTCAGCAAGCTTAACGTGGGCGTTGGACTCATGTCATTTTGAGCTCTAAATAAAAAGTTCAAAACGAGTTAGTGCATACATGTCAAGTTGATCAGGTGGTTAAAATGATCATTCCAAACTGATCATCGTGCTGCTTGAGTAAAGGCTTATAATTGAAGCATAATGCATGACATCAAACAGTTTAGGAGAGATTGGATTACTTGGAGGCTTTGTTGTAGTTATTTTGGTAATAAATTTGTCACAATATATAAAATTGACCTAGCTTAACGTGGGCATTGGATCCGTATCATTTTGAATTAAGAGTACGAAAGATTTAAAGCTGACATTGCCAAGTTGAGCGGCCAAATAAAATGATAATTCTAAACTGATCAGTGGTACTCCTTGAGTAAATGCTTATAAATGAAGCATAATGCATGGCCATCACGCAGTTTGGGATAGATTGAATTACATGAAGGCCTTGTCGTATCTATTTTGGTCTTAAATTTTGTCACAATATATAAAATTGAGCTTGCTTAACGTGGTCGTTGGATTCATGTCATTTTGAACTCTAAATCATAAGTTATAGACGATTTAGTACGGACATGTCAAGTTGATCGGCTAGTTAAAATGATCATTCTAAAATGATCATTGGCTCTCCTTGAGTAGAGACTTATAAATGAAGCGTAATTCATGGCATCACACAGTTTGGGATACATTGGATTATTTGTAGGCATTTTTGTATCTCTTTCAGTCTCAAATATTGTCATAATATGGAAAAGTTAGCTAGCTAAACGTGGGCGTTGGACTCATGTCATTTTGAGCTCTAAATCAAAAATAAAAAACGATTTAGTGTTGACATGTTAAGTTTATCAGGTAGTTGAAATGATCATTCTAAACTTATCATTGGTGCTCCTTGAGTAAAGACTTATACATAAATCATAATGCATGGCATCACGCTATTTGGGATAGTTTGGATTAGTTGGATGGTTTGTCGTAGCTATTTGGGTCTTAAATTTTTGCAAGATATAGCAAATTGAGCTTGCTTAATGTAAGAGTTGGACTCATGTCATTTTGAACTCTAAATCAAAAGTTATTGACAATTTAGTGCAGACATGTCAAGTTGATCGGCTAGTTAAAATGATCATTCTAAACTGATCATTGGTGGTCCTTACGTAAAGCATAATGCATATTATCACGGAGTTTGGGATACAGTGGATTATTTGGAGGCACTTTCGTATCTCTTTCGCTCTCAAATATTGTCACAAGATGGAAAATTGAGCTAGCATAACGTTGGGCGTTGGACTCATGTGAATTTGAGTTGTAAATCAAAAGTTAAAAACAATGTAGTGCGGATGTGTCAAGTTGATCAGGTAGTTAAAATGATCATTCTAAACTGATCATTGATGCTTCTTGAGTAAAGGCTTATAAATGAAGCATAATGCATGGCATCACACAGTTCGGGATAGACTGGATTACTTGGAGGCTTTGTCGTAGCTGTTTCGATGTTAAATTTTATCAAAATATAGAAATATTGAGGAAGCTTAACATGGGTGTTCGATTCGTGTCATTCTCTAAATCAAAATTTACGGACGATTTTGTGCGGACATGTCAAGTTGATCGGCCACTTAAAATGATCTAAACTGATCATTGGTGCTTCTTGAGTAAAGGCTTATAAATGAAGCATAATGCATGGCATCACGCAGTTTGGGATAGATTGCATTACTTTGATGCATTGCCTAGCTCTTTCAGACTCAAATGTTTTTACAATATGGAAAATTGAGCTCATGTTATTTTGAGTTTTAAAACAAAAGTTGAAGACGATTTAGTACAGACATGTCAAGTTTATCAGCTAGTTAAAACGATCATTCTAAACTTATCAAGAATGCTCCTTGAGTAAAGGCTTTTAAATGAAGCATAATGCATGGGATCACGCAGTTCGGGATAGATTGGATTAGTTGGAGGCTTTGTCGTAGCTATTTTGAAACTTGACCTAGCTTAACGTGAGCGTTGGATTCGTATCATTTTGAAATCTAAATTAAGAGTTATGGAAGTTTTAAAGCTGAAATTGTCAAGTTGATCGGCCAAATAAAATGATCATTCTAAACTGATCATTGGTACTCCTTGAGTAAATGCTCATAAATTAAGCGTAATGCATGGTGATCACGCAATTTGGGTAAGATAGGATTACTTGAAGGCTTTGTTGTAGCTATTTTGGTATTAAATTTTGTCACAATATAGAAAATTGAGATTGCTTAACGTGGTCGTTGGATTCATGTCATTTTGAACTCTAAATCATAAGTTATAGACGATTTAGTGCGGACATGTCAAGTTGATTGGCTAGTTAAAATAATTGTTCTAAAATGATCATTGGTTCTCCTTGAGTAGAAGCTTATAAATGAAGCCCAATTCATGGCATCACACAGTTTGGGATACATTGGATTATTTGGAGGCATTTTCGTAGCTCTTTGAGTCTCCAATGTTGTCACAATATGGAAAATTTAGCTAGGTTAACGTGGGCGTTGGACTCATGTCATTTTGAGCTCTAAATCAAAAGTAAAATACGATTTAGTCCAGACAGGTCATGTTGCTCAGGTAGTTAAAATGATCATTCTAAACTTATCATTGGTGCTCCTTGAGTAAAACTTATTCATAAATCATAATGCATGGCACCACGCCGTTTGGGAGGGATTCGATTACTTGGAGGCTTTGTAGTAGCAATTTCGGTCATAAATTTTGTCACAATATTGAAAATTGAGCTAGCTTAATGTGGGCGTTGGATTCGTGTAAACTGATCATTGGTTCTCCTTGAGTAAGGCTTATAAATGAAGCATAATGCATGGCATCACCCAGTTCGGGATAAATTAGATTACTTGGAGGCTTTGTCATAGCTATTTCAATGTTAAATTATATCACAATATAGAAAATTGAGCTAGCTTAATGTGGGCATTGGAATCGTGTCATTCCCTAAATCAAAAGTTACGGACAATTTCATGCGAACATGACAAGTTGATCGGCTAATTAAAATGATCATTCTAGACTGATCATTGGGGTTCCATGAGTAAAGTCTTATAAAGAAAGTATAATGGATAATTTGGATTACTTGGAGGCTTTGTAGTAGCTATTTTGGTCATAAATTTTGTCACAATATAGAAAATTAAGCTAGCTTAACGTGGACATTGGATTCGTGTCATTCTCTAAATCAAAAGTTTTGGACGACTTCTTGTGGACATGTCAAGTTGATCGTCAAGTAAAAATGATCATTCTAGACTGATCATTGGTGCTTCATGAGTAAAGGCTTATAAATGATGTATAATGAATAGCATTGAAAGAATATTGAGATTAGAGAGGAGAAATGTGAAGAATTTAATCTGGAAACTCAAAGAGAAGTATGAGAAAATGAGAAATGTCTTAGACTTATGGAGAAGAATCTCCTAAGAATGAAATCTCCTAAGATTCGTGTCATTCTCTGAAGCAAAAGTTACTGACGATTTTGTGCGGACATGTCAAGTTGATCGGCCTATTAAAATAATCATTCTAAACTGATCATTGGTGCTCAGTGACTAAAGGTTTATAAATGAAGTATAATCAACGGCATCACACATTTTGGGATAGATTTGATTACTTGGAGGTTTTGTCGTAGCTATTTTGGTCTTTAAATTTGTTACACTATAGAAAATTGAGCTATCTTAATGTCGGCAATGGATTCGTGTCATTCTCTAAATAGAAAATACTAATATTTTGCGCATACATGTCAAGTTGATCGGCCCGTTAAAATGTTTATTCTAAACTGATCATTGGTGCTCATTGAGTAAAGCCTTATAAATGAAGTATAATGAATGGCATCACGCAGTTTGGGATACATTGGATTACATGGAGGCTTTCTAGTAACTCTTTCAGTCTCAAATGTTGTCACAATATCGGAAATTGAGTTACCTTAACGTGAGCATTGGACTCATGACATTTTGAGCTCGAAATCAAAAGTTAAAGACAATTGAGGGCGGACATGTCAAGTTGATCAGCTAGTTAAAATGATCATTCTAAACTCCTTTAGAAAACGCTTATAAATGAACTATAATGCATAGCATCACGTAGTTTGGGATAGATTGGATTACTTGCAGGCTTTGTCGTAGCTATTTCGGTCTTAAATTTTGTCACAATATACAAAATTAAGATAGCTTAACGTGAGCATTGGATTCATGTCATTCTCTAAATCAAAACTTACGCACAATTTCATGCGGACATGTCAAGTTAATCGGCTAGTTAGAATGATCTCTCTAGACTGATCATTGGTTCTCCTTACCGTGAGCGTTGGACCCATGACATTTTGAGTTCTAAATCAAAAGGGTTAAAACGATTTAGGGCTGACATGTCAAGTTGATCAGCTTGTTAAATGATCATTCTAAACTCCTTGAGAAAACGATTATAAATGAACTATAATGCATAGCATCACGCAGTTTGGGATAATTTGGATTACTTGGAGGCTTTGTAGTAGCTTTTTTGGTCATAAATTTTGTCACAATATAGAAAATTAAGCTAGCTTAACGTGGGCATTGGATTCGTGTCATTCTCTAAATCAAAAGTTTCGGACTATTTCGTGTGGACATGTCAAGTTGATCGTCAAGTAAAAATGATCATTCTAGACTGATCATTGGTGCTTCATGAGTAAAGGCGTATAAATGATGTATAATGAATAGCATTGAAAGAATATTGAGAATAGAGAGGAGAAATGTGAAGAATTGAATCTGGAAACTCAAAGAGAAGTATGAGAAAATGAGAAATGTCTTAGACTTATGGAGAAGAATCTCCTAAGAGTTAAATCATACATTGAGTCTTTACAGCCCTTTTATAGAGGATTTACAATGTGAAGACAAAAGAAAACAAATTCAAACTTGTGGCTGAGCTTGAATAGAGGAGGAGCTTGTCAACAACCAATGAGAAGAGAGGGGAATAGCTGCAGACTGTCTCATGAACGTTTGGTGTGGTTACCAAGGCTGTGTTCAGCAGGCATGAATGTTTGGTGTGGTTACCAAGGCTGTGTGCAGCAGGCATGATTGTTTGGTGTGGTTACCAAGACTGTGTGCAGCATGGACATGTCATTTTCACCTTGATTCTTCTCCCATGGCAGCTATTTAACCATTTTAACCATGTGGTTAATAATAACTCCCTCCTTTTTCTTTTCTCCTGTTATTCAAACTGAATTTTCGTGCTCACACTTCCCTTGTAGGTCAAGATAGGTCTTATTTGATTTTCCTTTGTCAATAGGCATTATGCAGCTTAGGATACGTTGGATTACGTGTAGGCTTTCTAGTAACTCTTTTAGTCCCAAATGTTATCACAATATGGAAAATTGAGCTAGGTTAACGTGAGCATTGGACTCATGACAATTTGAGCTCTAATTAAAACGTTAAAGACGATTTAGGGCGGACATGTCAAGTTTAGCAGCTAGTTAAAATGATCATTCTAAATTCTTTTCGAAAACGGTTATAAATGAACCATAATGCATAGCATCACGCAGTTTGGGATAGATTGGATTACTTGGAGGCTTTGTCGTAGCTATTTTGGCCTTAAAGTTTGTCACAATATAGAAAATTGATCTAGCTTAACGTTGGCATTTGATTTGTGTCATTCTCTAAATCAAAAGTTACGGATGATTTCGTGCGGACATGTCAAGTTAATCGACCAGTTAATATGATTGTTCTAGACCGATCATTGGTGCTTCATGAGTAAAGGCTTATAAATGAAGTTTAATGAATGGTATCAGGCAGTTTGGGATACATTGGATTACGTGGAGGCTTTCTAGTAAATCTTTCAATCTCAAATGTTGACACAATATGAAAAATTGAGCTACCTTAACGTGAGCGTTCGACTCATGACATTTTCAGCTCTAAATCAAAAGTTAAAGACGATTTAGGGCGGTCATTTCAAGTTGATCAGCTAGTTAAAATGATCATTCTAAAATCCTTGAGGAAACACTTATAAATGAACCATAATGCATAGCATCACATAGTTTGGGATAGATTAGATTACTTGGAGGCTTTGTCATAGTTATTTCTATTTTAAATTTTGTCACAATATAAAAAATTTAGCTAGATTAATGTGGGCATTGGATTCGTGTTATGCTCCAAATCAATACTTATGGACGATTTTGTGCGGACATGTTAAGTTGATCGGCTAGTTAAAATGATCATTCTAGACTGATCATTGGTGCTCCATAAGTAAAGACTTATAAATGGTACATAATGCATATCATCACGCAGTTTGAGATAGATTTGATTATTTTGAGGTTTTTTCATAGCTATTTCGGTTTTAAATTTTGTCACAATATAGAAAATGGAGCTAGCTTAATGTGGGCGTTGGATTCGTGTCATTCTTTAAATCAAAAGTTACTGAAGATTTCGTGCGGACATGTCAAGTTGATCGACCAGTTAAAATGATCATTCTATACTGATCATTGGTGCTCCAAGAGTAAAGGCTTATAAATGAAGTATAATGAATGGCATCATACATTGTATTACGTGGAGGCTTTGTAATAACTCTTTTAATCTAGAATAATGTCATAATATGGAAAATTGAGCTAGGTTAATGTGAGCGTTGCACTCATGACATATTGAGCTTTAAATCAAAAGTTGAAGACAATTTAGGGCGGACATGTCAAGTTCATCAGCTAGATAAACTGATCATTCTGAAATCCTTGAGAAAACGCTTATAAATGAACCATAATGCATAGCATCACGGAGTTTGGGATAGATTGGATTACTTGGAGGCTTTGACGTAGCTAGTTCGGTCTTAATTTTTGTCACAAAATAGAAACTTTAGCTAGCTTAACGTGGGCTTTGGATTCATGTTATTCTCAAAATCAAAACTTATGGACGATTTCTTGAAGACATGTCAAGTTGATCGGCCAGTTAAAATGATCATTCTATACTGATCATTGATGCTCCATGAGTAAAGGCTTATAAATGAAGTATAATGAATGGCATCACGCAGTTTGAGATACATTGGATTACGTGGAGGCTTTCTAGTAATTCTTTCACTCTCAAATGTTGTGACAATATGGAAAATTGAGCTACCTTAACGTGAGCTTTGGACTCATGACATTTTGAGCACTAAATCAAAAGTTAAAGACGATTTAGGGCGGACATGTCAAGTTGATCAACTAGTTAAAATGATCATTCTAAACTCCTTTAGAAAATGCTTATAAATAAACCATAATGCATAGCATCACGCAGTTTGGGATAGATTGGATTACTTGGAGGCTTTGTCGTAGCTATTTTGGTCTTAAATTTTGTTGCAATATAGAAAATTGAGCTAGCTTAACGTTGGCATTGGATTCGTGTCATTCTTTAAATCAAAAGTTACGGAAGATTTCGTGCGGACATGTCAAGTTGATCTACCACTTAAAATGATCATTCTAGACCGATCAATGGTGCTCCATGAGTAAAGGCTTATAAATGAAGTTTAATGAATGGCATAACGCAGTTTGGGATACATTGGATTACGTGGAGGCTTTCTAGTAACTCATTCAGTCTCAAATGTTGACACAATATGGAAAATTGAGCTACCTTAACGTGAGCGTTGGACTCATGACATTTTCAGCTTTAAATCAAAAGTTAAAGATGATTTAGGGCAGACATTTCAAGTTGATCAGCTAGTTAAAATGATCATTCTAAACTTCTTGAGAAAACGCTTATAAATGAACCATAATGCATAGCATCACGGTGTTTGGGATAGATTAGATTACTTGGAGGCTTTGTCGTAGCTATTTCGGTTTAAAATGTTGTCACAATATAGAAAATTTAGCTAGCTTAACGTAGGTATTGGATTCGTGTTTTGCTTCAAATCAATACTTACTGACGATTTCGTGCGGACATGTCAAGTTGATCGGCCAGTTAAAATGATCATTGTAGGCTGATCATCGGTGCTCCATAAGTAAAGGCTTATAAATGGTGCATAATGCATATCATCACGCAGTTTGGGATAGATTTGATTACTTTGAGGTTTTGTCATAGCTATTTCAGTTTTAAATTTTGTCACAATATAGAAAATTGAGCTATCTTAACGTGGGCGTTGGATTCGTGTCATTCTCTAAATCAAAAATTACTGACGATTTCGTGCGGACATGTCAAGTTGATCGGCCAGTTAAAATGATCATTCTATACTGATCATTGGTGCTCCATGAGTAAAAGCTTATAAATTAATTATAATGAATGGCATCACACAGTTTGGGATACATTTGATTACGTGGAGGCTTTCTAGTAACTCTTTCAGTCTCAAATGTTGTCAAAATATAGAAAATTGAGCTACCTTAACGTGAGCGTTGGACTCATGACATTTTGAGCTATAAATCAAAAGTTAAAGAGGATTTTGGGCGGATATGTCAAGTTGATCAGATAGTTAAAATGATATTCTAAACTCCTTGAGAAAACGTTTATAAATGAACCATAATGCATAGCATCACGTAGTTCGGGATAGATTGGATTACTTGGAGGCTTTGTCATAGCTATTTCGGTCTTAAATTTTGCCACAATATAGCATATTGAGATATCTTAGCATGGGCATTGGATTCGTGTCATTCTCTAAATCAAAAATTACGCACAATTTGGTGCGGACATGTCAAGTTGATCGGCTAGTTAGAATGATCATTTTGGACTGATCATTTGTTCTCATTGAGTAAAGGCTTATAAATCAAGCATAATGCATAGCATCACGCAGTTTGGAATACTTGGAGGCTTTGTCATAGCTATTTCGGTCTTAAATTTTGTCACAATATAGAAAATTGAGTTGGCTTAATGTGGGTGTTGGATTGGTGTCATTCTCTAAATCAAAAGTTATGGACGATTTCTTGTGGACATGTCAAGTTGATCGGCCAGTTAAAATGATCATTCTAAACTGATCATTGGTGCTCCTTGAGTAAAGACTTATTAATGAAGTATAATGAATTGCATCACGCAGTTTGCGATACATTGGATTATGTGGAGGCTTTCTAGTAAATCTTTCAGTCTCAAATGTTTCCACAATATGGAAAATCGGGCTGACTTAACGTGAGCGTTGGACTCATCTCATTTTGAGCTATAAATCAAAAGTTAAAGACGATTTAGTGCGGACATTACAAGTTTGATCAGCTAGTTTAAATGGTCATTCTAAACTTCTTGAGAAAATGCTTATAAATGAAGCATAATGCATAGCATCACGTAGTTTGGGATAGATTGGATTACTTGGAAGCTTTGTCGTAGCCATTTCGGTATTAAAGTTTGTCACAATATAGAAAATTGAGGTAGCTTAACGTGGGCATTGGATTCGTGTCATTTTCTAAATCAAAAGTTACGGACGATTTTGTGCGGACATATCAAGTTGATCGCCTAGTTAGAATGATCATTTTGGACAGATCATTCGTGCTCATTGAGTAAAGTCTTATAAATGAAGTATAACGAATGGCATCACACAGTTTTGGATACATTAGATTACGTGGAGGCTTTCTAGTAACTCTTTCGGTCTTAAATGTTGTCACAATATGGAAAATTGAGCTAGCTTAACGTGAGCGTTGCACTCATGTCAATTTGAGCTCTAAATCAAAAGATAAACATGATTTAGTGCAGACATGGCAAGTTGATCAGCTAGTTAAAATTGCCATTCTAAACTGATCATTGGTACTCCTTGAATAAAGGATTATAAATTAAGCATAATGCATGGCATCACAGAGTTCGGGATAGATTAGATAACTTGGAGGCTTTGTCATAGCTATTTCGGTGTTAAATTTTATCATAATATAGGAAATTGATTTAGCTTAACAAAGGCGTTGGATTCGTGTCATTCTGAACTATAAATCAGAAGTTACTAACGATTTAATGCAGATATCTAAAGTTGGTCGGCCTGTTAAAATGATCACTGTAAATTGAGCATTCGTGCTCCTTGAGTAAAGGCTTATAAACGAAGCATAATAAATGGCATCACGTAGTTTGGGATACATTAGATTCCTTGGAGGCTTTTTCGTAGCATTCTCAGTCTCAAATGTTATCAAAATATGGAAAATTGAGCTAGCTTAACGTGGGCGTTGAATTCATGAAATTTTGAGCTCTATTTCAAAGGTTAAAGACGATTTCTTGCGGACATGTCAAGTTGATCAGTTAGTTAAAATGATCATCCTAAACTGATCAATAGTGCTCCTTGAGTCAAGGCTTATAAATGATATATAATTCATGGCATCACGCAGTTTGGGATAGATAGGATTACTTGGATGCTTTGTCGTACCTATCTCGGTCTTAAATTTTGACACAGTATTGAAAATTAAGCTAGCTTAACATGGGCTTTGGATTTTTGTCATTTTGAGCTCTTACTCAAAAATTACGGATAATTTAGTGCGGACTTGTGAGTTGATCAGTTAGTTAAAATGATCATTCTAAACAGATCATTGGTGCTCTTAGAGTAAAGGCTTATAAATGAAGCATAATGCATGGCATCACGCAGTTTGGGATAGATTGGATTACTTGGAGGCTTTGGCATAGCTATTTTGGCGTTAAATTATATCACAGTATAGAAAATTGAGCTGGCTTAACGTGGCCGTTGGATTCGTGTCAGTCTCAAAATTAAAAGTTACAGACGATTTAGTGCGGACATGGCAAGTTGATCAACCAGCTAAAATGATCATTCTAAACTGTTCATTGGTGCTCCTTGATTAAAGGCTTATAAATGAAGCATAATGCATGGCATCACGCAATTTGGGATACATTGTATTAGTTGGAGGATTTTTCATAACTCTTTCAGTCTCAAATGTTGTCACAATATGGAAAATTGCGCTAGCTTAACGTGTGCATTGGATTCGTGTCATTTTGAGCTCTAATTCAAAGGTTAAAGACAATTTAGTGCGGACATGTCAAGTTGATCAGCTGGTTAAAATGATCATCCTAAACTTATCATTTATGGTCCTTGAATAAAGGCTTATAAATGAAACATAATGCATTGCATCACGTAGTTTGTGGATTACATGGAGGATTTTTCGTAGCTATTTTGTTCTTAAATTTTGTCACAATATAGAAAATTGAGCTAGGTTAATGTGGGCGTTAGATTTGTGTCATTTTAAACTCTATGTTAAAAGTTACAGACGATTTAGTGCGGACATATCAGGTTGATCAGCAAGTTAAAGTGATCATTCTAAACTGATCATTGGTGCTCCTTGAGTAAAGGCTTACAAATGAAACATAATGCATGACATCATGCAGTTTGTGATAGATTGGATTAATTGGAGTCTTTACCGTAGCTATTTCGGTCTTAAATTTTATCACAATATAGAAACTTGAGCTAGCTTAACATGGGCATTGGATTCGTGTAATATTGAACTCTTTAAGTCAAAAATTTTGGATTTTTTAGTGCGGACATGTAAAGTTGAACGGCGAGTTAAAATTATCATTCTAAACTGATCATTGGTGCTCTTGAGTAAAGGCGTATAATCGAAGCATAATGCATGACATCACGGTGATTGGGATACATTGGATTACTTAGAGGCCTTTTCGTAACTCTCTCAGTCTCAAATGTAGTCGCAATACGGAAAATTGAGCTAGCTTAATGTGGGCGTTGGATTCGTGTCACTTTGAGCTCTAATTCAACGGGTAAAGACGATTTAGTGAGGACAGGTCAAGTTGATAAGCGTTAAAATGATCATTCTAAACTTATCATTGGTGCTCCTTGAGTAACGGCTAATAAATGAAACATAATGCATGGCATCATGAGTTTGGGATACATTAGATTAGTTGGAGGCATTTTCGTAACTCTTTCAGTCTCAAATGTAGTCACAATATGGAAACTTTAGCTATCTTAATGTGGACGCTGGACTCATGTCATTTTGAGCTCTAATTCAAAAGAGACGGACGATATTAGGCAGACATGTCAAGTTGATCAGCTAGTTAAAATTGTCATTCTAAACTGATCATTGGTGCTTCTTGAGTAAAGGCTTATAAATATAACATAATGTATGGCATCACGCAGGTTGGGATAGATTGGATTACTTGGAGGCCTTGTCGTAGCTATTTTGGTCTTAAATTTTGATACAATATAGAAAGTTGAGCTAGCTTGTTGTGGGCGTCGGATTCGTGTCATTTTAAACTCTAAATCAAAAGTTACGTATGATTTTGTGCAGACATGTCAAGCTGATCCGACAATTAAAATGATCATTCTAAACTGCTCCTTCAATAAATTATAAATGAAGCATAATGCATGGAATCAGGTAGTTCGGGATAGATTGGATTACTTGAATGCTTTTTTGTAGCTATTTCGATGTTAAATTTATAGAAAATTGATATAGCTTAATGTGGGCGTTGGATTCATCTCATTCTAAACTCTAAATCAGAATTTACAGACGATTTATTGCGGACATGTCAATTTGATCGGCCTCTTAAAATGATCATTCTAAACTGATCACTGGTGCTCCTTGAGTAAAGGCTTATAAAGGAAGCATAATGCATGGCATCACACATTTCGAGATACATTGGATTACTTAGAGGCTTTTTGTAACTCTTTCAGTTTCAAATGTTGTCAAAATACGTAAAATTGAGGTAGCATAACGTGGGCATTGGATCCATTTCATCTTGAGCTGTAAAAAAATTAAGGAGAATTTAGTGTGGATATGTCAAGTTGAGCAGCAAGTTCAAATGATCATTGTAAACTGATCATTGGTGCCCCTTGAGTAAATGATTAGAAATGAAATATAATTCATGGCATCACGCAGTTTGGGATATATTGGATAACTTGGAGGTTTTGTCCTCGCTCTTTTAGTCTAAAATGTTGTCACAATATGGAAAATTAAGCTAGCTAATTGTGGGTGTTGGATTCTTGTCATTTTGAGCTCTAAATCAAAAGTTAAACACGATTTAGTTCAGACAGGTCAAGTTTATCAGCCAGTTAAGATGACAATTCTAAACTTATCATTGGTGCTCCTTGAGTAAAGACTTATAAATGAAGAATATTGCATGGGATCACACATTTTGGGATAGATTGGATTACTTAGAGGCTTTTCCGTAGCTGTTTTCCGTAGCTACCTTAATGTGGGCGTTGGATTCTTGTCATTTTAAACTCTAAATCAAAAGTTACAGACGATTAAGTATGGACATGTGAAATTGATCAGCCAGTTAAAATGATCGTTCTAAACTGATCATTGGTGCTCCCTTAGTAAAGGTTTATAAATGAAGCATAATGCATGACATCATGCAGTTTGGGATAGATTGCATTACTTTTAGGATTTGTCTAGCTCTTTTTGAATCTCAAATGTTGTCACAATATGGAAAATTAAGCTAGCTAAACGTGGTCGTTGGATTCATGTCAAATTGATCTGCCAGTTCAAATGATAATTTTAAACTGATCATCGGTGCTCATTGAGTAAAGCTTATAAATGAAGCATAATGCATGACATCACACTGTTTGGGATAGATTGCATTACTTTGATGCTTTTTCTAGCTCATTCACTCTCAAATGTTCTCACAATATGGAAAATTGAGCTAGCTTAACGTGGGCATTAGATTCATGTCAGCTTGAGCTCCAAATAAAAAGTTCATGATGATTTAGTGTGGACATGTCAAGTTGATCAGCTAGTTAAAATGATCATTCTAAATAGATCATTGGTGCACCTTGAGTAAAGGCTTATAAATGAAACATAATGCATTGCATCACGCATTTTGCGATAGATTGGATTACTTGGAGGTTTTGCGTATCTATTTTGGTCTTAAATTTTGTCACAATATATAAAATTTAGCTAGTTTAACGTGGGCGTTGGATTCCTGTCATTCTGAACTCTAAATCAAAAGTTATGGACAATTTAGTGTGGACATGTCAACTTGATCGGCCAGTTAAAACGATACTTCTAACTGATCATTGGTGCTCCTTAAGTAATGGTTTATAAATGAAGCATAATGTGTGACATAATGCAATTTGGGATAGATTGGATTAGTTGGAGGCTTTGCTAAGCTAGTTCGGTCTTAAATTTTGTCACAATATTGAAAATTGAGCTAGCTTAACGTGGTCGTTTGATTGGTGTCATTTTTAACTCTAAATCAAAATTGACGGATGATTTAGGGTTGACATGTCATATTGATCTGGGAGTTAAAATGATCATTCTAAACTGATCATTGGTG
Source organism: Pugionium dolabratum (assembly GCA_018901945.1). Classification (NCBI taxonomy): domain Eukaryota; kingdom Viridiplantae; phylum Streptophyta; class Magnoliopsida; order Brassicales; family Brassicaceae; genus Pugionium; species Pugionium dolabratum. Next base: position 19,700 of record JAEVFF010001114.1, on the reverse strand, counting down.
CTCTTGGAATAAAGACTTATAAATGAAGCTTAATGCAGCGATCACGTAGTTTGAGATAAATTTCATTACTTTGAAGCTTTGTCTAGTTCTTTCAGTCTCAAATGTTGTCACAATATGGAAATTTGAGCTAGGTTAATGTGGGCGTTGGATTCATATCATCTTGATCTCTAAATGAAAAGTTAAGGAGAATTTAGTGTGGACATGTCAAGTTGAGCAGCTAGGCAAAATGATCATTCTAAATTGATCATTGGATGTCCCTCAATAAAGGCATATAAATGAAGCATAATGCATGGCATTATACAGTTTGGGATAGATTGCATTACTTTGAGGGTTTGTCTAGCTCTTTCAGTCTCAAATGTTGTCACAATATGGAAAATTGAGTTAGGTTAACGTGGGCGTTAGATTCATGTCATCTTGAGCTCTAAATAAAAAGTTAAGAAGAATTTAGTGTGGACATGTCAAGTTGAGCAGCTAGTTAAAATGATCATTCTAAACATCATTGGTGCCCCTTGAGTAAAGGCTTACTTGGATTACTTGGAGGCTTTGCGTAGCTATTTTGGTCTTAAATTTTGTCACAATATAGAAAATTCAGCTACCTTGACTTGGGCGTTGGATTTGTGTCATCTTAAGCTCTAAAAAAAAGTTAAGGAGAATTTAATATGGACATGTCAAGTTGAGCAGGTAATTAAAATGATCATTCCAAACTGATCATTGGTACCCCTTCAGTAAATGCTTATAAATGAAGAATAATGCATGACATCACGCAGTTTGGGATACATTGGATTACTTGAAGTTTTTGTCGTATCTCGTTTAGTCCAAAATGTTTGGAAAATATGGAAAATTGAACAAGCAAAATGTGGACGTTTGATTCTTGTCATTTTGAGCAATAAATCAAAACTTAAAGATGATTTAGTGTAGACATATCAAAGTGATCAGCTAGTTAAAATGACCATTCTAAACTAATCATTGGTGCTCCTTGAGTAAAGGCTTATAAATGAAGTATAATGAACGGCATCACACATTTTGGGATAGATTTGAACTTGGAGGTTTTGTCGTAGCTATTTTGGTCTTAAAATTTGTTACAATATAGAAAATTGAGCTTGGTTAACTTGGGTGTTGGATTCTTGTAATTTTGAACACTAAATTAAAAAGTATGGAAAATTTAGAAAGTACATGTGAAATTGATCGGCCAGTTAAAATGATCATTCTGAACTGATCATTGGTGCTCCTTCAGTAAATGCTTATAAATGAAGCATAACGCATCCATCATGCAATTTGGGATAGATTGCATTACTTTGAGGATTTGTCTAGCTCTTTCAGCCTCAAATGTTGTCACAATATGGAAAATTAAGGTAGCTTAATGTGGTCATTTGATTCATGTCAACTGGATCGGCCAGTTAAAATGATCATTCTAAACTGATCAATGATGCTCATTAAGTAAAGGCTTATAAATGAAGCATAATGCATGGCATCATGAAGTTTGAGATAGATTCAATTACTTTGAGGATTTGTCTAGCTCCTTTCAGTCTAAAATGTTGTCACAATATGGAAAATTGAGCTAGCTTAACGTGGGCGTCAGATTCATGTCATCTTAAGCTCTCAATCAAAAGTTAAAGACAATTTAGTGCAGACATGTCAAGTTGATCAACTATTTAAAATGATTATTCTAAACTGATAATTGGTGTTCCTTGAGTAAAGGCTAATAAAGGAAGCATATTGCATAGCATCATGCATTTTGGGATAGATTGGATTACTTGGAGACTTTGCCATAGCTATTTTGGTCTTAAATGTTTTCACAATATAGAAAATTGAACTACCTTGATGTGGGCATTGGATTCTTGTCATTTTGAACTCTAAATCAAAAGTTACGAACGATTTAGTATGTTCATGTGAAATTGATCGGCCAGTTAAAGTGATCATTATAAATTGATCATTGGTGCTCCTTCAGTAAATGCTTATAAATGAAGCATAATGCATGGAATCATGAAGTTTTGGATAGATTGCATTACTTTGAGGCTTTGTCTAGCTCTTTCCATCTCAAATGTTGTCGCAATATGGAAAATTAAGCCAGCTTAACGTGGTCGTTGGATTCATGTCAAGTTGATCGGCCAGTTAAAATAATCATTCTAAACTGATCATTGGTGCTGCTTTAGTAAAGGCTTATGAATGAAGCATAATGCATGATATCATGCAGTTTGCGATAGATTGCATCACATTAAGGCTTTTCTAGCTCTTTCAGTCTTAAATGTTGTCACAATATGTAAAATTGAGCTAGTTTAACGTGGACGTTGGATTCATGTCATTTTAAGTCCTAAATCCAAAGTTAAAGACAATTTAGTGCAAACATGTCAATTTGATCAGCTCATTAAAATGATCATTCTAAACTGGTCATTGGTGCTCCTTGAGTAAAGGCTAATAAATGAACCATAATGCATAGCATCACGCATTTTGGGATATATTGGAATACTTGGAGGCTTTGCCATAGCTATTTTGGTGTTAAAGTTTGTCACAATATAGAAAATTGAGCTACCTTGACGTGGGCGTTGGATTCATGTTATTTTGAACTCGAAATAGAAAGTTATGGATGATTCAGTATGTTCATGTGAAATTTATTGGCTAGTTAAAATGATCATTCTACACTGATTATTGATGCTCCTTCAGTAAATGCTTATAAATGAAGCATAGTGCATGTCATCATGAAGTTTTGGATAGACTCTTTCAATCTCAAATGATGTCACAATATGGAAAATTAAGCTAACTTAACATGGTTTTTGGAGTCATGTCAAGTTGATCGGCCAGTTAAAATGATCATTCTAAACTGATCATTGGTGCGTTTTTCTTATAAATGAAGCATAATGCATGGCATCATGCAATTTACGATAGATTGCATTACGTTAAAGCTTTTTCTAGCTCTTTAATTCCTAAATGTTCTCACAATATGGAAAATTGAGCTAGCTTAACGTGGGCGTTGGATTCATGTCATTTTAAGCTCTAAATCCAAAGTTAAAGACAATTTAGTGGAGACATTTCAAGTTGATCAGCTAGTTAAAATCATCATTCTAAACTGGTCATTGTTGCTCCTTGAGTGAAGGCTAATAAATGAAGCATAATTCATAGCATCACGCATTTTGGGATAGATTGGAATACTTGGAGGATTTGCCATAGCTATTTTGGTATTAATTTTTGTCACAATATAGAAACTTGAGCTACCTTAACGTGGGCGTTGGATTCTTTTCATTTTGAACTCTAAATCAAGAGTTACACACGATTTAATATGGAAATTTGAAATTGACCAGCCAGTTAAAATGCTCATCCTAAACTTATCATTCTGCTTCTTGAGTAAAGGCTTATAAATGAAGCATAATGCATGGCATCATGCAGTTTGGGATAGATTGCACTACTTTGAGGCTTTTTCTAGCTCTTTCAGTATCAAATGTTGTCAAAATAGGGAAAACTGAGATAGATTAACGTGGGCGTTGGATTCATATAATTTTGAGCTCTAAATCAAAAGTTAAAGACAACTTAGTGTACACATGTCAAGTTGATCAGCTAGTTAAAATGATCAATCTAAACAAATCATTGGTGCGCCTTGAGTAAAGACACACTACAAGAAAACATTAACATTTCCGATGGCATTTCCGACGGAAATAAAATTGTCGGAATGTTGCAACACCTATGCAATGGTTTTCCGATGGATTACCAAGCAAAAACATTTTGTCGGTGTTCTATCGATAAATCCCGATGATTGCACTACCATCAGGAAATCGATGGTGAAACCTTACGGACTTCCATCTGGTTTCCAACAGCAAAGTTGGCGTTGGGATATCCTCTCAAAACCATCGGAAATAGCCAACAAAACCGAAACCATCGGTTTTCCACCGACTACTTCCTGACGGATTATGGTTTTTACTATCCATCTGGAATCAGTCAGTAGTTCCGATGACTTTCCGATGAATTCCTATTTTTTGGTAATTGTTAGTTTGGTCGATCTGTAAACGTCAAGAGTCGTCGGTTGGTCGTCGGAAATATCCGACAGTGGTCGGCAACCGTCGGAATTGCGTTAGAAACGGAAATATTCTTAAGTATAATATGTTAAAAATTTGTGATTATCTTTTAAAAATTTGTGATTATTTGTTAAAAATTTGTGATTATCTCTTAAAAATTCGTAATAATGTGTTAAAAAATTCGTAATAATGTGTTAAAATTCATAAAATCTGTTAAAAATTCATAATAATTTGTTAAAAATTTGTAATAATCTGTTAAAATTCGTAATAATCTGTTAAAATTCGTAATAATCTGTTAAAAATTCGTAATAATCTGTTAAAAATTTGTAATAATCTATTAAATTTTTTTGATAATCTTCTAATTTTTAATATAAACACGCTCTGCTCCTTCACAATTTTACCAGAACAAAAAATCTTAACAAAATGTCTTATTTAGGTTCTTATGATTATTTTCGATCGTGGATGGATAAACCTCGGTATTATTCAACAACGTGGGAATTGACGGATGAATTTGTGCAAGGTGTTGAAGAGTTCATGACATTTGCATCAAACAATAGCATGACATCAGAATACGGTAAAATGTATTGTCCGTGTATTAAATGTCGAAATCATAGATTAATCTCTGTTAGAGAAATATGTAGTCATTTGTATAGGACTGGATTTATGCCAGGTTACAAAATTTGGTATTCACATGGAGAAACTGATGCAACGATGCAATATTATGGTAGTACTCCAAAAAGGTTAGATAGTACTAATGTTAGGGAAGAGGAACCGGCATCAAAAGTTGATATAAATAGAGGTATTGTTCAGATGGTGAATGATGTGTTTCATGAACAAAGAGCATCGTACATTGAAGATAGGAGTAGAATAGAGGAACCTAATTTGGAAGCCCAGAAATTTTTTGATATGTTAGATGCATCCAAGCAGCCTTTGTATAAAGGATGTAGAGATCGATTATCGCTTTTATCTGCTGCAAGCAGGTTAATGACGATAAAGACAGATTTCAACTTCGCTGAAGACTGGGTAAATGCGATAGCTGATTTTGTTAAAAATATATTACCTGAAGATAACATTGCACCTGCTTCATATCACGAGGTTCAAAAACTTATAGCTGGTCTTGGATTGTCGTATTAGAGTATCGATATATATATTGACAACTACATGATCTATTGGAGAAATGATGAAAACCGCATGAAGTGCCGATTTTGTCACAAACCTCGATTTCAAGAGACAAGCGGTAGAGTACCTATTCCGCATAAACTGATGTGGTATTTGCCATTAATATAGAGGCTAAAGCAGTTATATCAATCTGAACACACGACAAAGCCTATGAGATGGCATGCAGAACATAATTCGAATGGAGAAAGCATCCCTCGGATGTAGAAGCATGGAAACATTTTAAAGAGGTTTATCCTAGTTTTGCATATGATCCTAGGAATGTATACCTCCCGTTATCTACAGATGGATTCAACCCTTTTGGGAAGCATGGGAGGCAATACTCGTTGTGGCCAGTTATCGTGACACCGTATAACTTGGCTCCTTCGTTGTGCATGAAATGAGAGTTTTTGTTTCTAACAATTTTCGTCCCCGGCCAAGAGCATCCTAAGCGATCGCTTGATATTTTCTTGCAGCCATTAATTCATGAGTTAAAAATATTGTGGGAAAATGGTGTCCAAGCATTTGATGTTTCCAACCAACATAACTTCTTGATGCAAGCAGTACTTATGTGGACCATAAGTGATTTTCCAGCTTATGGAATGTTATCAGGATGGTCGACGCATGAAAAGTTAGCAAGCTCATATTGTCAAGATAATACTGATACGTTCCAATTGAAACAAGGACGAAATAGTAGTTGGTTTGATTGTCATCAACGCTTTCTGCCACAAGATCATCCATATCGTCGGAGCACGACATTGTTTAGGAAAAACAAAAAAATTTTGACGGTCCACCTCCTATGCTTGATGGTAATTATATGATAACTCAACTTAGAGATTTTGGTACTGATAGAACGGCTTCATGTGTAGGTCATGGAGATGATCATGTTGATGGTTGTGGCGAATACCATAATTGGCACAAGAAGAATATTTTTTGGGATTTACCATATTGGAAGGACCATCTGTCACTACAAGAAAACAACCATTTTGCGACCACGGAAGTGGTCGTAAAGCGGTCACAAAACGCAAAATTGCGACAACTTTGCGACCATCAAAAGTAGTCGCAAAATCATAGTCGCAAAAATATGTAGTCGCAAATCCGTCGCAAATTTGCGACTGATTTGCGACCGAAGTAATATTTGTTAAATTTGCGACTGATTTGCGACTAATCGGTGGTGACTACTTTTACGACTACTTTGCGACTGCATTTCCGTAACAAATTTTGCCACTATTTTGCGACTACTTATGTGGTTGCAAAACCCGTAGTCACAAATCAGTCACAAAATTTTGTGACTGATTTGCGACTGCAAGAGCCACTGCAATTGCAAATTAGTTAAAAAAATTTGTGAACGATTTGCGACCACAGTTAATACACAGTCGCAAATCAGTGGCAAAAAATTGCGACTGTGTATGAAAAACTAATCGGAAAAAAATTTTGTAGTCGCAAATCTGTCCCAAAATATTGAGACTGATTTGGGACTGAGTTGCGACGACAACGGAATTAGATTAAAAAAAACTAAAATTAATTAAAAATTATATTGAAATAATTTTAATATTTTGAAATTACAATTAAAAATATTATTTTTTCATAATATTTTTTAATTTTAATTTCAAAATATTTAAATTATTTCAATATAATTTTTAATTAATTTTTATTAATATTTTTTAATAGTATTTTATAAAGTTAATTTTAATAATATTTTTTTAATAATATTGGTAATATTTTAAGTTAATTTTTAATTATTAATATTATTAGTTTTTCATACAATAATTTTTAATTAATTTTTTAATAATATTATTAATATTATTAATATTATTAATATTAATTAATTTTTAATTAATTTTAAATAACATTTTTTAAAAATAGTTTTCAAATTTAATTTCAAAATTAATATGTTTTTTAATTTTTATTTCTGAATATTTAAATAAATTATTATTTTTTGAAACCATTAATTATTATTAATATTATTTAGTCATTAATAATAAATATTATAATATTAAATATAAAATATATTGAGAAATTAATATAAAATATTAAATACAAAGAAATTAAAAATTAAAAATATAATTTTTATTAATTGAAATTTAATTTACAAAAAAAAATTACAACTAATTATCCGACGGCGGAAATTAAAAATCCGAAGGCGAGAATGGGGTCGGGGTCGGAGCCATCGACGCTTCCCCTGGGCAATCGTTATCCCTCATATAACAGGCGAATGCGGGATCCGTCCGTTGAAAATACCCAAGGAGCATCTCCAAGTTGGAGATCTTCTTTTTGTTTTCTTTATGCTGCTCTTGTATCTTCTGATTTGCTTCCAAAATCTGCGCGTTTTGTTGTACAATTAGCGTGTTTTGTTCTTGAAGCATTACATAGTCGGCGGCAGCGGATTGCAACCCACTACACCTACCCGACAAGTGGATGCGGTTCAAGCTAGCGAGTCCGTAAAGATGGCATCGGTCATCCGCAACAGAAAACTATAAAATAATGAAAATGAAAATAAAATATTAAATTAAATTAATAAAATAAATATAAATACTTCATTTATAAGCCTTTACTTAATGAGCACCAATGATCAGTTTGGAATGTTTACTTGGAGGCTTTTTCGTAGCTCTTTCAGTCTCAAATGTTCCACAATATGGAAAATTGAGCTAGCTTAATGTGGGCGTTATAGACTCATGTCATTTTAGGCTCAAAACCAAAAGTTAAAGACGATTTAGTGCGGACATGTCAAGTTGATCAGCTAGTTAAAATGATCATTCTAAAATTGGTGCTCATTGAGTAAACGCTTATAAATGAAGCATAATGCATGGCAGCATGAAATTTGGGATAGATTGGATTACTTGGAGGCTTTTTCGTAGCTATTTTGGTCCTATTGTTTTTGTCACAATATAGAAAATTGAGCTTGATAAACATGGGCGTTGGATTCGTTTCATTTCGAACTCTAAATCAAAAGTTACATACGACGCAGTGCGCACATGTCAAGTTTATCGGCTAGTTAAAATGATCGTTCCAAACTGATGATTGGTGCTCATTAAGTAAAGGCTTATAAATGAAGTATGATGCATGGCATCACACAGTTTGGGATACATTGGATTACTTGAATGCTTTGTCATAGCTCTTTCAGACTCAAATGTTGTCACAATATGAAAAATTTAGCTAGCTTAACGTGGGTGTTGGATTCATGTCATTTTGAGCTCTAAAAAAGTGAAAGAAAATTTAGTGCGGACATGTCAAGTTGATCAGTTAGTTAAAATGATCATTCTAAACTGATCATTGGTACTCCTTGATTAATGCGTTATAAATGAAACATAATGCATGGTATCACGCAGTTTAGGATGCATTGAATTAGTTGGAGGCTTGGTCGTAACTCTTTCAGTATTAAATATTAACACAATATGGAAAATTGAGCTAGTTTAACCTGGTTGTTGGAGTCATATTATTTTGAGCTCTAATTAAAAGTTAAAAACAATTTAGTGCGGACATGTCAAGTTGATCAACTAGTTAAAATTATCATTCTAAATAGATCACTGGTGTTGCTTGAATAAAGCCTTATAAATGAAGCATAATGTATGGCATCACGAAGTCTTGGATTTATTGGATTACTGGGAGGCTTTGTCATAGCTATTTTGATCTTAAAATTTGTCACAATATAGAAATTCAAGCTAGTTTAACGTAGATGTTGGATTCGTGTCATTTTGAACTCTAAATCAAAAGTTAATGACGATTTAGTGCAGACATGTCAAGTTGATATGCCAGTTAAAATGATCATTCTAAACAGATCATTGGTGCTCCTTGAGTAAAGGCTTATAAATGAAGCATAATGCATTGCATCACACACTTTGGGATATATTGGATTACTTGAAGGCTTTTACGTAGCTCTTTTAGTCTCAAATGGTGTCTAAACAGATCATTGGTGTTGTTTGAGTAAAGGCTTATAAATGAAGCATAATGTGGGCGTTGGAGTCGTGTAACTTTGAACTCTCAACCAAAAGTTATGGATGATTAATTGCGGACATTTCAAGTTGATCGGCTAGTTAAAATGATCATTCTAAACTGATCATTGGTGATTCTTGAGTAAGGGCTTATTAATGAAGCATAATGCATGGCATCATGCAGTTTGGGATTGATTGGATTACTTGTAGGCTTTGTCGTAGCTCTTTTAGTTTTAAATTTTATCACAATATGGAAAATTGAGCTACCTTAACGTGGGCGTTGGATTTGTGTCATTTTGAACTCTAAATCAAAAGTTATGGAATATTTAATGCCGACATGTCAAGTTGATCGGCCAGTTAAAATGATCATTCTAAACATATCATTGGTGTTCCTTGAGTAAAGGCTTATAAATGAAGAATAATGCATGGCATCACACAGTTTGAGATAGATTGGATTACTTAAAGGCTTTGTCGTAGCTCTTTTAGTCTCAAATAATCCACAATATGGAAAATTGAGCTAGCTTAACGTGGTAGTTTTATTCGTGTCATTCTGAACTCTAAATCAAAAAGTTAAAGATGATTTATTGCGGACATGTCAAGTTGATCGGCCTGTTAAAATGATCATTCTAAACAGATCATTGGTGCTCCTTGAGTAAAGGATTATAACTGAAGCATAATGCTTGGCATCACGCACTTTGGGATACATTGGATTACTTGGAGGCTTTTTCGTAACCTTTTCAGGGTCAAATGTTCCACAATATGGAAAGTTGAGCTAGCTTAACATGGACTTTGTACTCATATCATTTTGGCTCTAAATCAAAAGTTAAAGACGATTTAGTTCGGACATGTCAAGTTGATCAGCGTTAAAATGATCATTATAAACTTATCAATGGTGCTCCTTTACTAAAGGCTTATAAATGAATCATAATGCATTGCATCATGCAGTTCGAGATTGATTGGATTAGTTAAAGGCTTTGTTGTAGCTATTTCGGTGTTAAATTTGTCACAATATAGAAAATTGAGCTAGATTAACATGGGTGTTGGATTATCGTAATTTGGAACTCTAAATCAAACTTTACTACGAGTTAGTGCGGATATATCAAGTTGATCGGCCAGTTAAAATGTTTATTCTAAATTAATCATTGGTCCTCCTTGAGTAAAAGCTTATAAATGAAGCATAATGCATGGCATCACGCGGTTTGGGATATAGAAAATTGAGCTAGATTAACGTGGGTGTTGGATTATCGTAATTTTGAACTCTAAATCAAACTTTACTACGAGTTAGTGCGGATATCTCAAGTTGATCGGCCAGTTAAAATGTTTATTCTAAATTAATCATTGGTCCTCCTTGAGTAAAAGCTTATAAATGAAGCATAATGCATGGCATCACGCGGTTTGGGATATATTGTATTACTTGGAGGCTTTGTCGTAGCTCTTTCAGTCTTAAATCTTGTCACAATATATAAAATTGTGCTAGCTTAACGTGGTCATTGGAGTCATGTCATTTTGAGCCCTAATTAAAATTTTAAGACGCTTTAGTGCGGACATGTCCAGTTGATCGGCTAGTTAAAATGATCATTGTAAACAGATCATTGGTGCTCCTTGAGTAAAGCTTATAAATGAAGCATAATGCATGGCATCACGCACTTTGGGATACATTGGATTACCTGGAGGCTTTTTTGTAGCTCTTTTAGTCTCAAACCACAATATGGAAAATTGAGCTTGCTTAACGTGGACGTTGGACTCATGTCATTTTGTTTTTAAATCAAAATTTAAAGACGATTTAGTGCGGATATGTCAAGTTGATCAGCATTAAAATGATCGTTGTAAATTTATCATTGGTGCTGCTTTAGTAAAGTCTTATAAATGAAGCATAATGCATTACATCACGCAGTCCGGGATAGATTGGATTACTTAAATGCTTTATCGTAGCTATTTTGGTGTGCAATTCTGTCACAATATAGAAAATATAGCTAGATTAACATGGGTGTTGGATTATTGTCATTTTTAACTCTAAATCAAAATTTACTACGACTTAGTACGGACATGTGAAGTTGATATGCCAGTTAAATTGTTCATTCTAAACTGATCATTGGTGTTCATTGGGTAAAGTCTTATAAATGAAGCATAATGCATGGCATCACGCAGTTTGGGATACATTAGATTACTTGAAGGCTTTGTCCTAGCTCTTTCAGTCTCAAATATTGTCACAATATGGAAAATTAAACTAGGTTAACGTGGGTGTTAGACTCATGTCATTTTGAGCCCTTACTAAAAGCTTAAGACGCTTTAATGCGGATATGTCAAGTTGATCAGATATTTAAAATTATCATTCTAAACTGATCATTGCTACTCCTTGAGTAAAGGCTTATAAATGAAATATATTGCATGGCATCACGTACTTTTGGATACACTGAAGTACTTGAAGATGATGTGAGCATGGCCAACAAGGAACCACAACCTAAGGACCAGCTTGAACCAGAGGAGGAAGAAGCCACTAAAGATGCTAGGGAGCAGCTAGAACCTGTGTATATTAGAGATGAAAGGCTACAAATCTTCAATGGTCCCATTACCCCATCCAAGCAAGCCAAACTTCAGACAACACTACTGCACTTTCTCAACGCCATTCAGGCCAGTTTAGTGTGTGCTAATCCAACAACATTGGTTATGATTCAAGCAACCTCAACCTCACCAAGAGATGTTCCTTGGATTGTACTCTTTTCCCTATTCTTAGTTTTGGCTTAATGGGTTTTGTAAGATAGGTTTTTAATGAGGCAAGCCCAATGTACTTTACCACAGCCTCTTGGTGAATCAAGGCCCATTCTATCTCATCATCTACGAAATAAGAGAGGAAGAATCAAGTACATTATTTACTTCTTAGTCTTTGTCTTAGTTGTCTTTGTAATTCCCTAAGTATTTCCTTTAATGTTTTGGTAGAATTTTAGGAGTCATTTTTAATTTCCTACACTACTATAAGTACTTTCTTGAATCCTTCTTTCTGAATCATCAAACATTTTAATAGCAAATCTCCGTGTTAAACTCATTTGATCATCCTCTTGAATAAGGAATTTTAGAACACTTTCTCATTCCTCTCAAGAGCCGAAAGTCTAAGGGATCTTCATCACCGTTGGAAGTTTCAATTTGATTCACCCCTTGCACAACGTGCCCTGCTTAAGAGTATGGAAACGTCGTTGCAAATCTCTATGAAAATAAGGTGGAACAAACCTTTGTCTCATGAGGTCCTTCATGTCGACCCCTGAGTCTACGGGCCTCAATCTTTTCCTCCTTCGGTCAGACACCTCACGATCCCACCAGATGAAGGCATTGTCCGTGAGTTGTGCTACTGCCATGGAAACTCTCCTAGGGCCTGGTTGGTTGTAGTGATCGAAGATGTGATCCATCCTCCTCTCCCAATCAAGATAGGCTTCAGGGTCTACTTTTCCTACAAAACTAGGAGGTGTTAATTTAACATCAGGATGAGTTACCCGGTTGTAGGTGTATTCATCTCCATCATCATGATGTTTAGGAGGCATTCTTGGTCTCTGGTGATGACCATATGGCTCGAAGCCATCACCTTCTGCTTCTGGTTGCCGTGGAGGTCCTCTCGGCCTAGGGTGATAGCCATGAGGCTGTGCGTCCTCATTCCATCCGGTTGGGGCTCCTCCTGTTCATGTCGTATCCTAGGGTGCTCAGGACCCTCAGCACGGTCTTGCTCAGCCCTCACGTGCCTTATGGTCTGGAATCTCACAGGCGTCTCCACGGGCTCCAACCTCTCGCCGATTGATGCGAGTTGCGTTTGGAGGGTGGTGAACATGGCCATCATGGCCTCGGCTGCATCTCTATTTTCTTCTGCCATTGCGTACTACAAAGAAAAGAAAAAGTTACTCTGGTCCTAGAATCGATTAGGAGGGTTTCTTATATAGAAGGATTCGAAAAGTTGCAAAAAGAAAAAACTGGGAAAAAGGAAAATTCGAAAAAATGGAAAGTTGAAAAAAATGGAAACTTTCTAACAACTAGTGCTAGCTGTCTTGGATGATTTCTTTTGGTATTTTTCCTATTTTCTTTTTCTTTTCTTTTTAATTTAACTTAATAATAATGGAAATATGATTCTAACAAAAAGGAAAGTCGAAAATTCCAATGCAAAAATGAATCTAAGCCCTAGTGATACACGTAGAAGCTAGATGCACTCGGTTTGGAGTTTGATGTTATTTTTTTGATTTTTCTTGAATGCGACTTAAACTAATGCAAGACCTATGAACAAAAACTAATTAAAGGATAGAAACAACCTGGTTTGGGAGCTTTAAGCTCTGATACCAAAATGATACAAGCCTCGATTCAAGGTTGAGTTTAGGTGAGAAACTCAACCTTAAGCTTCTGGATAGGGGTTTTTTGATTAGTAATGGGTGGAAGGGTGAAGTGAACCACACTAGGGGTGATGAACCTCATGATAAATCACAAACTCAGAGCTAGGAGGGCTGGTCTCAACTAGGTTCTAAGCGCACAAGTCTCTTGACAAAATAACTTGTAGGAAGAAAATTCGATCTTTATTAATTATCAAAAAGGTTGTCGAACTACAATGCTGCAAAGAGCCTTATTAATATGCTCGACAGCATGACCTTCTAGGGTCGACTCAAAGAAAAATGGAAAACTTACAAAAGTGCACAAATGGAAAACTTACAAAAGTGCATAACCAAAAAAGGACCTATTCCTAAAATTTCTTTGACTCAAAAATGTAAATTTTCTAAATCCTACCCTGCAAAACAGAAAGAGGCAAATATCTAATTTGAAAACTTACCTTTCTTACCTCACGGCCAAGAAATGGATGGTGGCCGTCCTTGTGGCATGCACGCGCCTTGCTCCTAGTCTTCGACTTGGAGTAGGGTTAGGAATCTTTGAGCCCTGACCTCTTTTGACACTAAAGCCCAAGTCTCTGAAGTCCCATGCATTGTTGAGAAGCCATTGGACTCTTCTTTGCACTTCTGGCCCAATGCCCCTTGTCGATCATCTTCTCGGAGCTTGTCGACCCACAAGCTGAATTTGTGGAAGAGTGCCCTTGATCTGCTCCTTGTCATTGCTCCTGATGGCACCACTGGTGTAGAGACTTCCTCTAGATGCATGTCTTGAAGCTGGTAGCTTATCTGGTCCGAGCCTCCTTGTGTAGACGTTGAAATGGTGGTGCACTCGGCTGGATCGGCTGTACCGGCTGGACTGTGCGAGGTACTGGCCAAAATGTCAACTGAGCCGGCCAAGTTGATCCTGGAGCCGGCGGCATCACCAATTGGACCAGCGGTGTCATCCACGTCACCACCAATTGGGCCGGAGGTTTGGGCCTCACCGCTGGCAATGCTGGTCGGTCCGGCCCGGCTGGTCGAAGGTCCGGTGGTACCGCTTATTGACATAGGAAAATCAAATAAGACCTATCTTGACCTACAAGGCAAGTGTGAGCACGAAAATTCAGTTTGAATAACAAGGGAAATGAAAAGGATGGGTTATTATTAACCACATGGTTGAAATGGTTAAATAGCTACCTTGGGAGAAGAATCAAGGTGAAAAAGTCATGCCCATGCTGCACACAGTCTTGGCAACCACACCAAACAGTCATGCCCATGCTGCACACAGTCTTGGCAACCACACCAAACAGTCATGCCATGCTGTCTCCTCTCTTCTCATTGGTTGTTGACAAGCTCCTCCTCTATTCAAACTCATCCACAAGTTTGAATTCGTTTTCTTTTGTGTTCACATTGTAAATCCTCTATAAAAGGGCTGTAAAGACTCAATGTATAATATACTCTTAGGAGATTCTTCTCCATAAGTCTAAGTCATTTCTCATTTTCTCATACTTCTCTTTGAGTTTTCAGATTCAATTCTTCACATTTCTCCTCTATAATCTCAAATATTCTTTCATGGTATCAGAGCATAAGATCATTCTCTTATCTTTTCTACTCAAATCTCTCAGTTTCTAATCTAAAATTCTGTCAAAAATCTCTCAGTCTTTAGACTAAAAACTCACGGTTTCATTCAACCATAAAAGCTGCTTCCTTTGAGCTCTTCAAAGCCTAACAATGGAGGATACAGTTCAAATTAGTTCCAGCCTGAAACCTACGGTGATAGCAGTAGTTCTCAAAGGCTTGAACTACACATTATGGTCAAGAACCATCAAGACAGCCATTTGTGGCAAAGGACTTTGGAATCACATCTTGGAGGATAATACTCCATCTATAGATGATCCAAAGGAGAAGAAGGATGAGGCAACAAGAAAAGAAGAAGCTAGGTGGTTCCAAGAAGATCAATCAGTCCTTGGATTCCTCCAAAATTCATTGGACCCATCCATTCTTGAAGCTTATTCACATTGTGAAACTGCCAAGTCTCTTTGGGACACTCTCAAGAGGGTGTATGGGGATGTTTCAAACCTCAGCCGTGTGTATGAGGTTAAGAGGCTCTCAATGATCTACACCAAGAGGATATGGAGTTCACAAAATTCCTGGGCAAGTTCCAGTCAACATGGTCCGAGCTTGACATGTTGAGACCAAGTTCTATGGATCCAAAGGTGCTTAATGAAAGGAAGGAACAAGACAAGATATTTGGGCTCCTTCTCAACCTAAATCCAGCCTTTAAGGATGTGATTAAGTCCATCCTGAGAGAGCCAAAACTCCCTGATTTCGAAGAGGTGTGCTCACGGATTCAAAGGGAGCAAGGCAACATTGGTTTGTTTGGTGGTAAAGGAGAACTAGTCATGGCCAACAAAAGCGTGTTTAAGCAAGAGGATAGGAAGAGTGTGATGTGTGAGCATTGTAAGAGGAATGGCCACATCAAGGACAAGTGCTGGATACTTCATCCTCATCTCAAGCCAAACCGGTTCAAGGATTCAAAGGCTAACATCTCTCAAATGGTTGCGACTGAACCGGCAAGTTCATCCAACCAAGGAGGGGAGCTAGCTATGAATGTATCCATGGAGTATGTTAAGAAGAGTGACTTGGAGGATCTCATCAAGGCCTATGCCTCAAAACTCTCCGGTATCACACTCTACTCCCATAAATCGCTTGATAAACCAGATCATAAGTTGGTAGTGGATTCAGTGCTTCTCACCATATGATTAGCAATGCTAGGTTGTTAAAGAACATTGAACCATGTCTAGGACAAGTAACTATAGCTGATGGTAAGGGTATTCCAATTGAAGGAAACCGGAAAATTAAGACTATTTGACAAAGAAACTAATGCATTCTTTGTACCTAAATTTAAGTCTAATCTAGTTTCTGTCAAAAAGGCTACTAAAGACCTCAATTGCAATGTTACATTTGGGCCTAACAATGTTTACTTTCAGGATATTAAGAGTGGTAAGATACTTGGAGGTGGTGTAACTCAAGATGAGCTCTATGTTCTTGAAGACCCTCCAAGCAATTTGGATTCCTTAGCTTTCAAATCCTGTGTTTTTGCTAATAAAGATGTCTTATGGCATGCTAGATTAGGACATCCTCATGCTCGTGCTTTAAGCTTAATAATTCCTAATGTCGCTTATGATCACTCAGTTTGTGAGGCTTGTATCCTTGGCAAACATTGTCGTGTTGTTTTCCCTAAATCGTCTACAATTTATGAGCATTGCTTTGATTTAGTACATTCCGATGTTTGGACCTCACCTTACATGTCTAGAGATAGGAATAAATACTTTGTGACCTTTATAGATGAGAAATCGAAATATACATGGGTTACATTACTTCCATCTAAAGATAGGGTTTATGAGGCATTTATAAACTTTCATAATTATGTTACTAATCAATTCAATGCCAAGATCAAAGTGTTAAGATCAGATAATGGAGGGGAATACACAAGTCAAAGATTCAAAGCTCATCTAAACAAACATGGAATACTACATCAAACTAGCTGTCCACACACACCACAACAAAATGGAGTTGCTGAAAGGAAGAACCGACACTTAATGGAAGTAGCAAGATCCATGATGTTTCATACCAATGTTCCTAAAAGTTTTTGGGGAGATGCAGTCTTGGTTGCTTGCTACCTCATCAATCGGATTCCAACCAAAGTCTTGCAAGATATATCCCCATTTGAGGTACTCAATAAAACTAAACCTTCCATTGATCATTTACGTGTATTTGGGTGTGTGTGCTTTGTGTATGTTCCAGGTGATCTAAGAAACAAGTTGGAGGCAAAGAGCATCAAGTGTATGTTCCTTGGATATTCGACAACACAAAAGGGTTATAAGTGCTATGATCCGAGCAACAACAGGACATATGTGTCTAGAGATGTCAAGTTCATAGAAGAACGAAGCTATTATGATCAGAAAGATTGGGAAGGATTGAAGGATCTCTCAAGGTCACCTTCTGATTTGGCTACGAGTTTGAGGTTTCTCTTGAATCATTTGGGAAATGATCTGCCAAAGGATTCAAGACACGAAGAAACAAGAACCTTAAGTAGTTCACAAGATACCCAAGAGAATGAACAAGGGGTGGTAACTCAAGAACCAACTCCAATCCAAGAAGAAGCTATGGCCCAAATCAAGAACAAGACGACTTGGAAGTGGGTATAGAGGAACCTATTCACCAAATGGAAGAGGAAACGGTTGTAGAGGAGGCTGCACCACCTGTTCAGCATTTAAGGAGGAGTACTAGACTTAGGAACACTATGGTATTCTACAACAACCAGGCCGTGGCTTATCCCATACAAGCTGTTTGTTCCCTTGACCTCTTGCCATCTAGTCATCAAGCATTCCTTGGAAAGATTGAACAAAGTCAGATTCCAAGGACTTATGAAGAAGCTAAGAGCAAGAGAGAATGGTTAGATGCAGTAAGAGATGAGAAGGGAGCTATGGAAAGGAATCATACATGGGATATACAAGAACTTCCCAAAGGCAAGAAAGCTGTGAGTTCCAAGTGGGTGTTCACCATCAAGTATAAGAGCAATGGGGACATAGAAAGGTACAAGGCACGTCTAGTTGCAAGAGGTTTCACTCAGACATATGGAGAGGACTATACTGATACATTTGCACCGGTGGCTAAGCTACCCACTGTAAGGGTTGTTCTTTCACTAGCTACGAATCTGACTTGGGACTTATGGCAAATGGATGTCAAGAACGCATTCCTACATGGAGAACTTGAAGAGGAAGTGTATATGACTCCACCACCAGGCCTTGAAGACTTTTGCAAAGAGGGACAGGTTCTAAGACTTAGGAAGGCAATATATGGGTTGAAGCAGTCACCAAGGGGCTGGTATCACAAATTAAGCTCCACACTTACTGATAATGGGTTTAGGAAATCCCATTCAGATCATACTTTGTTCACTCGTCAAAACTCCAAAGGAATCGTGGCGGTTTTGGTTTATGTGGATGACCTTATCATCACAGGAGATGATAAGGAAGGAATTCAGTCCACAAAGGCCTTCTTAAACAGATCAGTTGACATCAAGGATCTTGGAGAGTTGAAGTACTTCTTGGGTATTGAAGTGTGTCGGTCTCAAGAAGGGCTCTTTCTATCCCAAAGAAAGTATGCTCTTGATCTGTGGACAGACACGGGAAAGCTTGGGGCTAAACCGGCCAAAACTCCTCTTGAAGATGGCTACAAGGTCAACGGAAAGGGGGAGAAAGCTGATGAGTTATTTAAGGATGTTTCTCAGTATAGGAGACTAGTTGGGAAGCCGATCTACCTCACCCTCACACGACCAGACTTGTGTTTTGCTGTGAATCAAGTAAGTCAACATATGCAAAAGCCTACTGTATATCATTGGAGCATGGTAGAAAGGATCCTTAGATACATCAAAGGATCTCCTGGTCCAGGTATATGGATGGGCAAGAATGGGAACACTGAGATTGTCGGGTATTGTGATGCGGATTGGGCTGGTGATAGGGTGGATAGGAAATCAACCACTGGGTATTGCACCCTCGTTGGTGGGAACTTAGTCACTTGGAAGACTAAGAAGCAGAAGGTGGTATCATGTTCTAGTGCTGAAGCAGAATATAGGGCTATGAGGAAGCTGACAAATGAAGTAACTTGGCTCAAAGCACTCTTGAAAGATTTCGGTATTGCACAACCAGGCCAATTACCTTCCATTGTGATAATCAGGCAGCCATTCACATAGCTTCAAACTCAGTGTTTCACGAGAGGACCAAGCACATAGAGATCGACTGCCATAAGGTAAGGGAGAAAGTTCAAGATGGAACCATTCTGCCATGTTATACAAGGAGTGAAGACCAACTAGCTGACATCTTCACAAAGGCAGCAAGTCTCAAAGTTTGCAAGAACATCTTTAGCAAACTGGGGCTTGTTGATTTATCACACCCATGATCAAAGGTCTCCTAATCCAAGAGCAACACACTCTTTTTCCCTTATTAAGGTTTTGTCCAAAGTGGTTTTCCTTAATAAGGTTTTTAATGAGGTGTTGCCTTGGGTTCCCAAGCTTAAGACTTTAGGGTGATTCCAAAGTCTTTAGCTTGAGGGGGAGTATTGACATAGGGAAATCAAATAAGACCTATCTTGACCTACAAGGCAAGTGTGAGCACGAAAATTCAGTTTGAATAACAAGGGAAATGAAAAAGGATGGGTTATTATTAACCACATGGTTGAAATGGTTAAAAAGCTACCTTGGGAGAAGAATCAAGGTG
>JAEVFF010001113.1:0-93087 GCA_018901945.1 Pugionium dolabratum | reverse complement strand
ATCAAAGCAGACTTCTCAGAGAAGTCTGCTTTGATCGGAATAAAAATCGCAGACTTCTCCGAGAAGTCTTCTTTGATAGGAATAAAAATTGCTTTGGCGAGAAAAACAATTTATTCCTATCGAAGCAGACTTCTCTGAGAAGTCTGCGACGTTTATTCCGATCAAAGCAGACTTCTCCGAGAAGTCTGCGATGTTTATTCCGATCAAAGCAGACTTCTTCGAGAAGTCTTCTTTAATAGGAATAAAATGTTTTTCTCGCCAAAGCAGACTTCTCCGAGAAGTCTACTTCAGTAAAAAAATTTAGTATGTGTACAATAATCTAATCAAATTCATTAATTTTTACCGCAGATAATGGTCTAAATCGTTGTTGTTTGTGGGGAGTGGAGTATTACAGATACTTAGAATTTTTCTGTGGATAATATAAGAGGAGGAAAAATGTTTGTAATTGAAGATGATGATTACATTGTTGATGAAGATGAGAATAAAGTTTAATCGAATGCTGAGGATTACATTCTTTACGGTAAAGTAAAAGATGAATAAATTCAGTTTTAGTGTTGAGTATCTCAGAAAATTAAGTTACGAGTAAGGACAAAGTACAAAGTCTGCCGAGAAGTCTGCAAAGAAGTCTGCGAGATTTATACAACAAAGTTTGCCTATATAAGTGTGTAGTTTCTGAAACATGTAACCAATCAATTCAATTAATTTGAAGGCATAATGTTATCGATGTTGTTTTACAAAAAACATCCAACACTATCCTGTTAACTTAGTATTTTGATGGAATTGTTTATACATATCTTTCAGTTCTTGTTCTTTCTTGTTATTAGGAAGTATGCACTAAGTATCTTAAATATGCACTAAGTCCTTAACTATGTATAAAAGTGTTTATGAAAATTTATATTAATATTTGTGTTTTTAATGGTTGTCATTTTATAATTTTATAAGTATGATTTGACTTGAGCTGATTGAAAGGTGATTGACATACAACTAATAGTTTATTATAATTCTGAAAAAGTTGATGGAAAACTGACTGACAAGATGGAGTGATGGGAGCTAGTGATATTTACAATAAAGTTGACAAAAACTCATTTAAAATATGACCAAAAATACAAACGAAGTCTGCAATTATTAATGAAGTCTGCAAGTGAAGTCTGCATTTGTAATAAAAACGTGTTGTGAAGTCTGTAATTGAAGTCTGCAACCTGTAATGAAGTCTGCAACCTGTAATGAAGTCTGCAACACGAAAATCTATTGATTCAAAAACCAAAGTCAAATTCAAAACGTAAGAAAAAAATTCAAAAATATCCACAAAAACTGTAAAACCACCATAAATTTCAAGGGGAATTTCAAACATCTATTGAAAATCTTAATAAAACCATCTAAAATTTTAAAAACCATTAAAAATCACTTTAAAACTATTAAAACAACAATATTACTTTTTGTGAATCTTTTTCTACAACAAAAGAAAATGAGAAATAAGATAAGAATATAAGAACTCTGCAAAGGAAGTCTGCAACTGAAGTCTGCAACTGAAGTCTGCAACTGAAGTCTGCAACTGAAATCTGCAAACCTGTAATGAAGTCTGCAACACGAAAATCCATTAATTCAAAACTAGTGTCAAATTCAAAACGTAAGCAGAAAACTCAAAAACAACAACAAAAAACTGTAAAACCACCATAAATCTCAAATATCTATTGAAAATCTTTAAAAAAAAACCATATAAAATTTTAAAAACTATTAAAAATCACTTTAAAAATCTAGTAAAACAACAAAATTAGTTTTTGTAAATCTTTTTTCTAGATCTACAACAATAGAAAATGAAAAATAAGATAATAATATAAGAAAAAAATTAAGAAAACAACAAAAAATAACAAAATCTCCAAAACCATGAAAAACGTAACAACTAGTAAAAATAACAAACTTACATTTTTAGATCTCGTGACTTTCTTTTCTAGATCTACAACAATACAAGATGAGAAATAAGATAAGAATATAGGAAAAAACTTAAGAAAACAACAAAAACAACAAAAATCACAAAAACTACAAAAAACTTTAAAACTAATAAAAGCAACAAGCTTACGTTTTTTGATCTCTTCACTTCTTTTTCCAGATCTACAACACTATAAGAGGAGAAAGAGTGTTATAAAAATAACAAAAGATTTAAACAATAAAAATATTCTAAAATCACAAACCCAAAACCATATAAACAAAAAAAAATTTACCTTTTTCATATCTCATGATTTTTTCCAGATCTACAAAATAACAAGATGACAAAGAACATGAGAAGAGAAGAAGAAAAGAAAAGAGGGGAAGTAAAACGAGAAGAAGAGAAAATTTACCTTGTAGTCATTTTTGGAGGATGGAGGCTCCCACGTTTTTTTTTTGGAAATGAAATTATGATAAAATTTTAGGGTTACCTTCTTTATATATGGAGAGTTAAATTTGGTTAGGTTAAAAACTGTCAATTTTCGGTTTGCGCAGACTTCTCGAAGTCTGCTTTGGTGAAAAAAACAGTTTATTCCGGCTGAAGAAGACTTCTCGAAGTCTGCTTTATATTTTTACATTACCCTAAACTCTAAATTGAAGAAAACTGGTTTAGTTACATTTAATTTTCGGTTTGTGCAAACTTCTCGAGAAGTCTGCTTTGTTAAATCTACGACAACATCTTGAGAAGTCTGCGTAACCCTAAACCCTAAATAATAAAATTCACTAAATGTGCAAAAGTTTTGTTAAAAATTAGATGAATATGTTGAAGATAGTTAAGTAAATGCAAAACTCAAACAATTTTCTTTTAAAAATTTGTAAATCTAAATTTTCAAAATTATCACATGATATTTCAAATTCTAGCATGAATTCTCTATACAAACATCAACTATTAACCCACAACACATAACAACAAAAACTAGCAAAGATTTTATACCATTCGATCGAATCCAATCTCCTTATTTTTGAATTCATTATAACTTTTACGTGCTTTTGATATGTATATAAACTATGTTAATAGCAATTTTATTTTTTTTAAATATTTCAAAAATTTTATTTGATTTAGGTAGTTTATTTACAAAGCAGACTTCGTGAAGTCTGCTTCAGCCGGAATAAACTATTTTTCTCACTAAAGCAGACTTCTCGGAGAAGTCTGCTTCAACCGGAATAAACTGTTTTTCTCACCAAAGCAGACTTCTTTGAGAAGTCTGCTTTGCTTTGATAACAAAAAAACACGCAGGGACTGAAACGTAATTGACATTTCAACATTATTTTTTAGACCAAAGGAGTGTTCACTAATTTCTCCACCCTCATAGGTTAGTTTTGCAAATAAAAAATATAAATTGTCAAACTTGCATTTGAAGTCAAGTTTTAGGTCATTTTTAGCAATTCCCCCAATTTTTAAATATACGAAGATTTAAAAATTAGGAAATTTTGAGTTAGTAAATTACACATTTAATTACTTACCAATTTTAAAAAATAGAAAATTGTTTTTAAATAAATAATTAATTATTGTACACATTAAATAAGGAACGTAAATATGTCGAATTTTTATAGATATAGAAACTTCATTAACACTATTTAATTGCATTTTTATATTATATACAATTTTACTTTTGAACTCAATAATTAAAATTCAACATATTGTAGTAACAATTGTTTTATATATATATATATATTGTGTAATAATATAGTCATCATATCTAAATCAAAAATCATATAAAAATTATATCACTCAATTTTTTTTTGTTTCCAAACATTGAATATATTTACAAATAAAATTTTATATTATATCATTTGTTTGTAATATTAAATTTGAATAACTAATAATTATTTTAAATTAAAATATATTTATAATTTTTTTATTTAAATAAGAAAAAATTTAAAATATTAATTTTAATCTGTACATGGCACAGATAGTATTCTAGTTATAATATATATGTGAAACATCATCTTGAAAATTCTGCCTATAAAAATTCAACTATGCATGTATGAGTTTGGAATATATTATTGACCAAATTTTTTCTTATCAAATTAAAAAATTTATTTTGTTAATGGTGTAATAAAAAAATTAAATAATATCGTTGAAATCCATAAAAATTAAAATATTTATTTTGACACAGTTTCGTTTATGGTTTTTATTTTCAAATTTAGAATTTCAGTTTAATAATACACTTAATTTTAAATCCATAAATATTATTTACAAAAACTGTAAAAATATTGTTACTATAGAAAAAACCTACCACCCTATATATAGAAAGAGACATTTGCAAAATTGACCTAAAATTTATCTTCAATTGCAAGTTTGACAATTTAAATTTTTTTTTTGCAAACTAACTTTCTGTCTCTATTTTATCCTTCAACAATAAGTTTATTTACAACTTTGCCATTAACTTAAAAAAAACAAAAACAACACAAAGACCATTATGAACAAATTTTTCAAAAATATTACGAAAATATCATCTTCTTCATTGCACACAACCACCATTGTCATGGTTGTTATGAGCTCTTAATTCCATCGACACACTCACCTTTATACCTGTATTCCTTCATCAAATCTCATTTATCTCAACCTCTTTAATTTTCTCTCTCATTTTCTTCCAATTTCTCTCTTCACACTATATTCAAAAGCTTCCAACTTCGCAAAAATTCATCATTATCCGTTCAAACAAGTTTTTGGGAGTTTATATCGGTCATCATTTAAGTCGCATAGCTAAAAAACCAAGATCGAAGCTTAGTTTTCGTGTTTTGCTTTCAGTTATTTTTTCAGTTCATACAGTTACGAGAAGTCTGCTTTGTAATAAATTTACAAAGCAGACTTCTCTAGCAGACTTTTCGAACTCTTCTTTGTAAATATATTACAAAGTAGACTTCGAGAAGTCTGCTTTAATCGGAATAAATTTCTCTTTAACTGGAATAAAATGTTTTTCTCACCAAAGCAGACTTCTCGCAGTCTGCGACGTTTATTCCTATCAAAGCAGACTTCTCTTAAGAAGTCTGCTTTGATAGGAATAAACTGTTTTTCTCACTAAAGCAGACTTCTCACAGTCTGCGACGTTTATTCCTATCAAAGCAGACTTCTCAAGAGAAGTCTGCTTTGATAGGAATAAACTGTTTTTCTCACCAAAGCAGACTTCTCGCAGTCTGCGACGTTTAATCAAAGCAGACTTCCTCGGAGAAGTCTGCTTCGGTAACAAAAGCAGTTTATTCCGATTAAAGCAGACTTATCCGAGAAGTCTACTTCAGTAAGAAAATTTAGTATGTGTACAATGATCTAATCAAATTCATTAATTTTTACCATAGATATTGGTCCAAATCGTTGTTGTTTGTGGGGAGTGGAATATGAGAGAGACTTGGAATTTTTCTGCGGATAATAAAAGAGGAGGAAAAATGTTTGTAATTGATGATGCTGATTACGTTGTTGATGAAGATGAGAATAAAGTTTACTCGAATATTGAGGATTACATTCTTTACGGTAAAGTAAAAGATGAATAAATTCAGTTTTAGTGTTGAGTATCTCAGAAAATTAAGTTACGAGTAAGGTCAAAGTACAAAGTCTGCTGAGAAGTCTGCAAAGAAGCCTATCGAGAAGTCTGCAAAGAAATGTGCGAGATTTATACAACAAAGTTTCTGAAACATGTAACCAATCAATTCAATTAATTAGAAGGTACAATGTTATCGATGTTGTGTTACAAAAACATCCAACACTATCTTGTTAACTTAGTATTTTGATGGAATTGTTGAGACATATCTTTAGATTTTGCAAATCAATTTTTTGTTTTTCATTCAGTTCTTGTTCTTTTTTATTATTAAGAAGTATGCATTAAGTATCTTAAATATGCACTAAGTCCCTAACTATGTATAAAAGTGTTTATGAAAATTTATAGTAATATTTGTGTTTTTAATGGTTGTCATTTTGTAATTTTATAAGTATGATTTGATTTGAGCTGATTGAAAGGTCATTGACATACAACTAATAGTTTATTATAATTCTGAAAAAGTTGATTGAAAACTGACTGACAAGGTAGAGTGATGGGAGCTAGTGATAGTTACAATAAAGTTTACAAAAACTCATTTAAAATATGACCAAAAATACAAACGAAGTCTACAATTATTAATGAAGTCTGCAAGTGAAGTCTGCATTTGTAATGAAAACGTGTTATGAAGTCTACAACTCAAATCTGCAACCTGTAATGAAGTCTACAACACGAAAATCCATTGATTCAAAAACCAAAGTCAAATTCAAAACGTAAGAAAAAAACTCAAAAACATCTACAAAAAACTATAAAACCACTATAAATTTCAAGTGAAATTTCAAACATCTATTGAAAATCTTTAAAAAACCATCTTAAATTTTAAAAACCATTAAAAATCACTTTAAAAACTACTAAAACAATAATATTACTTTTTGTGAATCTTTTTCCAAATCTACAACAAGAGAAAATAAAAAATAAGATAAGAATATAAGAAGTTTGCAACTGAAGTCTACAATTGAAATCTGCAACTGAAGTCTGCAACTGAAATCTACAAACCTGTAATGAAGTCTACAACACGAAAATCTATTAATTTAAAAACCAATGTCAAATTCAAAACGTAAGAAGAAAACTCAAAAACAACAACAAAAAACTATAAAACCACCATAAATCTCAAAAATCTATTGAAAATCTTAAAAAAACCAAATTAAGAAACCACCATAAATCTCAAAAATCTCAAAAATCTATTGAAAATTTTAAAATCTAGTAAAACAACAAAATTAGTTTTTGTAAATCTTTTTTCTAGATCTACAACAATAGAAAATGAAAAATAAGATAAGAATATAAGAAAAAAAATTAAGAAAACAACAAAAAACAACAAAATCTCCAAAACCACGAAAAACGTAACAACTAGTAAAAATAACAAACTAACATCTTTAGATCTCGTGACTTCCTTTTCGAGATCTACAACAACACAAGATAAGAAATGAGATAACAATATAAGAAAAAATTTAAGAAAACAACAAAAACAACAAAAATCACAAAAACTACAAAAAAATTAAAAACTAATAAAAGCAACAAACTTACGTTTTTAGATCTCTTCACTTTCTTTTCCAGATCTACAACACTATAAGACAAGAATGAGTGTTATAAAAATAACAAAAGATCTAAACAATAAAAATATTCTAAAATCACAAACCCAAAATCATATAAACAAAAAAAACTTACCTTTTTCATATCTCATGATTTTTTCTAGATCTACAAAATAACAAGATGACAAAGAACATGAGAAGAGAAGAAGAAAAGAAAAGAGGGGAGGTAAAACGAGAAGAAGAGAAAATTTACCTTGTAGTCATTTTTGGAGGATGGAGGCTCTCACGTTTTTTTTTGGAAATAAAATTATGATAAAATTTTAGGGTACCTTCTTTATATATGGAGAGTTAAATTTGGTTAGGTTAAAAACTGTCAATTTCCGGTTTGCGTAGACTTCTCTAAGTCTTCGAAGTTCATTCTGGCTGAATCAGACTTCTCGGAGAAGTCTGCTTTAATAGGAATAAAACTCGAAGACTTCTCGAGAGGTCTGCTTTGGTGAAAAAAATAGTTTATTCTGGCTGAAGCAGACTTCTCGAACTTTGCTTCGTATTTTTACATTATCCTAAACTCTAAATTGAAGAAAACCGGTTTAGTTACATTTAATTTCTGGTTTTTGCAGACTTCTCGAGAAGTTTGCTTTGTTAAATCTATGACAATATCTCGAGACGTCTGCGTAACCCTAAACCCTAAATAATAAGATTCACTAAATGTGCGAAAGTTTTGTTAAAAATTGGATGAATATGTTGAAGATAGTTAAGTAAATGCAAAACTCAAATAATTTTCTTTTAAAAATTTGTAAATCTAAATTTTCAAATTTATCACATGATATTTCAAATTTTAGCATGAATTCTCTACACAAACATCAACTATTAACCCACAACACATAACAACAAAAACTAGCAAATATTTTATACCATTAGATCGAATCCAATCTCCTCATTTCTGAATTCATTATAACTTTTACGTGCTTTTGATATGTATATAAATTATGTTAATAACAATTTTAATTTTTTTTAAAAATATTTCACGATTTTTATTTGATTTAGGTAATTTATTTACAAAGCAGACTTCGCGAAGTCTGCTTCAGCCGGAATAAACTGTTTTTCTCACCAAAGCAGATTTCTTCGAGAAGTCTGTTTCAACCGGAATAAACTGTTTTTCTCACCAAAGCAGATTTCTCCGAGAAGTCTGCTTCAGCTGGAATAAACTGTTTTTCTCACCAAAGTAGACTTCTCCGAGAAGTCTGTTTCAACCGGAATAAACTGTTTTCTCACCAAAGCAGATTTCTCCGAGAAGTCTGCTTCAGCCAGAATAAACTGTTTTTCTCACCAAAGCAGACTTCTCCGAGAAGTCTGCTTTGATAACAAAAAAATACGCAGTGACTAAAACGTAATTGACATTTCGACATTAGTTTTTTAGACAAAAGGAGTGTTGAGTAATTTTTCCACTCTCATAGGTTAGTTTTGCAAAAAGGTTTTCATGTGGGTTAGACTTGTATTTGGAGTCAAGTTTTAAGTTATTTTTAGCAATTCCCCGTAGAGAAATCTTAACAAAACTTTTAGCTAAACAATGAATTTTAAAATTAAGATCTTAATTTCTTCATTAGAAAATTTTCAAAAATTCAAATCTTTAAAACTTTCATATTGAAAATAAATTTTAACTCATACAAAAAAATTTATAAGTCTATGGTATATTATTTTATCATAATATTTCTTTTAAATTTTCATACAAAATTTAATCACAGTACCACTTTTATGTTTCGATGTAATTGAGATATGCTCAACATATATTCAAAACACACTTAAAATTATACTATATAGTGCATATCTATTGTATAATATTGAAAATTTAATATAAAAATTATCATTTACGTTTCAGTTTTAATCGAGATATCATAAAATTTTCATAACTAATTTTTGAATTTTCAACCATTATGTTCCTTACCTAAAACGATGTGTAGCAAAAAAATAAACAAGCCATAAGATTTCCATTTATATGATACATAATAAAACTATGGTATATACTCAAATCTTAATTACTATCTATATTAATTTATTTTTATATTTTTAGTTTGAATTATGCATAGAGTATTTTTTAAAAAACTTTTGTATCATGTAACAGTTTTTCCCTATTTTTATATGTTAAATCCCATATAAACCAACAAGCCAAAAATATTCTAGAATATTATATAAAATCTTAAAAATTATATATTAAAAAAAATTAATGACATACATAATATTTATATGATTTATTTAATAAAATATAATGAATAGTTTAGCCGTTTGAATATTAAGGACAATAAGAAGAATTTATTGAGATAATGTGGATCTAGAACATTAATTCTTATTAAATGATCATAGCTTTTCTCTATACTACATAGATCGGATCTTCTATGTAAATGTTTACTATTGAAAAAGTAAATAATATCGTCTGATTATTTATATAAACTTACGTTTGCCGACTTACTCTTTCTCTATAAATACGTATGTTACTTCATTCAGATGAAGTAACTTTCTCTCTTTCTTCTCTTCTTCCTCTGTAAGATTTATAAGATTAATAAAATCAGTATAATAATAAAATCTCTATATCTCGATTATTATTCAACACGTTATCAGTACGAGTGTTTCTACCATCTACCTGAGATACTAAAATAAGGAAAATTCTGTTTTATTAATACATGTGTATATTATATGGTAGGCTCTGCCTCCTAAATTATATGATAGGCACTGCCTCCTGAATATTATATGGTAGGTTCTGCCTTCTAAATATTATATGGTAGGCTCTGCCTTCTGAATATTATATGGTAGGCTCTACCTTCTAAATATTATATGGTAAGCTCTGCCTTCTGAATATTATATAGTAGGCTATGCCTTCTGAATATTATATGGTAGGCTCTGCCTTCTAAATATTATATGGTAGGCTCTGCCTTCTAAATATTATATGGTAGGCTCTGCCTTCTGAATATTATGGTAGGCTCTGCCTTCTAAATATTATATGGTAGGCTTTGCCTTCTAAANAAAGATAGGTTTGATCACCAGAAATATGTGATCTTACCAAAAGCCAAACATGAGTGGTTAAACCTCCGGTTTCAGGATTATAAAAGTGTAAGTGAATATAATTCTGCGTTGTTCGGAATCACTTCTAAGATGATATTATGTGGAGAAAAAGTAAGTGATTATGATATGATTGAAAAAACTCTCCAAACATTTCATCCTGGAAATATAATCCTGCAACAACAATATCGAGCAAAGGGATATACTCGTTATTCGGAGTTAATGCAAGTTCTCCTTGTTGCTGAACAAAATAATGAACTTGTGATGATGAACCATCAATCTCGTCCCACTGGATCAGCTCCATTCCCAGAAGTGAATGTTGCATCCAGTTATAATAATTGGCAAGGACATGGATGTGGTCGAGGCCATAGTCGTGGTCGTGGACGTGGACGAGGAGGTGGACGTGGACGAGGAAAAGGAAGAGGTTTTCGTTCCAATGAATTCAAATTTGGGAGAAAGAATAAAATCCACGAAAATAAAGTCTACGAAAATGAAGTTGGTCGCGTACCTGCTGTACGCCAAAATATACAATATAAAAATGTTTGTTACAGATGTGGCATGTAAGGTCATTGGTCTCGTACCTGTCGTCACCAAAACATTTGGCTAATCTATATCAAGAATCACAGAAACAAAAAGGAAAAGAAAGTGAAACCAACTTTATCTCGGATGAACCCGGACTTTCCTTCGATGGAAATGCATATCTCGATGTTGCTGATTTTCTGGTTGATTCCGAGAATACCAAAGAACAAGATAATTAAGTTTAATGTTATATATATAAAGTTGTATTTAGTTTCCTTACGAACAAAAACAAAACTTAATGTCTTTTTAAAAAAAAATATATATGTAAGTTTGAACTTTAATTACTTAATGTAAAATAGTTTTATTATAATATAAGTTGATTTTGAAATATGTGTATTTAACATTTATTAATACATCTTTATCAATATTTTAATCCAGAAAATGTATCATTTTGAGAGTGAGAATGGAGATATATGCCTAGCAGACAGTGCTACAACGCATACAATACTTAAAGATAAAAAGTTTTTCTCCTACCTCAAAATGAAAGATTCCGCCGGAAGTGTAAATACAATATCGTGTAATGCAAATATTATCATAGGCTCCGGAAGAGCTAGTTTTTCAATGCCAATGGGAACAAAATTTGAAATAAATGATGTTTTATATTCTTCCAAGTCTCATAGAAACTTATTAAGTTTCAAAGACATCCGTACAAATGGATATCACATAGAGACAATGAGCAAAAATAACATTGAATATCTTTGCATTACATGGGAGCAGAAACAAATATTGGAAGAATTACCAATGATGTCCTCTGGATTATATTACACAAAAATAAATATAATTGAATCGTATATTACGGTAAACCAGAAGTTTACGAGTACATTCAAAGTCTGGCATGAAAGACTAGGACATCCTGGATCAGTTATGATGAGAAAATTGTGCAGAATTCTAATGGCCACCCATTGAAAAACCAGAAGATTTTTCAATCATGCGAGTTTTCGTGTAAAGCATGTTCTCAAGGAAAACTTATTACTCGGCCATCACCAGCCAAAATTAGTAATGAATCCCTAGTATTCTTAGAAAGAATACATGGTGATATATGTGGGCCTATTCACCCATCATGTGGGCCATTTCGATATTTTATGGTTTTAATTGACGCATCTAGTAGATGGTCACATGTGTGTTTGTTAACCACACGAAATATGGCTTTCGCAAGATTCATTGCCCAAATAATCAGGTTAAGAGCTCAATTCCCTGATTATACTATAAAGAAAGTAAGACTTGACAACGCTGGTGAATTCACGTCACAAGCCTTTAATGATTATTGTATGGCTCTTAGGAATCGATGTTGAACATCCGGTTCCGCATGTTCATACACAAAATGGTATGGCTGAATCTTTGATAAAATGGTTACAACTCATTGCGAGACCGTTAATTTTGAGAACAAATCTCCCAATTTCAGTATGGGGTCATGCTATATTGCATGCGGCAGCATTGGTCCAAATAAGACCAAGTGCATATCATGAATATTCCCCATTACAATTAACATCTGGTCAGAAGCCTGATGTATCTCATCTCCGAGTTTTTGGGTGTGCGGTTTATGTTCCTATAGCCCCACCACAAAGAACAAAGATGGGGCCACAGAGAAGATTAGGAATATATATTGGATTTATATCATCAAGTATTATTCGGTACCTTGAACCACGAACTGGTGATATGTTTACGGCACGATTTGCCGATTGTCATTTTGATGAAGAAGAATTTCCTACGTTAGGGGGAGGAATTAAACAACTGCAAGAAGATATTAAATGGTGTATGCCATCTTTGTTGTATCTTGATCCTCCCACAAAACAACATGAAATGGAAGTTCAGAAAATCATACATTTGCAAAATATTACAAACCAGTTGCTAGATGCATTCACAGATACAAAACGAGTGACAAAATCATATATACCCGCTGTGAATGTCCCATCAAGAATTAATGTTCCTGTAGAACATGTTGATGGCGATAAAATAAATGAACCCAGTATTCAGTTAAAAAGGGGGAGACCGATGGGCTCAAAAGATAAAAATCTCCATAAGAAAAAGTATTTGGGAGAACAAAATCAAAAGGTTCTGGAAGAACCTTACAAAAAGCGTCTCGAAAATACTTGTGAAAAGGTTATAGAGGAACCAACTCAAACGGAATGTCCGGAAGACATATGCAAACAGGTTTTTGAAAACCATGAAGTGGAACTCCGTCCAGAAGATAAACGCAATATAAAAACATATGGGATTTCAATTAACTATACCCAAAATAGAAAATTATGGGTTAGAAATGAAATAGAGGATATTAATGGAATATTCTCCTTTTCTGTGTCCAAAGAAATTGAAAATGAAAATGATGACGCAGAACCAATGTCTGTAACAGAATGTCAAAAAAAATCTGATTGGGAAAAATGGCAAATAGCCATGAGAAATGAATTATTCTCTCTACAAAAAAAGAAATGTTTTCGGACCCATTGTCATTACACCTGAAGATGTAGTGCCAGTTGGGTGCAAGTGGGTTTTTGTAAGAAAAAGAAATGAGAAAAACGAGGTCACTAGATATAAAGCACGTCTTGTTGCACAATGGTTTTCTCAAAGGCCGGGAATAGATTATGAAGAAACATATTCTCCGGTCATGGATGCAATTATATTTAGATATTTAATGAGTTTATCATCATCCAAAAGGTTAGAAATGCACCTTATGGATGTCGTGACTGCATACGTGTATGGAACCCTTGATAGTGATATATACATGAGAATCCCAGAAGGATTCAAGATCCCAAAAGGATCAAAGATCTCTAAAGGACCCAAAGAACTATATTCAGTCAAATTACAACGATCATTATATGGGTTAAAACAATCCGGACGCATGTGGTATAATCGCTTAAGTGAATATCTGTTGAAAAAAAGGATATATTAACAATGCGATATGTCCTTGCGTATATATAAATAAATTCCCATCAGGCTTTGTGATCATTGCTGTTTATATAGATGACCTGAATATAATTGGAACTCAAAAGGAAATTGATAATGCAAGAACTCATATAAAAGAAGAGTTTGAAATGAAAGATCTTGGAAAAACAAAATTTTGTCTATGACTCCAAATTGAACATTTCCAAGATGGGATATTTGTGCATCAATCAAATTATACGAAAATGATATTGAAACGATTTAATATGGATAAAGCGAATCCTTTGAGTACTCCAATGGTTAATCGATCGCTTAATATAAACAAGGATCCATTTCGACCTTGTGAAGATAATGAAGACATATTAGGTCCTGAAGTACCTTATATGAGTGCTATCGGTGGACTTATGTATCTCGCAAATTGCACTCGACCAGATATAGCATTTGCTATAAATTTACTTGCGAGATATAGTTCATCACCTACACACATTGGAGTGGAATAAAACATATTTTCCGTTATCTCCAAGGTACGATTAATTTGGGATTATTTTATTCTAGAAACTCCGAGTTTGGTTTAGTTGGTTTTGCAGATGTTGGATATTTATCGGATCCACACAAAGCTCGGTCCCACACCCTTTATGTTTTTACACTTGGTGGAACTGCAATCTCGTGGCGATCTCAAAAACAAACTTTGGTTGCCACTTCTTCAAATTACGCTGAAATCATTGCCCTTCATGAAGCTTGTAGAGAAAGTGTATGGCTCAGATCTATGACTCAACATATAGAAGGAGCAAGTGGATTAATCAACAATAAGGAGCCAACAAAATTATTCGAAGATAATGCTGCATGTGTGATCCAAATCAAAGAAAGTTACATCAAGAGTGACCGAACAAAACATATTCCTCCAAGATTTTTCTCCTATATCCAAGAACTTGAGAAAAATCAAGAACTTAACGTCGAGTACATTCG
The DNA here is from genome assembly GCA_018901945.1 of Pugionium dolabratum. Classification (NCBI taxonomy): domain Eukaryota; kingdom Viridiplantae; phylum Streptophyta; class Magnoliopsida; order Brassicales; family Brassicaceae; genus Pugionium; species Pugionium dolabratum. Next base: position 78,566 of record JAEVFF010001113.1, on the reverse strand, counting down.
TTCAAGTGATAATGCAGCAGATTTGTTTACAAAGACGCTTCCTACGATAACGTTCAGAAAACACATTCAGAATATTGGAATGCGTCATATGCGAGACTTATAAAGGGAAACATATCTATCTTTTCGAGGGGGAGATTGCGTATCTGTACTCTTTTTCCCTTATCATGATTTTTATCCCGTTGAGTTTTTACATGATAAGGTTTTAACAAGGTAGAACGCAATAATTTAATAATAATAAATAATCAAGGGGGAGTGTTAAAAAAGTCAACAATATCGTCTGATTATTTATGTAAACTTACGTTTGCCGACTTACTCTTTCTCTATAAATACATATGTTATTTCATTCAGATGAAGTAACTTTCTCTCTTCCTTCTTTCTCTTTTCTTCCTCTGTAAGATTTATAAGATTAATAAAATCAGTATAATAATAAAATCTCTATATCTCGATTATTATTCAACATTTACAATATATTTGGCAGTATTCACACTCACAAATATCGAGAAAGGGTCGGCGCCGAAACGACGCCGTATCAACTCTCTCGTAGGGTGTATGCAACTGAAGTTTGAAATTAAAAGAAAAGAAAGGTTTTGATTTTGAACACACAGAAAAGAAAAAGAAAGAAAAACGGCAGAGGAAGAGGTTATGTGCTTCTTCTAAAATTTGTAGTTATAAGAGACATATTATATGATTTAATATATACTATATATAATAATATTGATAAATGTTAAAAAAATATTTTAATTAATGATATATCGAATTTGTATATATAACAGATGTATTATATGATTAATTTGTGATATATGTATAATAACATTGATAAATATTAAAAAAAATATTTTAATTATACAAGATATATGATAATCGTTTTGATAAATCTCTAAAAATTCGTTTAACTATGTTGGTCACATTTCATCTTTTTTATCTTTTACCAAACAAACTCTTCTTCGTCGAGTTTTGCATCGTTTTAAAAAAACTTTTATCAGCTAACAACACTTGGGACGACGACAGAGATCCAAATATAAATTGTTACAAATCTCGCAGTTATGACCTAATAAAGAAATATCGGTTAAAATTATAATTAAACAGCAAATTAGAACATAACGATTGAACAATCAAGTTAGATTGTTAGAAACCAAATTGGTAACTAAACCGTTATATGATATATGATGAGTTTACAAACTATGTGATAAAAATCATGGATAAGTTGAAAAAAATAACTACAAACATTATCGGGAGTAAATCTATAAACAGAGGAAAAATTTAAAAATAGTCACAAAATCAAAAATCAAAAACTTACTAGTATTCATACACCTTTACAGGTCATCATCACTTTTCCAATAAAAGGTACCAAATTTGCTACAGTTATTGATTATTGTGCAGAAATTCAAGGGTGGAGAAGACAAAAAGAAAGGTGGGAAAGAAGAAAAAGAGGTGGGAAAGAAGAACAGAGATATGGAAAGAGAGAGGACGAAATGATAGAGAGTAACAGACGGTTGAGAAGAAAGAAAAAATGAGAATAAAATGCTTTCTCAAATCTTATATATGAGAGAGATAAGTTTTGATTTGACATAAAAAGCAACTGACACCCCTATGGAGTGTCAGTTAATTAACGGTTGCAAAACCGAATAGATATTGGGATTAAATCGGATTTATCTTAATTGAATAATAAACAAGATTTGGATTGATTATTTTACTAATTATGTTATTGTTATTTGTTATTCACCTAAATTTCACTTTATTAATTATTTCGTCTTTCATTTTTTCTTTACATATTTATTTATAGAGTTAATTAGGCAAATAACATAAAAAATAGTGTAAAAATCTAACATCCTCACAAAACGTAAGAGAATCAATATTTTTCTCATTTTGTCCTTCCACAATTTCACCAATATTTCAATTTTTTATTATCCAAAAATAATAAGGTGACCTTATTTGTACTTTATCCTATCATCTTTGTTGACCTTATTTGTACTTTATCCTAACAATTTCACCAATATTTTAATTAGAAATGCATTAACATTTCTACATACATGAACTATATAAAAACATAATCAACTGCCTAAATATGATATTTCAAATTTTCAAAATATCTTATATAGTTATCTATAATATGAAGCTAAATTTCACTTTATTAATTATTTCGTCTTTCATTTTTTCTTTACATATTTATTTATAGAGTTAATTAGGCAAATAACATAAAAAATAATGTAAAAATCTAACATCCTCACAAAACGTAAGACAATCAATATTTTTCTCATTTTGCTTTTCACAATTCCACCAATATTTCAATTTTTTATTATCCAAAAATAATAAGGTGACCTTATTTGTACTTTATCCTAACATCTTTGTAGACCTTCACTTTATCCTAAAAATTTCACCAACATTTCAATTAGAAATGCATTAACATTTTTACATACATGAACTATATAAAAACATAATATATTTCAAAATTTCAAAATATCTTATATATCTACAATATGAAGCTAATGTGTTTACTTATTGTAAATGTTGAAGTGAAATAATTTATCACAAAATTAATTTCATAATTACTATACTGTTTCATCTTTTGTTAAAATATTAATCTTAACTTGAATTAAAATAAAAACTAAAAAAAAATTTGAAAAAGAGAAGAAAAGAAATTTTAACAAGAAAGAAATATGAGGAAAAAAGAGAGGAGAGAAAGAAAAATATGATTAAAAAAAAGAGAGAAATATGATGAAAAAGAATATATATATATATATATATATATATATATATAAATGTAAAGTAACTGATAGTAGTAAAATAGACATTTGGTGGAACTTTTTTGTTAAATTTTTTATTTTGGGATATCTGTTGTTATTAAGTTTGTGCAGAAAACTTATTAGATATGCCAATTTCTCTTATTTATATGAGTCATTGAAGGGAATATACATATATTATACAAAAATTAAGGATATAGCAAAAAACTAATTTCCCTGTTCACTTTTACCATGATTGCCGAAACTAACCTTGTTAACACGCCACTTTATCCTATAAAGAAATCTAAAATAGATCTGTACTGCAGGCCTACGTAATTTGTAGATTACTGTTACATGTCATAGAGAGATTTTTTTAGTAGAATCGAGGTACGCATACATTCTCATTTAATGCTAAGATTTCGTAAAGATTTCGATTATATACATATATATTATATATGTATATGTTTATATATGTACTGTCGCTTTGTACATGAGTATATAAAGGTGTATCTGGTTGCTTATGGAAGTCATTGATACTGTAAAAAAAAATTGTAAAACCAAATGCGAGAGAGAGCAAGCTACAGTCGACATAGTGAAGGAGAATTCTTTCTAAACTAATTTTATTTGTTGGGTTACAGGTAACCGATTTATTTCGAAATGCATGATATTAACGACATAAATGTACGAGGTAGTTAATAGCTTTAATTAATGGATGAAGATTGAAACGGACATTTTTCTTTGTCGATATGTTAACAGATATATGATGTGTTATAACTATTTATCATTTTTTGTTTTTTGTATGACTAAAAACATCGCGTGGAACTAACATATTTTTGTGGTTTTAGGGCACGCGATGTTGAAGCTGATAAATCTGATTCGTGGTTTGTGAGACAAATTAGAAAATGGAAAATGACATTTCATAACACAGTCATATGAGAATGTTCATAACACAGTCATATGAGAATGTTCATAACACAGTCATATGAGAATGTCTATCAAAACTAATAATCGTAACATGATACAATATAATGGTAAAAAAAATAATTATCATGTATGCATTCATAACTTATGAGAATTTGTTAACGTATATTTATAAAATTATACGGTTAACTTGATTTGTATCAAGTTTTGCAACTATACCAGTTCTAAGTCCGAGTTATCGTCTAGTGTTAAGGTTACAACTATAAAAATTTTGTTACATTTTGATAATTTTCTTTTACTTGTTAATGATTAATGGTTTAGCTTTATATTTACTGTTTATAAAAAATAATAACCGCAACATAATATGATATAATGGTAAACAAATAATTATCATGAATACATTCATAACTAATGGACATTCGTTAACGTATATTTACAAAATTATACGGTTAACTTGATTTGTATCAAGTTCTACACCTGTACCAACACTCAGTCCAAGTTGTCATCTAGTGGAAAGGTTAGAACTATAACATTTTTGTTATATTTTGATAATCTTCTTTCACTTGTTAATGATTAATGGTTTAGCTTTATATTTACCGTCTATAGAACATAATAACCGCAACATGATAGGATATAACGTTAAAAAAATAATGATCATGAATAACTAATGAGCATTCGTTAACATATATTTACAAAATTATACGGCTAACTTGATTTGTATCAAGTTCTGCAACTATATCAACACTGAATCTGAGTTTTCGTCTCGGGGAAAGGTTACAAATATAACATTTTGTTACGTTTTGATAATTTTTCTTCACTTGTTAATCATTAATGGTTTAGCTTTATATTTACCGTCTATAAGAAATAATAACCATAATATTATTGGATATAACGGTAAACAAATAATTATCATGACTAACTAATGAACTTTCGTTAACGTATGTTTACAAATTTATACGGTTAACTTGATTTTTCAACTATAGCAATTCAGAGTCCAAATTGTCGTCTAGTGGGAAGATTACAACTAAAACATAGTGGGAAAGTTACAGCTATAACATATTGGGAATGTTACAACTATAACATTTTTGTTATATTTTCATAATCACATTTTTGTTACATTTTCATAATCTTCATCCTCTTCAGCTCCGCATCTGTTATTATTCCACGGAATATACTTCCGTCAAAACGATAACCGTTAACTATCAACTTTACCATTGTATTAACCTTCTCGTCCTCTTCTTCATCTGACCACCCAAGTTGTTTTTCATATAATCGATATCTTCGTCTTCTGATATAATACACTCAACTAGTACCTATTTGTGCAAGAAGACATAAAAAGGCGTTAATAATTGTGTTAGCCAATAACAAAAAAAATTCATATGTATAAATATATATAACGATACTCGGAATGTTAGTAATTAACACATTATTTATCTAGATAAATGCAATAAAGACACGGATATGTAATGTTACAGGGTAACCACTTAATTACCTAGTTGAAATCCGACGAAACTACCTACAACTACCAATACCGGATAATTCAGATAGAAATTTTATCTATCTTAGGTAGGTGAGATGAGGGTATCAATATAGATGCAGCAACTACAAGACAAGCGTACTTAAATCTGATTTCCTTGTATGTCACCGTGTTATTCTTCAACATCTTGATAGCAAGATGTACATTACACGCTTCTAATTTTTTGAACAAGTTAGGCCAATAAGGTTTCACATTAACAGCGTTTCTTTTCTTCTTTGTAATAGGGAATTTCCCACACGGTAGTCCCGTGATGATGGCAAACTCCCTAAGCGAAAACCTAATAGGTCTACCCGCAAAAACAAACCATAACTCATTTTTCTTCGCAATATTGAGTTGACGCGTGAGGATGAAATGTCCAAAACTACCAGAGTATGATGGTTTTTCTGCGGTTGATATAACCTTGGAAAAAGGAGATTCACGGAGTCGAGAAATCTCTTCTTCCATTAGTGCGTTGAGAATTGAGTCTATGCGCTTGACCTTATGGTATGAATATACTCTTTCACCAACTGGCTCGTGTCCGATTGCAAAAATCCTCTCGGGCAGCTCGGATGATTTTTTCTGCCCCATATGACAATAACATCGGATTATCTGAAGAATGATTTCTATGTATGAAGTCATGGAAGCTAAAAAAATACCAGATAAATCTTAAATTACCGATGTAAAGTGGGTGTTGTTCGAGCAAAAAAGGTTTTTTCCACCGCCTTTCGCCAACTGGCTCTTTCCCGACTTCAAAAGTCTCTAGTTCCTGAACCAGTATCTTTTCTGCTGGATTATCATTAAGAATAGTTAATACGTACGAAGTCGTCGGATAAACTAAAAAAAAATTACCAGATAAATCTTAAATTACCTTTGTGAAGTGGGAGTTTTTCGACCACCGAAGTTTTTCCACCGCCTTTGGCCAGCTAGCTCGTTGCCATCTGCAAAAATCTTTGTAACCTCCGGTGTATTTTTCTGCGACACATGAAAACAACGAATGATTTTCTTAAGGATGAGGTTCTACTAAGAAAGACATGGTAGAAAAAAATTAAGAAATATTTCATTACCATTCCAAAATGGTTTTTGTTCAAGCACCGTGATTTTCCCACCTTCCTCAATCTCCGTGATTCTTCAAAAAAAAATTTAGATTCAGATGAGAGAAGCAAATGGTTTCATGATATATATCTGGGCATGAACTGAAGTAAAATAATTTTTGACAGCTTATCTGTATAAATCGTTTACCGATTCAGTTGTCGAGGCGAAGATTTGATGAAGATGTGTGTATTCCCAGAAAAGGTTTTAAGAAAAGTTTTGAGAACAATGTGGAAAAAAAACGGAACAGTTTCTGGAGAGAAACTATAAATTTTTTTTTATAAAGTGGAACATTATGCATTTACCGAAACAAAAACAAATCCATATATAATATCTTCTGACACAAATACTATTCATTTTGATACAATATATTGACACAAGTACTGTACTAGCCTCCTATTCACGTCAGAACTATCTATATAGTATATAGGTAGAGTGTAGAGGTATAACCGTATTAATGAAAAAAGAATAATGTTTCAAACAATGAAATGTTATTTTGCAAATTTATGTTTCATTTTGGTTCATTTATTATAAATACTCTATTTATATTATTATTTTGAAAGAGAGAAAAAAAGAGAGATATGTAATCTCACTTTTATATTTAGTAAATTAAGATAATTGGCGTCCATAACAAAAAATTATAACATAATTGAAAATATCACAAAGAGTTTTTCGATACCGTTCATTTAATGTAAATCCGACGTTATTCTTATAATTCGGAACTAAGTGTATTGATGTGATAGGGTTCAACAGAGAGAAAATAGCTACACATGTACCTATATAAAGCTTCATACACTTCATTTTCCCATTCTTTGTATTAAATAACTTTTATTTATCTCTCTCCTTATCTCTCTTGAATATTAAATCTACAGCTTTCTCTTTCTTTTCCCAGGAGATTATACTCCTACACAATCCCATTTCTAAACAGTTCTTACAACCAGATTTCTTTTTTTTTGTGTTATTTGTATGACAATTACTCGTTGGTTTTTTAAAATCTATGTTTTTTCAAAAAAACCATTTGATTTTTTTCTGGAAAAACAATTGGGAATAGCAATGATGGCGGATCCGGTTACCCTGACGCCCAACTCTTGCATTATACGCACTCCTCAAATCGTATGTCTGCTCAAGTACCACCGGACACAGAGCAAAATCAAAACATGATTTTTGATTTTTTATCGCGTTTTATGTGTACGCCTCCAATTTGATGTTATCGTCTAGATCATTTTCTATTGGTAAAAAACCACATGATGAACGCGTCAACGTTTATCATCCAGATTGGAAGATGAAATTAATTTTTAGTGCGTTTGATGATGATGAACGCGAGGAAATTAAAAATATATGGGTGCAAACTAATTTAGTCGAGCTTTTCAATTATAGACGTCTCTCAATGTTTCTCTATTTTTTAGATCAGAATTCAGAAATATCTTATTTTGACCAATACATTAACATCTTCATTTTCATTTCGTTTTTGTGAATATTTACTATTTCATCACTACAATAAAACATCAAATTTCCGACTAGACAATTTCGTCGTAAATCCGTTGGAAATATCAATTCCCGTCTACTTTCCAACAACAAATGTCCGTCGGTATTATTTCGTCGGGAAATGATTGGAAATTACCGACTGTTTGACGATAAACTTCACCGTCGGAAACTTCCGACGGATAGATGATGGGTTCATGTTGTCGGAAAATACCGACGGATATTTGATAGATCTTTTTCGTCAAAAACTTCCAACGGATAGACGATGGGTTCATGCCGTCAGAAAACTCCGGCGAATATTCGATGGATTTCTTCCGTCGGAACTTCCCGACGTACTTGCGATGGATAGTTTTGTGATTACCGTTACCGTCGGGAATGTGAACCGATGGTGTTTCCCGACGATTTTTACACGTCGGGAGTTAACCGACATATATCCGACGGAATCGTCCGTCGGTAGTTTTCGACAACGGCATCCGACGGAAATAACCAAATAATTAAAAAAGATGAGAATATTTATTTTTTTTTAAATTATTCATTAAATATTTTTAAAATATATTTATTAAGAATATTAAAAAAATCAATATTTATATTAAATTTAATTAATATTTTTAAATATTTTAAAAAATATATTAATACAATTAATAAAAATAATATTCTAATTATAAATATAATAATTATTTAATTATTTAAATGTATAAATTACATCGGAAGAGCAGGATGAGAAAGAAGAGAAAAATAGTTATCGGAAAACTTGTTTTTCATTATTTCTATAATATTTTTAAGATTATTCATCTTTATCTACATACGTGCCATTTGTTGTTTTAGCTTTTTATTCTTCTCGTTTCTAGCTGCAGATGTTGTACCCCGGTATTTGCAACTCTCCTGAGTCCTACATGATGACCATTAAAAAATGTTACTTTTTATAAAAACAAAAAATATTATTAAAAAGTATTATAATATTAAATATAAAAATAAAAAAATAAAAATCAAACTTACATCAAGAACGAGATGGTTAATCTCACAACGAGGCAATTCGGCGACTGAAGATAAAGAACCAGCTTGAGACTACTGAGTTAAAATATCACTTTTTTCTTTTTTTCTTTTTCGATGATCTCATTAACGAGACCATTTTGGATGCAACCAGTCTTTTTGTTCATGTGTACGGCCTCGAGAAGTTGCAATTGATATGGAGGCGGTCCAAATTCTTGTGCCTAAAAGTAAAAAAAATTCTAAATTAAATAATAATAAATAAAATTAATATAATAATTAATTTACCAATTGATCGACTCGTCAACTAGTCGATCCGACATTGTGAATATAAATGCCTTTGCTTCCTCGGTCGCTCTTTTGGTTTCCCGAATTAGTCCTCGAGATGACCTCAGCGCTGGAAGATTCCCAATAACGAATAAAGTCGTTCCAAACCTACTCATTCAATCCTCTTGGTTTATCTTTTACTTTTTTCTATTTTTGTTTCCACTCGTTCATGTGGCGGGAAAATTATAATGCAACCTCTTTTTGAAAGCTTCTTCCACCAATTTTGTGTTAATGGGATCCCATGTAAATTGTTGCTGCGAAATTTACTTATATATTACTAAAAATATAATTAAAAACTATTTAAAATAATTATATATTTAAAATTAAATTAACATACCGTAAACGTCCTGAACCAAATCTGATGTTCTTCATACGAAATATCTCTAAATTTGATATATGGTTTGTTCAAAAGAGAATGAAGATTTTTAATATAGATTTGCTTATTCTGTTGTTTGAAATACCAAAATCTATGAATTTTTATTAGAATAGCGTTAAAATAATTATAGAAAATTTAATTTACCATGTCGAGTTTCCTTACGTCTCACATCGAGAAATATAAGAAGTTCACGACCAGACTGCTGAACCAGTTCTTCAATTGTCATTGGTCAGAAAGAATCATTTGCAGATTCTGTAACTTGAGTTGATATACAATTCGGAGTCGACGACTCATCACGTCTTTGGTACTCTTGATACAACGTATGATTGTGACATTTTATCAATGTATCTACATTTACTATTTATCATTTTCTCTTCGAAATATTAAATTATTTAAAATAATAATCAATTATTTTATTTTCACACTTTTGACAAAATCAACGTCTATGATATTTTTGAACAATAATTTTTAATTTAAACAATAAAAAAATTAAACTTTATATACTAAATATAAATTTATAGTTTTTAATGTTTATGATATTTTGTAAAAAAAAGTAATTTTAATAATATTAAATAAAAAAGTTTATTAATAGTTTTTATAATAATTTTTAATGATATTTTATGGGTTTTTAATGATATTTTATTTTATGGGTAACGTTCCTTTCATTTCTATGTGAGACAGTGAGTGTTTTCTCACAAGCCACAACCCAAATGCTTCTACTTATAAAAGTACCCCTTTCAATATTCACTATCGTTTTTCAAGATTTGTTTTCTGAAACAGTAAAAAATGTTATAATCAAAGTATGATTTTTAAAAAACACAATTGATCTTTATGACAAATAACCTTTTATTTCGTGTAAATGTATTTACATTTGATATCGTAACAAAATCAACACTTTTTATATAGTTATTTTTTATCGATGAGTAACAATACTATAAATTACTACAGTAGATATATATGATGGAATTGAGACAAAAATGACTAAATTCCAACTAAGAGCGACACTATTATAAAGAGATTATGCCAAATAAAATTTATGATGTTCACCGTTTTTCATCTAGAAACAAATAATGGTTTGAAACAAATCTAAGGATAATTTTGTAATCCTAGATTACGAAGAACCGAAATCTAACTCACTAACCTACAAAAACAGAAAAACTATTATATTTCCAAACGATTCAAAGTATTACTCAACGAAAAGCATAAAAGAAAAGCAAATAACTTCCCGACAAAAAAAGTGAATCTATGAATTACCGCAAAAACCCACCGATGTCGACTGTAAAGTTACTGCAAAATCTGAATGACATCTGAAAGCAAAAGAGGATCTCTACTAGAGACGAAAAGACCTCCAAAATTCAAGCTACAAATTTTCCAAGCAAGATTCATAAAATATAGAGAACACAGAAAAACTTTCGGACAAAAGTTAAATGTTTTGCTTTAGGAAAGTTACTGGCGCAATTCCAGTCATGTCGGAAACACAAAGCCATAACCCAATAAAACAGCATTGTGACATTCAAAACATATGAGAATCTGTGTAAAAGATTCTACGGTTGCACGATTGGCAAACATGTAATTTGAATTATTAAAAAACTTACATGATTTGCGGCGATTTCCGGCAACATACGGCGGGAGACGAAAAGGCAGAGAAGAGAAGGAAAAAAACGCGAGAGAGAAAGAACAAGAAACGGTCGTAGGTTACATTAGATATTTCCAACGATAATTTCCGTCATGAATCCGTCAGAAACTTAATAAATATTTTTGCGAAAGTCCGCGTTGGGAATTACGTTTCCCGCGTAAAATTTAAGGCCGTCGGAAATCCGTCGGTTTTCCGACGAATGGCTTAAAACCCGTGTATGTTCGATAAATAGTCTTCCCACGTTGCAATTGACGATTTTCTGACGGTTTACCGACGGTTTTCCGACAGAGTTACCAAAACCCTCGGAAATCCGTCGGTTACGTAAATCAATATTTCGAAAAAATATTTATTTATTATTAAAAAAATTTTAGTTTATTTTGTATACAACAAAATGCATATGGAAACAACATCAATTTTTTCAATCTTGCGTGGAATCATTTATGAACATATGGAAATGAAATCGCTTTTTTGGGGTCAATAGATGCTTTTGTGGTCAGTTTATGTCTCATCGAGTAAAATGTGCATTGTGTTCATTAAAATCGACGGACCACTTAATCTAATGAATATTCCAAATTAGCTGAATTTAGAAAAAATAATTTATATATAATTAATTAAAGTATGGAAAAATATTATTATCACAAATTTAATATGAATTTGATGAACATTCCGAATTAGCTGAATTTTAGTCGTCAAATTCGCCAATTTCTTCTTTTGAATCTTGAAACACGTTGTAATCTCCGTTCGTGGTGTCATCAACAACAAGGTTAACTTCAAAAGAAGTGTCTATTGAATCTAAGTTACCAATTGTGCTTTGTTGCATAGGGTTTTGTTCGGTAATACCGTATACCATTCCTTTATGATGTATTGAGGTCAATAGAATTCAAGGATCTTGCTTGTTCTTCAAACGAGGATATCGAATGTAACAAACCTGGTTCACTTGTGATGCAAATATAAAAGGATCATATTTTCGATGTCGCTTACGAGAATGGATAGATGTAACACCGAATTCGTAATTTGTCATTGTAATTTAATTGAATGTACCTTTCATATTCCAAAATGTCATCGTAATTTGTCAAAATATACAAATGCAAGTGATTGTGTTCCTCCTGTGATAGGCTTCGCGTTTTCCCTTTTCTATTTAAACGTCCAATTTGTGCAAATACTTCTGGCACATACACTAGATACCTTGGTTTTTCTCTTCCATCATCATGTCGTGCACGCCATTTATTTTTTGTTTGGACTTGCGATGGAAAAATAGTAGCTGGCGAAATTAGATGTTTATTCATTAATACTTTGTGCGACGATTGAACCTTCAACCCTCGCAAGATTTTTAACTTTTTTTCTTTAGGTGAAACATATATCTCTCAAAAGGATACATTCATCGATACTGAACAGGTCCTTCAAGCGCTGCTTCTCTAGTGAGGTGAATAGGAAGATGCTCCATAACATCAAAAACGCTGGTATTTTTCCAAGTTACAAATAAGAACCAATATTTTTTTCTCCAAATTTTGGATATCATCTACAGTAAGTGATGTTGTACATAAATCTCGGAAAAAGCACCAATCCCTACATAAAAAAGGTTAATATCATATAATATATTAAATTATGATTATTTATATATAAAATTATGTAAATGTACCTGCAATTGCTCCGTAGATGTTTTTAGTCAGAAGATCGTTAAAAGCAAATGGAAATAGTCTTTGCATGACAACATGATAATCATGACTTTTTATCCCTGAAAATTTGCCTTCGTTAGCATCGACATAATTACGAATATTAGATGCGTATCCATCTGGAAATTTGATACTATGCTTAGTCCAATCAAAAAATTTGTCTTTTGCATGCGCATCCAACCGGAATACGGGAGACAATGATTTTCTATTTGACATTACATGTAGTTCCTTCCAGAAACAAATATCCGGCAAATCCAATCTAGATTCCAAATTATCTTTTGTTTTTCCATGCACATTTGGAACAGTATTTATTATGTTGTCGAAAAAAATCTTCTCAATGTCCATAACATCTAGATCATGGCGCAACAAATGGTCCTTCCAATATGGTAAATCCCAAAAAATGTTTTTCTTGTGCCAATTATGATATTCACCACAACTATCAACATGGTAATGTCCGTTACCTCCACATGAAGCCGCTCTCTCAGCACCAGAATCTCTAAGTTGAATCATCATATAATTTCCGTCAAAAATATATATGAGGTGGACCATCAAATTTTTTTTTGTTTTTCCTAAACAATGTCGTGCTCCGACGATATGGATGATCTTGTGGTAGAAATCGACGATGACAATCGAACCAACTAGTCTTTTGTCCGTGTTTCAGTTGGAACACATCAATATTATCTTGATAATATGGGCATGCTAATCTTCTATGCGTCGACCATCCTGATAACATAACATATGCTGGAAAATCATTTATGATCCACATAAGTACTGTTCGCATCAAAAATTTTTGTTGGTTGGAAACATCGAATGATTCGACACTATTTTCCCATAATATTTTAACTCATGAATTAGTGGCTGCAAGAAAATATCAAGCGATTGCTTAGGATGCTCTGGGCTGGGGACGAGAATTGTTAGAAACAAAAACTCTTGTTTTATGCACAACGAAGAAGGCAAATTATAAGGACTCATGATAACTGACCACAACGAGTATTGCCTCCCATGCTTCCCAAAAGGGTTGAATCCATCTGTATATAACCCGAGGTATACGTTCTTAGGCTCATATGAAAAACTAGGATAAACCTTTTGAAAATGTTTCCATGCTTCTGCATCCGAGGGATGCACAATTTCTCCATTCGAATTATGTTCTACATGTCATCTCATAGGTTTTGCCGTGTGTTCAAATTGATATAACCTCTCTGTTAATGGCAAATACCACATCCGTTTATGTGGAATAGGTACTCTGCCACTTGTCTCTTGAAATCGAGGTTTGTGATAAAATCGGCACTTCATACGGTTTTCAGCATTTTTCCAATAGATTATGCAGTTGTCAATACATACATCGATCATCTGATATGGCAATCCAAGACCAGCTACAAGGTTTTGAACCTCGTAATATGAAGCAGGTGCAATATTATCTTCAACTAATATATCTCTAACAAAATCAGCTATCGCATTCACATAATCTTCAGCCAAGTTGAAATCCGTCTTTATCGTCATCAAACTGCTTGCAGCACATAAAGACTATAATACATCTCTACATCTTTTATACAAAGGTTGCTTGGATGCATCTAACATATCAAAAAAATTTCGGACTTCCAAATTAGGTTCCTCTATTCTGCTACTATCTTCAATGTACGATGCTCTTTGTTCACAAAATGCATCATTCACCATCTGAATAGTACGTCCATTTATATCAACTTGTAATACTGGTTCCTCTACCCTAACATTAGTACTATCTAACTTTTTTGAAGTACTACCATAATATTGCATCGTTGCATCAGTTTCTCCATGTGAATACCAAATTTTGTAATCCGGCATAAATCTAGTTCTATACAAATGATTATGTACTTCTCTAACACAGATTAATCTATGATTTCGACATTTAATACACGTACAATACATTTTACCGTATTCCGATGTCATGCTATTGGCAAATGTCATGAACTCTTCAACACCTTGCGCAAATTCATCAGTCAATTCCTGCGTTGTTGAATCATACAAAGGTTTATCCATCCACGATCGAAAATAATCATAAGAACCCGAAGAAAATATTTTCTTAAGATTTTTTATTTTGGTGAAATTATGAAGGAGCATAGCGTATTTATATTAAAAATTAGAAAATTATCATGAATTTTTAAGAGATTATTACGAATTTTTAACAGATTATTACGAATTTTTAACAGATAGTCACAAATTTTTAATAGATTATTCTTAATAATATTTCCTTTTCCAATGGATTTCCAACGGTTTCCGACCACAACCGGATAATCACAAATTTTTAATAGATAATTCTTAAAAATATTCCTTTTTCTGATGGATTTCTGACGCATTCCGACCACGGTCGGATATTTTCCGATGGATTCCTGACGATACTCGACATCATCCCATCGATACGTTCCCGACAGATTCCAGACGGATAGTAAAAACAACATTCCATCGGGAAATCATCGGAAACAACCCAACAGTTTGTATTTCGTCGATAATTTGCAATGGTTTTAAGAGGATATCCCGATGCAATACTTTCGTCAGAAAACGGACGGAAAGTCGTTAGGTTTTACCATCGATTTCTCGATGGTAGTGTAAGCATCGGTAATTACCGACGGAATACCGACGAAAGATGTTTGCTCGGTAGTCCATCGGAAAACCATCGCATAGGCGTTGGAAAATTCTGACGGTTTTATTTCCGTCAGAAATACTGTCGAAAATATTAATGTTTTCTTGTAGTGCATTGATGCTACAACTTTCAACCTTTCTTTAACATTTTTGACACAACTGAATACAAAACCTGTTTGAGATTTGCTGAATGATTAATCATGTTTGTTTGTTTGCCGCAACATCATGTGGTTGCAGTTGTGCTAGATTGTTATTCGTTTTATCTGTCACAACTATTTGTGGTCAATCGCAGTGGTCAGACAGTGCGTCATACGTCGTAATTTTTTATACTACTGAATAAAACAGCAGTACAACTAAAAATTTGCGATCAGCCATAACCACAACCACTGATAGCAGATAAACAAACAACATATGTTGCAGTCGCAGCCACAACCATAGCTACAACCGATGATGACAAGCAAACTTTTTTTTTGTTTCTCTTTAAATTCAGTATGACTGATTCATTTAATTCCAAATGTTTGGTTTTTATTTACTATTGATTTTAAATTCATATATATTATTTACAAAAACTGTAAAAGTATCCTTACTATAGAAAAAACCTATCACCCTTTATATAGAAATCCTAACAAAATTTTAGCTAAACAATGACTTTTAAAATTAAGATCTTAATTTTTTTCATTAGAAAATTTTCAAAATATCAAATTTTTAAATCTTTTATATAAAAAATAAATTTTAACTCATATAAAATAATTCATAAATCTATGGTATATTATTTTATTTAATTCATAAATAAATTTTCACACAAAATTTAAGCACACTACTACTTTTATATTTCGATTTAATTAAGATATGCTCAACATATATTCAAAATATATTTAAAATTATATATTATATATTACATAGTGCATATATTATATAATAATCTAAAAATTAACATAAAAATTATCATTTACATTTCAGTTTTAATGAGATATCATAAAAAATTTATAACTAGTTTTTGAATCTTCAACCATTATGTTATTTACCTAAAACGATATTTAGCAAAAAGTAAACAAACCATAAAATTTCCATTTATATGATATATAATAAAACTATGGTATATACTCAAATCTTAAATATTATCTATATTAATTTATTTTTATATTTTTAGTTTGAATTATGCATAGAGTATTTTTTTTAAAAACGTTTGTACCATTTAACAGTTTTCCCTATTTTTATATATTAAATCCCATATAAACCAATAAGCCAAAAATATTCTAGAATATTATATAAACTCTTAAAAATTATATATTAAAAATAATATATAAATTAATTACATACATAATATTTTTATGATTTATTTAAGGAATATTTGCAAAATTGATCCAAAATTTATCTTCAATTGCAAGTTTAACCACTTTAAACTTATTTTTGCAAAACTAAATTTTTATCTATTTTTATCTTTCAACAATAAGTTTATTTACAACTTTACCATTATCTTATAATTAATTTTTTTAAAAAAATATACAAAAAGACCATTATAAACAAATGTTTCAAAAATATTACGAAAATGCTATATTCTTCATTGCACACAATTACCATTGTCGTGGTTGTTGTGAGCTATTAATTCCATCGACACATCCACCATTTATCTCTATTCTTTCATCAAATCTCATTCATCTCAACCTCTTTCATTTTCTCTCACATTTTCTTCAAATTTCTCTCTTCACACTACATTCAAAGCTTCCAACTTTACAAAAGATCATCATTATCTGGTAAAACAAGCTTCTGTAAGTGTATATCGGTCATCCTTTAAGTCTTTTGACTAAAAAATCAAGATCGAATGTTAGTTTTCGTGTTTTGGCTTCGATTATATTTTTCCACTTCATACAGTTACGAGAAATCTGGTTTGTATTATATTTACAAAGCAGACTTATCTAGCAGAATTCGAGAAGTCTGCTTTGCAAATAAAATATAAAGCAGACTTCTCGAAGTCTGCTTTGATCGGAATAAACCGTTTTTATCACTGAAGTAAACTTCCCTATCTAAACAAGAGAATATGAGAAATCAGATAAGAATATAAGAAAACAACAAAAAGCAACAAAATGTCCAAAACCACAAAAAACATAACAACTAGTAAATACAACAAATTTACGTTTTTAGATCTCTTGATTTCCTTTTCCACATCTACAGTAAGAGAAGATGAGAAATGAGATAAGAATATAAGAAAAAAATTAAGAAAACAACAAAAATCACCAAAATTACGAAAAACTTAAAAACTAATAAAAGCAACAAGTTTACGTTTTTAGATCTGTTCAATTCCTTTTCCAGATCTACAACGATATAAGACGAGAAAAAGTGTTATAAAAATAACAAAAGATCTAAACAATAAAAATATTCCAAAACCACAAACGCAAAACCATATAAACAAAAAAAACTTACCTTTTTCATATTTCATGATTTTTTTCCAGATCTACAAAATAACAAGATGATAAAAACATGAGAACAGAAGAAGAAAAGAAAATAGAGGAGGTAAAGAGAGAAGAAGAGAAGATTTACCTTGTAGTCATTTTTGGAGGATGGAGGCTCCCACGTTTTAAAAAAAATGAAATTATGATAAAATTTTAGGGTTACCTTCTTTATATATGGAGAGTTAAATTTGGTTAGATTAAAAACTGTGAATTTGGTTATGTTAAATTTAAGTTAAAATTTTTTCAATTTTTGGTTTGCACAGAATTTTTGAAGTCTACTTTGTATTTTATTTACAAAGCAGATTTTTCGAAATCTGCTTTGTATTTTTTTTACAAAGCAGAGTTCTTGACGTCAGCTTTGTATTTTATTTACAAAGCAGACTTCGAGAAATCTGCTTTGTATTTTTTTTACGAAGTAGACTTCTCGAAGAAGTCTGCTTTGTATTTTATTTACAAAGCAGACTTCGAGAAGTTTGCTTTGTATTTTTTTTACGAAGCATACTTCTCGACGTCTGCTTTGTATTTTATTTACAAAACAGATTTCTTGAAATCTCCTTTGTATTTCATTTACATTACCATAAACTCTAAATTGAAAGAAACCAGTTTAGTTACATTTAATTTTCGGTTTGTGCAAACTTGTCGAAAAGTCTGTTTTGTTAAATCTACGACAACATCTCGAGAAGTCTGCGTAACCATAAACCCTAAATAAGAAGTTTTACTAAATGTGCGAAAATTTTGTTAAAAATTGGATGAATATGTTAAAGATAGTTAAGTAAATGCAAAACTCAAACAATTTTCTATTAAAAATTTCTAAATCTAAATTTTCAAGTTTACCACATGATATTTCAAATTCTACCATGAATTCTCTACACAAACATCAACTATTAACCCACAATAAAAACTAGCAAATATTTGATACCATTAGATCGAATCCAATCTTCTTATTTTTGATTAAAAATTTTTTTTTACATATTTCATGATTTTTATTTGATTTAGGTAATTTTTTACAAGTTTGTTTTGTATTTTATTTACAAAGCAGATTTCGAGAAATCTGCTTTGATAATAAAAAAACCATGCAAGTACTGAAACGTAATGACATTTATACATTATTTTTTAGTCAAAAAGAGTGTTTAGTAATTTCTATACCCTGATGAATTAGTTTTGCAACAATGTTTTTATGTGGATTAAACTTGCATTTGAATGCAAATTTTAGTTTATTTTTAGCAATTCTCATTTATTTAATAAAATATAATGAATAGTTTAGCCGTTTGAATATTATGGACGATAAGAAGAATTTATCGAGATGATGTGGATCTAGAACATTAATTCTTATTAAATGATCATAGCTTTTCTCTATACTACATAGATTGGATCTTCTATGTAAATGTTTACAATATATTTGGCAATATTCACACTCACAAATATCAAGAAAGGGTCGGCGACGAAACGACGCCGTATCGACTTTCTCGTAGTGTGATTTGCAACTGAAGTTTGAAATTAAAAGAAAAGAAAGGTTTTGATTTTGAACACAGAGAAAAGAAAAAGGAAAAATAAACGGCAGAGGAAGAGGTTCTGTGCTTCTTCTGGAATTTCTTCAACTTCTTCTTCCTCGTGGGAGTTTTTTTTCCGGATTCCCTAGTTTACGGATTAGTCAAATCGCAAGGTGTTTCTATCTGGGGAACCATTGGTTGGTGAGTTTCTCGCTTGGTTGTTGTCATTTCCGAGAAAATGACAAGAAAAATCCGACAAGTTACAACTTGAATGCTATCGGATCGATAATTTTAGTGTTCATTGGAGCTATTGGGTTTTAGTTAGGTTATATATATAATATCGTTTGTTGTTTCAGTGTTACTATGTTCCTATGTTTGAAATCATGGAAGATTGATTGATTAGGATGAGATTTTTCACATTTAGCAAATGTCTAGATCTTGTTTTATCCACATATGATTCTTGCTAGCAAATTGACAAAAGGTTTAACCAATTTTCTCAATTATTAAGTAATTTTAGATGCATGGAAATTTTGTAAAGCTCTGAATTCTGAGTAACTTCTGTAGAATTTGTCTTCTAGCAGGTGTGAACAATGCGTTGCCAAGAGGTAAGATCTTGGACATTTAAGGGTTTGGTGGCTGCGTTTGTTGATCTTTCTGTAGCTTTCTCGCTCCTTTGTGCCTCGTCTCTGGTTTATTTATCCTCGAAATTCCTCGGTTTATTTGGGTTGAACCTCCCATGCCCTTGTGATGGCTTATTCAGTGACCCGCATAAGAACAAGTGTTTCCAAGAGACTTTAGGGAATCGTTCAGTGAAAAAGATCTCTTCTGTTCAAAGATCTGTGAAAAATAGAACACCTTTTGATTCATTTTTATATAAAGAGACAAATGGTGAATGTGTTGTAAAGACAAGAAAGGGACGCGTTGAGTTGGAACGGGAGGTCTCTAGTATTCCCTCTGTGGAGGTGTTTGATTCATGTGTTGAGAATGCTACAGGGTTCGATCTTCTAACTTCGCAAAGTTGTAAAAAAGGAAGTTTTAAAATTAAGAGTAAGCGGCTCAGCTTGCATAGGTCACCATATGGTCTCAAGAACCATTGCCAAGGTAGTTTAACTCATAAGAATTCACCTAAATCTCCTGCGAGCGTCATGGAGTACTTGAACGATCTTGACGAAAATGATCCTCTTCTTCTTGTGAACTCCAAAGGTCAGTAGCTTATAGCTGAATGTTTGTTATGTGCAATTTTTTTGTTAAATTTTGTTTCCTGGCATTGTTATAACTTTTTCGGTAACATTGTATAGTAAATTATTATTTTGCTACTAATTATGACAATGTAGAAGGCGGCAAAACCATGGGGGACTTATCCTTGCAGAAAAGTATTTCACTAAGTTCTATTGGGTGTGAAGCTGGTGCTCAGAACAAACAACCGGAACGGACATTTTCATGGGCAGGAGAGGGTACATGCAGTTCCCCTGTGGATCTAACTTATAGTGGTATAACACAAAAGACTATTGAGATTCTGGAACAAGTGATCGCGGATGAACGGGCTGCACGTGCAGCATTAGCTCTTGAACTTGAGAAAGAGAGAAATGCAGCTGCAACGGCTGCAGATGAAGCTCTGGGTATGATATTGCGGTTACAAGAGGAGAAAGCGTCGATAGAGATGGAAGCTAGGCAGTATCAGCGGATGATTGAAGAAAAATCTGCTTTTGATGCGGAAGAGATGAGCATTCTCAAAGAAATTTTGCTGAGGAGGGAGAGGGAAAAACATTTTTTGGAGAAGGAAGTTGACACCTATAGGCAAATATTTATTGAGAATGAGCAACCTCCGCTAAACATGCCAGATTTAACAACAGCTCAGGTTGAAGAATCGCAAACACCAAAACAGATGACTGAACCTTTAGATGACATAAATACTGTGGATGTTTCTTCTGGATTTGAGATCTTAAGTAATCAGTTGGACAGTCCTTTTCTTGCGCTTGGAAACAAATCAGTGCTTCCTGGAGATTATGATAATGCTGATTCTCCGAAGCCAGGGGCAATGGACAAAGATGAGGGAATCAAGGTGAATGGAGTAGGCCAAAATCCAGAGTACCATCTGTCAAGAAACGAGGGACTTCCGATTGATGTAGAACCAAGAGAAAGAGAGGAGGGCATTTCATTTTTAGAATCGGTATCAAGATCTAAAAACATCCCTGATTGTAAGAAGCTTGGCGAGGACTCCTATGATGTTGATTGCCATGTACATGATGTCCATGTAGTGACCATGGAAGATAACAAAGTGCCACTGGATGTTCCTCTTGACCATACCACTCGGGATCCCAAACTGGACAGATCACAAAGTGTTTTAGATACAAGTTATGGACTACCACCGGCATGTCCACCAGGACAGAGGAACATATCTCCAAATATGCGCAGAAATTCAATGTCAGTTGTTGATTATGAAAGACTGAAAATAGAGAGTGAAGTCGGGTTGTTGAGAGGACGGTTGAGAGCGGTACAAAAAGGAAGAGAGAAGATCAGTTTCTCTTCTAAAGAGCAGAGAAAATCGCAGGTGCAGCGTCATGGAGATAAATCAAACCTGTTTTATGAGGCCAGAAGATCCAGGCCTCTCTACCCTTCAAGCCCTTCATCCACTATGGTGAGTTCATCTTTGTTTTATTTGATTCGAAGGGAGAAATCCTCCAAAATATGCTCTTCCAAGTTCACATTTTCAGGGTTGCTTGGCTTATAACAAGTGGTTAAGTCTTGTTGGCAATACAAATGGTCGATGATGATGTTTGTATATTTCATTTTTTGCAGGTAAAGGTGATGTCTATGCCATTGGACCTGCATAGTGCTTGAACTACAAGGTATGTACTTACTCAAATAACACGAAACAAATATACACCAAGTGAAAACATGAGCAAGTCTAGTTCGTAAACTGTCTTGTGAAAACTCTTATGTTATTGGATTTTCGCTGGAGAATGTATAAGATTTATTGTTTTATTTGGCATATACATTGTACTTTAAAACGGAGTCGTTTCGCAATAAACCGGTGACGCTTTTGTGGCGTGGTCTTAATTATATTGTTGGATTTGATTTTTCTTTCCATTGTCCATTTATTCTATTCTTGTTCTTACATCTAGACTTTTCACTTTTTTGCATATATTAAAATTTAAGGAAAGGACACAATTATAACTAGACTTTTGTAGTATTTCTTTATTTGTTTGTTAAATCTCATAATTGTAAATTTTGATGGAAAAGGGAAACTTCGAAAGTCATGTTTGCCCCCTAACTTAACTCTTGTTATCTGCCTTACTTCTATACTAATATTGACCTCTGAGTTATGTTATGTAATATAGAACTAGATTTATAACTATGTTATACGTGGAAAAAATATTCGTGAATTATATAATATTGTTTATTAGTAAATATAAATAATATATTTATATAATTTTAATTATTATTTAAAATTATTTTTAATATTAATTTTTGTATATAAAAATTAAACAAATAAAAATAATTGTTTTTTATGAATTTAATAGTATTTTTTTGTTAGTTTAATAAAATATATTGATTTTTTAATCAAATTAATAACAATGATATATATTATAATTATTCTAATAATTTAAGCCTATTTATATATTTATTTGAAACTAATTTTGGTGATTACACGTCATCATGACAATTTTGTTAATAACACATCATTATAAAATTATTTTCTTAAAATATTTATTAAATAATATAAGAGTAATATAAAAGATATGTAATATATTGGAATTTGAAGTTGGAGTTGGTGCAACTGTCATTAAAATTATATATTTTCTCATTAGCAAAACAAACACTTTTTGTATTGTGTATGGTTACACTACTAACCGCAAAAGAAAAGAACAATTATTTAGCAAAAAAGGAGAACCATTTTAATTATGTGGTTGTAATTAAGGAGAAATACAAATGTGAATCAATCTTGAATCTTGTCACCAAAATATGAATTTCTTTGAAAAGATAGAAGTAATTAAGTTTGAGAAATTGATAATTTAAAAGTCAAGAAGAATGAGGAAGAGAGAGAGCATCCCAAATAAGATCCATATCTAAAGAAGGCATCATACTCAATTGTACATCATCTCCTTCCATCATTTCCTTATGGATTTTTTGCTTCTTCATCATCACTACTTCTCCTGACTCCATCTTCATGACATGATTTTCCTGCTCCGATGTTTCTACTTTAAGAGATGGAGAAGGAGAAGAAACTTGGGAGGATGAGGAAGAGATCTGTTTAATTTTTGACTCCAAAAGGGATGCGATCATGCATCTCAAGGAACCGGATTTGAGCTGATGTTTTAAGTCAGGAAAGTTGAGGTGTGCATATTCGCCACGCAGTATATAAGCTGCTGTATCGTAAGCCATTGCAGCTTGCTCAGCGGTTTCAAAAGTACCAAGCCAAACACGAGTTCTGTTCCTTGGAAGTCTAATCTCCGCTACCCATTTGCCCCAGTGTCTTTGTCTTACTCCTCTATACAGCTTTGTTGGTGTGGTCTGAACAACTTTTCTTGTTTTTGATCCTGCCGCAAGCTTCATTGGTTGAGTCTTGGTAGTGCTTAGCCAATAGTTTCCAAACCCTTTTGAGTGATAGTTATTTAGGGTTTTATTGATCTCGACCCACTCGTTTATGTTAGAGTTATGGTAAGGGATTATGTTACTATCGGGTTGAGAAAGTTCAAGAAGCTTTGGTTCCTTAAGAAACAAGGTAAGATTTGGTTGTTTAAAAGAAGGATGATCATCAGGACTTTGAGATTGAAGAAAGTTCCATGGAACAGAAGCTACCGGAGATTGAATTGAAGTGAGCTCTTCATTAGGCGACACAAAGTAGTTCGGAGACAAAAGAGGAGGAGTTAAAGAAGATTTCATACCTTCCAAGATTATTGGAACACCAAGAAGTTGCGAAGGAGTGGAAGAACTCAAGATCCCATAGAATCCATAAGAAAAGAGCTTTTCATGCATGAAGCTAGTTTCCATTTTAGGAAACTGTTCTTCCATATTTTGTGAGGGTTTTTTCTTCTTCTAGAGAATGAAGTTTGTGTCTTTTCTCCCTTTTAATTTTGTGTGAATGGTTTGGAGAATAAATGTTTATATATATACAATAATTAAGGGATATTGGTGTGATCATGTGAAGATAATATTAGAAAATTTAGGGAACCTAACTTTGTTCCATAAAAACATTATCTTCTGACTCAGATCTATAAACTCTGACAAGCTTAATTTGTTCATATGTAAACTTAAATTAAAGAGTTTCAAAAACACTTTTTTGTGTTGTTTTGCTTTGATAAATAACTAATTGACTCTAATTTTTTCTTATCTTGTGAATTGTTCGTGGCTCCCATTCTACGTTCGCATTTTTATTATATACTCATTAATCCAAAGTTGACAGCTCAGCCCTAACTCTCATATATATATATATATATATATATTGTTTTTGCAAAAGGGTTTTAAATTTAATAATTTTGTTTTTTTTTGACGTCAATGAATCAATGATCAATGTTTTTTTTTTGGTTAATAATTACGAATGATGTTTTAGATGGATACCAACGTTGTTTTTCGTTGGTTATCACTTTGAATAAGTTTTTATATATATATATATATATATATTAAAATTATGGGCTATGTAGGTTTTAAGGTTAGAAATATAATAATATATTAATATTATTTCAATCTTTTTCTACTATAGAATATATAAATAGATATTTCTTTTAAGAATCGTAATCTTCAAGCATCATTAAGCCTTCTTTTCAATAAACCAAATAATTAATTCTATATTTATATATTATTCTCGTCGATTTTAGTTCCTTGGTGTTCTTTAGACGAAACCTATATAGGGCCTAGAGGATATGAATAAGACATTCGATTTATAATCCTAAAAACGATAATTTATCTATAAAACATCCCAAAAAAGTATTAACTATTTCATGGTTTTTAAGTGAGCAATATTAGAGATTAAATTTTGAATGTTTTCAATGAAAAATGAATGACCATTCATCAATTATTTTAGTCCTAATTTTTTTGGGAATAGTATTTTAGGAAAAAAAATAGATCTCGACAAACGGAAGAAAATATTGACACATTATAATTAATTATTTAATTAGTAAATATAAATTAGATACGTATATAATTTATCTCTTATTTGAAATATTTTTAAAATTTTTTAATATTGATTATATATTTTGCTTGACTAATTTTTTAAAATCTATAATATTTTTTTGTATTTTTTATCAAAATATTATAGATTTACATATATTATACTATTAAATATTTGTATAATGTCATTTTCGTAAATATTATAGTAAATTATGTATAAGGTAATATTTAACTTAAAATATTATGATGGTGTGACATGTCAACATGACATATTTATAAATCATACGTGAAAAATAAAAACTTTTTTATTAAAATGCTTCTCGCTTGATATAGTAAAGATGTCAAAAATGTTAAATATTAATGTGTGTATATGATTTGTTTCCTTTTGTACTCATATGTACATCCCAGCGGATATAAAATGATAATTATGAAATTTCTTAATTAGAATTTAATTTACAGTTGTGTGGAACTAATTATTGGAACGTTCTGTGATACCAAGAAAAAAAAAGTATTGAAAGATATTGATGATAACATTATATATAAATGGATAATAGATGTAATTTATTAAGTACGTATAGTTTAACAGATAATCACCACAAATGCTTATAATTAGTGAGCCCATAATAATTAATATTATCATCAAAATACAATGATTAGCTTCGAGTTTTGGCCTCTAATTAAATCTTTAATTGAGTCCAACTAATGCGGAAGTCATGGGTTTTCTTCTTTCTCTCTCTCTCAAGAACAATATTTATGTCTGCATTTTAAATACACAACTAGGTGGTGAAAGTTTGCCCTAATTTCTTTATTATATAAATGTTATATATGAGAATATAACTACAAATTGTTAGTTTAAAAGCTATATGATATTTTTAACATAGTTAGTATTTATGCTCGTTTTTAAAATTCAAATCATAGCATATACAAAAATATCTAAAATATAAAAATATTGTAATGATTCAATTTTTGTTGTAATAATATGATTAAAAATGATAATGGATGATATTTATTAAATATAATTGAATTTCAAATCTTCTTTTTTTATTGAATATATTTTTAAAATTATTTATAAAATCACTTAATTAAGGAAAGAGAAATTGATTTTATAATTAGATTACTAAGATAGATATAATTTTCTAACCAAATTAATATAAATGATATAATTTATAATTATTAAAGTATTCTAAATATATTTTTAAATATTTTTCTAATACTCAATATAATGATAACACGTTAATATGGTAAAATTATAAATATTACGTAATGATAAGGTTAATTTTTAAAATTCTTCTCAATTAATATATAAATAATATAAATAATATTGATAAATTGATTAATTACATACACTACTGAGAATCACGTATCAATAATGATGTTTCTGTTTGTGTAAATATTAGTGGTTTCAACATCTCTATTTTTTATTTCAAATGTGTGTAATTTGGCTCAATATTTTTCGTATGAAAAATGTTGTAATCTTAGTTTATGTCATTATATTGCTACAGTTCAACGATGGAAATGCAAGTTTGATGCAATAAAGTTTTATTACCAAAGCCGAATTGGTAATCAAACCGTAAATGTTTTAGTAAAATCTTTAATATATTACTTGAAAAATATTTTAACAAAAAAATATTATTTTCACGTGTGATTTGTAATTATGTCATAAAACGTGCCACATAATTAGAGTCTTTTAAGATAAATATTATATAATACATAATTTGTTAGACTATTTACGAAAATGACATTAGACAAGTATTTACCATTATACTATATGTATATCTCTAATATTTTGACATAAAAGATAAACACAATATTAAATAAAATATTTAAAAAAAATATGAAATATAAGTTTGGAATAATTGAATATTTTTTATCACATCTACATTAAAGACTTATTCAATAATATTGTCTTTCTAAAATATAAATAATTTAAATTCATTAATATAATTTCATTGTATATTGTATTTGTATAATCAATATTAAAATTTTCAAAAATTATTTTTAAAAAAACTAGTTATAAACATATCTAATTTATGTTTATTAAATAAATAATTATAATATGTGAATATTTTTTCCGACGTGAGTCTAAATTTAGTGTTCTATTATTTCCAAAGATGTTTAGAGTCTTTTTTTCTCGTCTGTGTTCTTTAAGTATTCATGTAATATATGACCAATTTTTGAAAATGTAATGTTTTAAAATGACAAAAAATATTAGTGAAAAGTCACAACCTTACAAGAACACTTTTTATCTACATATATACTATCTTGATTGATGATCTTCTCAAAATCCAGTAACTCATATTTTTTTTATTGTTTATTTAGATTTTAACTAATTTAATTAACTACTTTTTTATTTTACAACAGGTTGTACAATATTCAACATTTTCATAACAGGAAATATATCTTTGAAATAACAGTTAAAATGATATAAACATTGTCCCACTAGCTAGTAGCTACTCCCACTTAACTACTACTCAAAAATTAATATAATCATATAAGTGTTCATAAAAGGTGCATTATGGTTAACAAAATAAAAATGGGGTTTTATTTTGAATCAAAAGAAATAATATATAATGGGGTCTACTGGAAGTTTTCGTATATATATTCTAATTTGAAATCGTATTTTGCCCTTTGAGATGCCTATTGGGACGTTTAACTAAAAGATTTATTATTTCAATTTCTGGAAACTAAAGAAAATATTAAAAAATTAAAAAGGTAAGACTTAAGAGGAAAAGAAGTAGTTGACCAAAATCATATGATGAAAAGTGACTTTAAATAATAATAAAAGGATAAGAAACATTATATTTGTAAGGAAATTCCAAAACAAAATATATCGATGCAAATTAATTCAGATGTCAAGTGTTAAATCACAAACGAATAATACAAAGACATTTATTTTAAATATTTTATTTTAATAGATTTTTTGCTTTCTTAAGAAATTTATATTTTTATATATATATATATATATATGTTATTAATAAAAAATCATCCTCAAAAGTAAAAATGTGTAAGAAAAATCATTCTATGTATAGGTAGTAGAGGTAATCAGTTTGGCCATTAATATAGAACAAAATCATTAGATCACAACTACATATATATATATATATATATATAAAAGAATAATATTAGAAAAAAAATTTAACATTTTAAATTTAAAATAAAAAAAATAGCACAAATTTATTTTCTGAAAATATATAATTACTATAAATAATTTACAAATATAATTAAAATATTATATTTGGATTTAATTTTTAATTTAAGATTTAAAATAAAGTTTTTATCTATTTTAATATTAAACTTGTACTATTTTTAGAAATTTAAACTAATTGTGGTATATTAGAAAAAAATTAAAAAAATATTATTTTTGTCAATTGTCTATATAAAAATTTGAAATAGTAAAAAAACTATATTTTATGGTACCAACTTTAAAAGCTCATGTGAAGAAAGTTTATTAACCAATTTATATCAAAAATAAAATCATTTTCTGTCATTGTCTCATCATTTAAATATCTAAAAATCAATATAAATTAGCAAGTTGACGCATAATTTAAGGAGGAATAATTTATTGAATAAGATACCTATTTTCTCATTTTAGGATATATAAAGATCAAAAGCATAATATAATATGAGTAAACTATATCAATTAATTTAAACTGCAATACTACACTAATAGCTGGTTAATCAATTTATTTCGTTAATATGAGAAAATATATGTTTTTGTAGTGATATATTCCAATAATTTTCTTCGTAAATGATATCATATTTGACAAGAAAAATGAACTACCACATATTCTATGAAATTCCTATTTCTATTAATTATATAAACAATTCTTTAAGCTTAAGAGATTCAAAATCAACGCAAAATTTGAATAGATTTTTGGGTTTTTTGTTAAAGATTTTCTGATGCAAAATGCAAAATGCAAAGTTATCATTTAAATTAAGTAGTAGACTAGTAGTTAAATTAGTTAAAATCTAAATAAACTGTAAGAAAAATCATTAAATGCAAAATGCAAATAGTAAAACTAGTTTATGTATCATTTTCTCATTAATTTTAAGCTTAAGTGTCATTTTCATTAATTTCAATTTTTTGTGTTAATTTTTTTTTAATTCCAATTTGTTTGTCAATTTCTCCGACAAATAAAAATAAATATTTCATTACTTTGTTTTTCATAAATTAATCAACAATATAACTCAAATTTTTTTTTTAAATGATTACATTTTCTATTTCTCATTTTTATATTATTCAAAAATTTAACAAATTCAAAACGAAATTGATACTAAAATTTTATAAAAAGTTACAATATCTTTTAAATTTGATATTTATACTTTTAAAAACTTTTAAACAAATAGTTTAATTCACATAATTATTTGTATATCAATTTTTAAATTGATAATAAATTTTTAAATAAAATAATATATAAATTACTAATACATCATATAATTTTTTTGATTTTTTTTTACTTTTTAAAATACCATACATATTGAATTTTGGTAAATAGAATATTTACCGAATGGAATAAAAAACGACCATCAAAACAACATTCTTAATAAAAAAGAATAAAAAGATTTTTGTATATTTTTTTGTTCTATTATCTTTTCATATATAAGAACTAATACATTTTTATTCAAAATCATTTAATTACTCAAATATATTAAATGATAATCTTCTTTTTTGGTCTTTTATAGAAAGTTTACTTGAATACTGAAGAATAGAATCTACTTTTAAAGATATAAATCATGTGCCTTTCTATGTTATGAAAATCTTAATGAATTCTGATCTTTGACTACTTTAAAACTGTTATCATATCAAAAATCTTATAATTTCTTTGATTCTAATCATTTATGCTTTATCTCCAAATTAACACTCATATTAATCGTATTTTGTTTTGTTAAATTCACTAGCTTTCAACTGCCTTTTAAAAAAATATTTAAAATTTCACATTTGTATGAAAATATATCATCACATATATTCACAAATGAGTAATACTGTAAAATAATATTTTTTAAAATTTTTTTTCCAAATCTAACAACGTAAAACTAAAATTTTCAAAATATTACAAATAATTATGTAAAATATTTATTTTTCTAAATAAATTATATATATAATTAAAATTTTATATTTGGGTTTATTTTTTCTAATTTAAATTTTTTATTAAAGTAAAGTTTTAATGTATTTCAGTTTTAAATTTATGATATTATTAAAAATTTAAATTAATAATATTATTTTTGTAACAAAAATTTAAAAATGCTATTTTTAGAAAATTGTCATATTGAAATTCGTATAGAATCATTGTTAAAGGATCTTTTCAATCTAATTTTGTGACTTCGGTAATTTAATTTAGGGCAAATGTCTAAAATAGGATATTTATAAGTTTTATTCCAAAAATAACATTATTAGTTTAAATTTCCAATAATATCATAAATTTAATATTAAAATATATTAAAACTATATTTTAATATAAAAAATTAAACACTAAATTAGAAAAAAGAACCCAAATATAATAATTTAAGTTTATGTATAATTTATTTAAAATAAATAAATACTTTTACATAAGGATTTATGTTATTTTGGAAGTTCAATTTTGATATAATAGATTTTAAAAAAAACTTTAAAAAATAATATTTTATAGTACTACTATTCAATTTATTAGTGCATCATAAGAGCTTAAATTTCATTGCTTTATTTTTTTTAATCAATTTCTCAGAATTTTATAACGAAATAATAAATATGAGTTTGCCATGTGAATTTGTGGATACTTTGAATTCTGAATTGGGATTCGAATATGAAGATTCTTCTTTATTAGAACATCTGATTAACTTCCAAATTATTCTTTTACCATCGCTTAAGACAAGTCTACAATGCTGTTTTTTTGCTTTGGGAAATGGAATAATTCATATTAGTTTGTTTTAGTATAAAGTTAAGAAAAGAGATTAATATTTAAATAAGAAAAGCAAATATAGTAACATGTGAGGCAGCGATGCACATGAGAATGAATGAGCTAATTAATTTTTAATTAAATGTTAATACTTAAGCATAACCATCTTTATAAAGCTACATTGATACCTGTCCTTGTCCAGATACAACGTATCCTCGGAATTGTCTACTTCAATTACATTTAAGAAAATACTAAATTTAGGCTTAATTTGTATGTAGAGAAATATATTCATATATTATAATTAAGTATCTATTTAGCATATTAGATATATATAATTGATTTTTTATTTATTTTATATAGAAATTTATAATATTAATTATATAAATAAAATAGATAATGAAATTTGATTATATAAATAAATTTAAATTATCTTTCTTTTGAATTGTTAATATTATTAAATAGATATAAAATTTAAATTTGACAAAATATTTAATTAAACTAATTTTTTATATTTTTATTTGACGAATTTTTTAAAATTTCTAATATTTTATTTTATATTGTGTTTGAATTTTATGTTAAAGTATTTATATATATATAATATACTGTTTAAATATTTGTTTAATATTATTTTTATAAATACTGTAGTAAATTATATTTTATGTAATATTTACATTAAAATGTTTTGATAGTGAAGCGTAACATATACATAAATTAACTGTGAATATGAGATATTTTTGTTAAAATATTTTTTAATTAATAGATTAGAAATTTTAAATTTTTATAGTCTCATTTTATATATTTTTCTGAGAGTTTGAATTTACACCTAAAATATAAATAACTAATTAATAGTTTGTGGCATATGGACAGAATGAGAGAAGAATAAGCCAACAACAAAAATGTTTTGGAGAAGGATATTATTGAAGTTTGTTGCCAAAACAATTTTTCTTAAATGAACTATGTAATTAAGGTATAAAATTTGTAAATATACATTCTTTTTGTTGATTTCACAAGAAAAGTAGTACTCATACATCATCAACTACAAAACTACGTTTATTGAGATTCCTTAAATGCATGATTTATTGAGATTCATATTTCAACTAAGTTTCAGTTTTGATTTATCGTTGAGATTTGAAATCTTTAAACTCTTGCTTTTTTATAATGCTATACAAAATTATATATAATATATTATTGTTATTAAATAAATGAATAAAATATAGGACAATGGTATAAAATAGCATTTTTACAAGTTTTTGTTCCAAATATAACTTTAATCACTTAAATTTTCAAAATAGTACAAATTTAATATTAATAATTAAAAATCTATTCCTAATAAAAAATAATTTAAATCCTAAATTAGAAAAACTGAATCCAAACATTATATTTTAATTTTATATACAGTTTATTTGAGGTAAATAATTATTTTCACATAATAATTTATGCTATTTAAGGAATATAATTTTTAATTTATTAAATTTGGAATATAAAATTTAAAAAGTGTTATTTTATGATATTAGTGTAAAATATATAAACACCACATTTTAGATGTTACATGTTAGATCATCGTCCATTTATTTTTTTTTTTTAAAAATTTCCATAGAAAAAGAATTCCAAGGAATTTGTTTTGTACATAAAATAATTAATGACAATGACTGGAAAAAAAGTAAAAGGGTAATTGACAAAAATATCAATTTTTTAAATTTTTGTTTCAAATATTATTCAAAAATAAATCCTAAATTAGAAAAAACCTAAATATAATATTTTAATTATATTAGTAATTTAATTATGGTAAATATGTATTTTTAAAAAATAATTTGTATTATTTTTGAAATTTTAAGTTTGATGTGTTAAATTTGGAACAAAAACTTAAAAATGTGTTATTTTAGGATTTTACTCAAATTTAAACTAATAATGGTATATTTGTAACAAAATTTTTTAAAAATGCTAGTTTTGTCAATTAAACATATATAAAATAGAAATAACAACTGACTAATTTAACATTAAATAAGGTTCACTAAATTAGCATCTCAAACTTAAAATCTCACCAATAGATTTTTTTAAATGAAAAAAGACTAAAATAACCTTATTTAATTTTAATCTAATCATTTTTGTGCTGCCTCATTTTTTACTCACTATACCTTCTTCTTAAAATTAAAAATATTTTAGTTTTTTTTGTCACTTAATATTTTGGGCAATTGACTAAAATAGCACCATTTCAAGTTTTTGTTCCAAATATAGCACTAGTCATTTAAATTTCCAAAAGTAGCACAAATTTAATACTAAAATAATTGAAAACTCATTCCTAATGAAAAAAATTTAAACCCTAAATTGGAAAAAGTGAACCCAAACATTATGTTTTAATTTTATATATATTTTATTTGAGGTAAATAATTATTTTTACATAATAATTTATGCTATTTTGGGAATTTTAGTTTTAGTATGCTAAATTTGGAAGATAAACTTAAAATGGTGCTATTTTAGGGTATTACTCTAATATTTTAGTCTTTTTAGTTGGGTAAAATGCTATGCGTGAGATTTTTTGACGTAAGTGGTATAATTGGCATTAAAACTTTATTTAGAGCTAATATAGAGTATTTCTCAAATAGAAATACTCAAGTAGATATATAGTATAGTAATACTCTAAAATAACATATTTCAAAATTTTGTTCCAAATCTAAAACTTTAAAATTAAAATTTCAAAAATAACACAAGTAATTATATACAAATATGTATTTATTATAAAAAAATTATACATAAATTTTAAAAATTATATTTGAGTTTATTTTTTTTCCAGTTTAGAGTTTGATTTTTTCTATTAAATAAGTTTAATGATTTTAATCATAAATTTGTGTTATTCTTGAAAATTTAATCTAGTTATGTTATTTTTGAAATAAAAACTTGAAAATATACTATTTTAAAGAATCCTATATAGTATGCATAAACAAAAAAAATTCAATAATACTTATAGATTTATGCAAAACTGAAGAAAGATATAGATTTTGGAAAAACTAGAGAAATAAAAATTTAAAATATAGCATTATTTAGAGTAATATGGTAAAATAACACATTTTAAAGTTTTAGTTCCAATCTAACATCATAAAATTAAAATTCTAAAATAGCAGATATAATTTTGTGCAAATACTTATTTAGTCTATATCAATTATACATAAATAAAAAAAAAATATTTGGGTTTTTTTCTAATTTAGGATTTTTTTTATTAATTTTTAATGTATTATAATCTTAATTTTGTGATATTATTGAAAATTTAAACTAATAATACTACTTTTGGAACAAAAACTTAAAAGTACTATTTTAGATAATTGCCTAATTTTTTATTCAAACAACCACATAATTCTTTGAGAAACTAATGTAATTAAAAGAACAAAAATATAATATATTGCCATAGAAATTATTAAATAAAAAACTTGTTATATAATCTGTTTGTTTTGGAGAAGGATATTATTGAAGTTTGTTGTCAAAACAATTTTCTTAAATGAAATATGTAATTAAGGTATAAAATTTGTAAGTATACATTCTTTTTGTTGATTTCACAAGAAAAGTAGTACTCATACATCATCAACTACAAAACTACGTTGATGAGATTCATATTTCAACTAAGTTTGAGTTTTGATTTATCGATGAGATTTGAAATATTTAAACTCTTGCTTTTTTTATAATGCTACACAAAATTATATATAATATATTATTGTTATTAAATAAACAAATAAAATATAGAGCAATTGTTTAAAATAATACTATTTTAATTTTTTTTTTCAAATATAGCACTAATCATTTAAATTTTCAAAAATAGTATAAATTTAATATTAAAATACTTAAAAATCTCTTTCTAATAAAAAATAATTTAAACCCTAGATTGGAAAAAGTGAACCTAAACATTATATTTTAATTTTATATATAGTTTATTTAAGATAAATAATTATTTTTACATAATAATTTGTGTTATTTTAAAAATTTTATTTGTAATGTGTTAAATTTGGAAGATAAACTAAAAAGTGCTATTTTATGGTTTACTCAAATATATAAACACCACATTTTAGATGTTACATGTTAGATCATTGTCCATTTAATTTTTTTTTTAAATATTTTTTTCCATAGAAAAAGAATTCCAAGGAGTTTGTTTTGTAAATAGAGTGATTAATGACGATAATTGGACAAAAATAAAATGGTAATTGATAACAATCTTTTAAATTTTTGTTTCAAATATAGTATTTTAAATTTAAATTTCTTAAAATATTAAAATTTTAATATTGAAATACTTTAAAACTTCTTTTTAATAAGAAAAAATAAAATTTTTAATTGGAAAAAAGAATCTAAATATAATAATTAGTTATATTTATAATTTATTTATGGTAAATATGTATTTTCAGAAAATAATTTATATTATTTTTGGAATTTTAAGTTTACATTGCTAAATTTAGAACAAAAACTTAAAAATGTGTTATTTTATGGTATTATTCAAATTAAAATTAGTTAAAGTAGTTTCTATTTGTTGAAAATTAAAGAAATTTAAATTTTTTTAAAAATGGGCAAATGACTGATTTAGCACTAAAACAAGTTTTAGTGAATAAAAAAGCATTAAAATCCTAAACTCCCAAATATAGCATTTTTAATTGTAAAAAGACTAAATTATTCTAATTTTAACATAATCTCTTATATTTATATTACTCATCTTACGTGATACCTCCTTCCACCGCCGCCAAAATTTTCTCTCCGAAAATATTTTTCCCACCATCGCCTCTCTTACTCCGTCGACTCTCTTATTCCGTCAATTCTCTTACTCCGTCGATTCTCTTACTCCATCACCTCCTTACTCTGTCACCTCCTTACTCCGTCACCTCTCTTACTTCGTCACCTCTCTTACTTCGTCACCTCTCTTACTCCGTCACCTCTCTTACTCCGTCACTTCTCGTAGTCCTTACTCTGCGTCGCATTCTCTCTATGAGAGTCCCGGATTAGTTTCTTCGCTTTTCCTCTTATAACAATGATAATATTAATGGTTCCCGTTCTATTGTAGAATATTTACCTTGATTAGTCTGTATCTAGTTGGTCTTTCTGACGTAGAAACCCTAATTTTGGGGGATTTGACTTTTGAGAACGAGCCCTGAAGTATTTATCCATTCTGATGAGGTTTGTGTGTCGATCGTGTTTTTTTGGGATGGGGGATCATTTTCCATTTTGGTGTTTTAGTATGTTCTTCAGTATCTTGTTAAGCCTATGTGTTGTCGGGTATTTGTTTTTTTCTTAATTGCTTCATTTTGTGGTCAAATATCTTTTTCTGTATGCGTATTTTGTATTCCTTGATTGCTTCAGTTAAATTAGCTTTTTCATTCTGAAGGATACTGAATTTGAATTGTAGGAAAGTTTGCCACTTAAATTAGCTCTTTCTTTCCATTCCATTGAGTGGTACATTTTTTCAGAATCATTTCTTCTTTTTCTTGTAAGCTTTTCTTCTATTTTTCTCCACTTTATTATAGTCATTCTAGTTATCCTTTCTTGTAACCGTCAACCTTTTAAATGAGACTGTTGCTTCCTATGAATGTTTTACAACATTAGATTTTGGAATTTTAGTGGTTTTTAACATTCGTGATTTCTAAACCGAAAGCTTATGGTTTGTTTATGTTTGTTCTATACAAGACTGTTGAGTGTACTCAAGATTCTTGTTTTATTTGAAGATATATCTTTACATCTGGTATGTAGGTTAAGTTTGGTAGATGTTATTTATGTTTCATCTTTTGGTAAATGAGTTTTTTAATGTATGAATGTTGCTATTATGTATTTGCAGATCTTCTGTACAAGACAACAACAGCAACCAAAAAATCAGTATCACCACATATTATCCAGCTGCTATTGTAAGTTTCATTTTGAGTTTCATGTGCTAATAAAATTAGAGTTAAAAGTTTTATGAAAAAATTCCTAAAACATAATAGATATTATCTAAAATTGTATAAAGTCTTCCTAAAATTTAATCTGCTTCTTTCTTACATTACACTATTAGGCCATCAATTCAACTAGAAATAAGAAAATTAATATAATTTTGGTAGATGTAGCTTTTTAGTTCAAGCAAAAAAACATCACTACTACTCATTTGAAAGTTTTCATTGATTCTTTAAATGTTAATGTTATTGAACGCTAAAACACTAGTCTTTACATGATCTTAAAATGGATTTGGGCATTATAAACTTTGTAGTAGAATATATTATCATATAATATAGATTAGAAGCGTAAATAACATAAGTCAAAGAAGAATATTTCATATCTGTTTTTGATTAACCAAAAATAAGAAAAAGGTAACATCAAACATAAATAACGTTTTAGGAAGAAATTCCTAAAATATTAGAGATACTACTTAAAATTGATCAAAGTTTTTCTAAAATCAATATTTTATAAAGGGATTCCTAAAACATAAGAGATATTACCTAAAATTGTCCACATATGGAATAAATTACTGATTATTAACATACATATACATTCATTACAATAAACTTTCAGCTCAAATATTCGTACTAAAATATATTTCATTTTATTTTTTAATACTTTACCAAACAATTATGGACCTAGCTAGAGCCATAATTTCTTTGGAGTAGAGATCAAAACACGTTAATAATAGTTCCTAACGAACTAATGGAGACCTTTACAACTTTTTGTTCAATGTGGTGAAATGGGTTTTTAGCCCATTTTGACTTATCTTTTGACAGATGACGTTTGTTGTATTTGTAAGTTATTTTATGGTTAGCATCTCGCACTTGCTGGAATTTGGCAGCTATTACTTTTAGTTTGTCCTCTCGTCAGATCCCACAAACGTTCTTGTTGTTCTTTTTTTTTCCTACTTTTGCTGAGTTTTTTTGGATGTGGCTCATCATTTTTGGTATGTTTGAACAGATGGCAACAATTAGCAAAAACTGTGAAGAAACTGATGGATCGAAACATCTTTGCTTTATACCCAAATAATTCACAAGTCTTGTCTCCTCACCATCTTTGTTGGAATTCAGAAATTTCTTTCCATCTAATAATTATTGAAGATACAGATGAATCCTGGCTTCGATTTGCTTTTTTATAACATAAAACTACTTTTTATATAAAACTTCTATCCAAATACGTAGTTTAAGAGATATATATTAAAATTGTATACATTTCCTTTATTTAAAACTAAATTGTGACATTCAAACCAGGAAATACAATAAAACTAACCTATGTAAGAACCAGGAAAGCCAAAGATTTAGTTACAAAAATATGAACTATTCTCTCTCAAAAAGGGGTTACAATCAAAATGCCCAGCTTTTCATAGCTAATAAATCTCTTGCTACAATGGTAGTAATGAGATAGATCATTATTATTATTCAACCTGCGATGCAGCAGAGATATTGATCCTACCCCAGAACTAGTAACAGAACGTGGTCCTCTTCGACGGAGAAGAGTTGAAAAAAAGTACATGGAAAATGTTGTAGGCGTGCCGGATCTTTCCCTCTGCCGAATCGAGTGCAGAATCTATGCCTCTACTGAGTCACGTGCCGGAGATGGAGACGACGTGCGGAATCTCGTGCCAGAGATGGTGACGGAGTTGGAGACGAATGCGAACGTACTTCCTGTCTGCGATTTCGTTGTTAGAAATGTTGAAAACGTGCTGAAGCGTGTGTGGGAGATGGAAACGACAACGATGTCATCGCCGGAGTTAAAGACGAAGACGAGCGAATTTCCAGTCTGCGATTTCGTCGCTGAAGAGGTTGAAGACGACAAGCACTTCCCGTCTGCGTTTGGTTATGATTTTAACTAGGGAGAAAATAGACTTTTATGATTTATGAAAATGCTATATGAGTGATT
Organism: Pugionium dolabratum; assembly: GCA_018901945.1. Taxonomy (NCBI): domain Eukaryota; kingdom Viridiplantae; phylum Streptophyta; class Magnoliopsida; order Brassicales; family Brassicaceae; genus Pugionium; species Pugionium dolabratum. The sequence goes on along the minus strand of JAEVFF010001113.1, from coordinate 39,463 downwards.
TTTTTATTTGAAGTGTTATAATTGTCATAAAAAGTTGGTTTATTGCTAATATAGGATATTTCTAAAAAAAATCAAGTAGATAATTAAAATATATAAACTACAGAAAAAATAATAAGAGTAGACATGATGGGTTCGAATCTTGGGTTTGAATCTTGGGTTTGGAACAATAACTGTGATTAATGACATAATCACATCAGATCTTACTTGGGGTTACAACCACTTGGTAAGGCTCAAGAGGTTTATGTAGCTAAGCTCTGTAGATGGAAGCACATAGATGATGGCTTTCACGGCGATGCTTGAAGGTGGAGAGTACAAATGATAATCTCAATTTCTATGGAATTTATAGGATCGGAAGCGCCATATCATATCTATCTGTGACTGTGACTGGAGAAACTGGAAGGTTTAAGAATGTTTGCGGATTTGCAGAAGTTAGACCATTGATCCCTGTGGGACAACACTTTGTCGATGGAGCTGAGATGCTGTTAAGGATCATAGAAATTGGATGCCAACACTATGATAAGGGTCTCGTTTATTACTGTCATGTTTTGATTCTGACTGAAGAAGTAAGAATAAGAATATTGGAAGGTTTGTGAATCGCATGAACAAACACCGTTCACTGAGCTCAGAACACTCTGAAGAATGTGGTTGCAGCAAAAACTAAGATGAGAGCTTCGCCCACATATCCTGTTATAGCAAATTTACAAGTCTACGTGGCATTAAATCAGAGACTACTCAATTAAAGGAAGAGAATTGGCAGGAGTTGGAATCGCGAGCTGAGGAATGCAGCTAGAAAAACAAAGCAGAACAAAGTATAAAAGGAAGAAGGATTGATCGTAGAATTCATTGAGAAAAGTTGTATTTTCTTTCTCATTTTCTGTTTGGGTCGAACTCATTCTGATCAGAAGGATAATTCTTCTTGTAATCCTCTGAAAAGTTGAGTGCGAATTCATGTTTACCGAACATTAATTTGTGAATAAAACTTTCATTTCATCTCTGTTACATTCTCGTTAAATCGTTAACATTGGTATCAGAGCAACCGACCTCGAACTTCAATGGCGGAAACAAGATCGCAAGCCCTGATTAAAGAAGCCGCCGTTCGGAAGTGGAAGAAACCTTTGGAACAAGAATCGAAGCTTTGGAGGAAGCAATTGCAAATCAAAACTCAAAACTCGACAAAAACATCGCGGACATGTTCGAAGCAATTCGATTGATCACTGCAAATCGGGGATTACCAACTTCGAGCGACGAAGTACACATACATGGACGATCTCCGGCGACGTCCACGACAACTATTATCCAGCTCAATTCACCGGAATTGAACCACGGAATTCGACAAGGTAACAACAATAACTACTCTGGAATTACTAGATTAGCAAAAATCGATTTTCCCAGATTCAAAGGAGACAAAGTCAAAGAATGATTGTTCAAAGTAGAACAATTTTTTGACATTGATAACATTGCTGAAGAATTGAAAGTAGGAATAGCTTCGATACATTTTGATGGCATTGCATCAGTTTGGCATCAATCGGTAATTCAATCCGAGTTAGGTAGGGGAGTGATGAGAAACTGGTTAGAATATAAGGCGATGCTAAAAGAAAGGTTCGACGAAATTCTGGATGATCCCATAGCAGAATTAAAGCCACTACAAGAAACTGATGGCATCGTAGAATACCACAGTCGTTTTAAACTGATCCGAACACGAGTTAATCTTCCAGAAGACTATTTAGTTAGTGCTTACTTGGCTGGTTTAAGGATAGATACCCAAATGCATATTAGAATGTTTCAGCCCCAATCTGTTTGACAATGTCTTCTCTTGGGAAGATTGTATGAAAAAGCTCACCCAAGAAAACAAACAAATCCAAATTGGACAGCTAAGAACGGAGCTGCACACAAGGGAATCATTCCCTACAAGAAAGATAATAGTGGCTCTAGTGTACTAAACTACAAAAATGATAGAACTCCAGCTAACCAAGCTCGGAAATTTCTTTCAACAGAAGAGATGAATGAAAGGAGGGTTAAAGGCCTTTGTTTTTTCTGTGATAAGAAATACACCCCTGGTCATTATTTACAACATAAGAAAACACAGGTTTTTATGTTAGATGCTGAAGATGAGGAAGGGGAAGACACCACAAAGTCTTTAGTTGAGGAAGAGGGAGATATGACACAAATTTCAGTAAATGTTATGGCTGGAATTTCAGATTATATGACAATGAGGGTGAAGGGGATTCATGAGAAGAGAACATTGTTTATTCTCATAGATTCTGGATCGACTTATAATTTTTTGGATAAGAGAATTGCAGAAAAATGTGGGTGCAAGATGAAACCTGTGGGCAATACAATAGTGACCGTAGCTGATGGGAATAAAATCGAAGTCACGGCAAAAATGGATAAATTTCAATGGTCTTTTCACGGTTCTGAATTTAAAGCAGACTTCATGAAAATACCATTAGGGGGATGTGATATGGTCTTAGGAGTTCAGTGGCTTGAAACATTAGGACCCATAACCTGGGATTTTAAGAAGCTGGAAATGAGGTTCAAAATTGGTTCTGCAAAAATTTTGCTTCACGACATCAAGCAGGGGGTCAGTCAGAGAAGTGAAAGCCACTAGAATGAATAAAATCAAAGATGGAAATGCAGGATTAGCTATGATTTGTGTTCAAGCGGTCAGAGATACAGAACAAGGATGGTTATATTCAGATGAACTAACTGCAGGTTCAACAGTTGTTATGTAGAAGTTGACAAATTAGTAAATGAGTTTTCTAGGATCTTTGAGGAACCAAGCTCATTACCACCTTTTAGACCCAATCACAACCATAAGGTTCCATTGATGGAGGGATCAAACCCAGTCAATCAAATACCTTACAGATATGCTGTATATCAAAAGAATGAAATCGACAAGATTGTTCAAGAAATGTTGGATAGTGAAACCATTCAAGCTAGCTCAAGTCTTTATGCCTCTCCAGTAGTTTTACTGAAAAAGAAAGCTGGAAGTTGGAGGTTGTGTGTAGATTACAGAAGCTTGAATGGAATGAAAGTGAAAGATCGATTTCCCATTCCATTGATTGAAGATCTAATGGATGAGTTAGGAGGGTCTATAGTATATTCTAAGATAGATCTAAGAGCAGGTTATCATCAAGTGAGAATGGACCCTCAAGATATTCATAAGACAACCTTTAAAACACACAATGGACATTATGAATATATTGTGATGTCCTTTGGATTAACCAATGCACCAGCCACTTTTCAAAGCCTTATGAATGAAGTTTTTAAACAGTTTTTGAGAAGATTTGTGTTGATATTCTTTGATGACATTCTAGTCTATAGCTCAACCATGGAGAGTCATGTTAAACACCTCAGAAAAGTGTTTGAAACAATGCAGAAAAATCAGTTGTTTGCAAAGAAAAGCAAGTACGAATTTGCCACTGATCGCGTAGAGTATTTAGGCCATTTTATACAGGCTGCAAGGATTTCAACTGATCCTAAAAAGATCAAAGTTGTAGCAGAGTGGCCAGTACCTCAAAATCTTAAACAACTGAGAGGATTCCTTGGTTTAGCTGGGTATTATAGGAGGTTTGTTCGTAATTTCGGAACCATAGCTAGACCTCTGAATGACATGACAAAGAAAGACTGTTTCTCTTGGTCTGAAGAAGCAAGAACAGCCTTCATCACTCTCAAGACTGCTCTTTGTGAGGCTCCTGTCTTAGCCTTACCAGATTTTAACAAAGCTTTTGTAGTAGAAACTGATGCTTGTGGTGAAGGAATTGGGGCAGTGCTTATGCAAGAAGGTCATCCTTTAGCTTATATAAGTCGTCATCTTAAAGGAAGACAACTCAACTTCTCAATCTATGAAAAAGAACTATTAGCTGTTGTGTTTGCTGCACAAAAATGGAGACATTACCTGCTTAAGCGACATTTTGTGATAAAAACTGATCAAAAAAGCTTGAAGTATCTGTTAGAACAAAGATTAAACACTCCCATACAACAACAATGGCTACCAAAATTGCTTGAATTCGATTATGAAATTCAATACAAGCAAGGCAAAGATAATATAACAGCTGATGCTTTGTCTAGAATTCAAGGATCAGAAATCCTCCATATGGCTATGTCGATACTAGAATGTGACCTTCTAAAACAGATTCAAGACAGCTATGAAAGGGATGCAGAGATTCAGTCATTGATAATTGTAGTAAAAAATAATCCTACTGAGCCGAAGCATTAGTTTTGGACTCAGAATATCTTGCGAAGAAAGAGCAAGATAGTGGTACCAGGTGATGTTGCTCTACGGAATTCTATATTGGATTGGCTTCATGGCTCTAGTACAGGAGGCCATTCTAGGAGAGATGCAACACATAAGAGGGTAAAAAGTTTGTTTTACTGGAAAGGAATGGCCAAGGACATTCAGAATTATATTCGCAGCTGTAATGTGTGCCAACAATGTAAGTACGACACTTTTGCTTATCCATGTTTATTACAACCATTGCCAATTCCAAATGCAATATGGACAGACATTTCAATGGATTTCATTGAAGGGCTACCTTTATCTTTTGGTAAATCTGTTATATTTGTGGTGGTTGATCGGCTGAGTAAGGCAGCACATTTTATGACCCTATCTCACCCTTATACTGCTGTTTTTGTGGCTCAACTATTCTTAGACAATGTCTTTAGATTACATGGTTTTCTACACTCAATTGTCAATGGTAGGGATGCAGTCTTTTTGAGCGAATTTTGGAGGGAACTCTTTACATTGCAAGGGGTTTCACTCAATATGTTTACAACCTATCATCTTCAAAGTGATGGACAAACGGAGGTTGTTAATAGATGTTTGGAAACATATTTGAGGTGTATGTGTAGTGATCGTCCACATCTTTGGAGTAAGTGGATTCATTTGGCAGAATTTTGGTACAATACCAACTTTCACACTACCACTCAAATGACCCCTTATGAAGCTGTTTACGGGTAGGCTCCTCCTCAGCATCTCCCATTTACCAGGGGAATCCAAGGTTGCAGTAGTAGCTCAGTGTCTATAAGAGAGGGAAAATATGTTGTTGGTCCTTAAGTTCCATTTACTTCGAGCTCAGCATAGAATGCTGCAAGCTGCTGACAAACACAGAACTGATCGAAACTTTAACATTGGTGATCAGGTTTATGTTAAATTGCAACCTTATAGACAGAGTATTGTAGCCAACAGAGTGAATCAAAAGCTTGCTCCAAAGTACTATGGACCCTTCAAGATTTTTGATAAATGTGGAGCAGTAGCTTATAAGCTTCAACTACCTAATTCGGCATTGATACACCTTATTTTTCACGTATCTCAGCTTAAATTGAAGGTGGGAACTGCTCAAATAGCGACTACATTACCGTCGATTGTCCAAGACGTTTTTGTAAAAGAACCAGAGTGTATTTTGCAACGGAAAATGGTGAATAGACAAGGCAGAGTGGGAACTAAAGTACTGGTGAAATGGAAGAATGAAAGTGCAGAAGAAGCCACTTGGGAGTTTTTGTTCGATTTGCAAAATAAATTTCCATCTTTTCAACCTTGAGGTCAAGGTTGTTTAAGCAGGGGAGATTTGTTATAGCAAATTTACAAGTCTACGTGGCATTAAATCAGAGACTGCTCGATTAAAGGAAGAGAATTGGCGGGAGTTGGAATCGCGAGCTGAGGAATGCAGCTGGAAAAACAGAGCAGAACATAATATAAAAGCAAGAAGGATTGATCGTAGAATTCATTCGGAAAAGTTGTATTTTCTTTCTGATTTTATGTTTGGGTCGAACTCATTCTAATCAGAAAGATAATTCTTCTTGTAATCCGCTGAAAAGTTGAGTGCGAATTCGTGTTTACCGAACATTAATTCGTGAATAAAACTTTCATTTCATCTTTGTTACATTCTCGTTAAATCGTTAACATATCCCACCTGTATCAAAATACCACAAAATTTTCATCATTCTGTAGAAATTCAGTTGCTGCGAATGAACCTTATGTAAGCATTTGCTTGTACCAGTTTCTTAGAGATATAATTAGCAAGGAAAGCCCCTCCCATGATTGCAAACAATGTTGCCACTAAGTGTCCAACAATAGCTACACTCACAACTCCCCATGGAGATTGTAACATAGATTGAAAAAGATAAATGTTTAGGACTAATTAGTAAGCTAAAACTTGTAGTCTTGTGCGATGGTTCAGATCAAACCTGTGCAGCACCGAATGCAACGGTTGCAAGCATTGACCGATCTCCCCATTCCTCATTAGGTAAAAAAAACACACAAATTATGGTATTGTGGATTGTTTAATTATTATTATTCTTGAAAAATGCAAATGAGTTCTTCTTTCTTACTGCAAAAACAAGAGCTGAATGATTTCTAGAGAATTTCAAATGGATTTGTGAGTCTTTTGAACACCTTTTCTTTCAAGAGTTTCTCAACTTCAGTGTATTCATCAAGTTCTTTACTGGTTCTTTCACCATTCTTGGCTTCAACTTGTGGAAGTTCCCATGCATCCTTAATGGATTTCAATCCAAAGAACACAAGAAATGTAATTACAAAATATTCACCTATCGGTAGTGTTGTACAAAGAGAGAGAAGTACAATTGCAGCATATATTCTCCACAGAATTGGTTTGAGCAAAGTAACAACTTCAAGATTAAGACAAGATGAAGAAGCCTAAGATAGCTTACTCGTCTGGAACTGAGCAGACAAGGATTGAAATATCTTCCCAATAACAATCGATATGGTAGTCATCAATGGTACAACTCCCATTGAACTTAAAAAGACCTTGTCAGGAAACCCAATGTCAACAACATCAGTATTCACCAAAAAGATGTTATGTACCATCAAATTAGAACATAAGAACCATAAAAGAGAGTGAAAGAGATATATTAGAAGAAAAAGTTATGAGTGTTTTCTCATATTGCATGGCTAACAAAGCAGTAATGAAAAGACACCTAAAGGCCACATGCTTCAAAATAGCAGCTATACAGATATATACATTGTCTCCAATCTCAGAAACAAATATCAATGAGAAGGCGGCTGTAAAGCCTAACTTTGCTACTGCAGCAAGAATTGAAGATGATCCTCCCTTCACAAAAGTGATTAGAGAAAAAAACCAAAACCGCAACTCAGTAGTACAAGCACTATAGATAAAGAGTAAGGGAATGGCCCTTGAGGCTTTAAGCTGCAAGCTACATTGAAAATAGTTGTAAACTCCTTAAACATGGCATTACGCCATTTAGGATCTCGCATTGGTTAGTTTACCGTGGTTGGAATTTTTGGTTTGGTAGAGGTAGTGAGGATAAATTTGCTGTTTGGTTTTCAGATGTTAGTTTTAGCTCGGGTTCTCATAAGATGGAGATTGAGTGAGATATTTTGGTTTTGGGGTTCAATTTCTATTTTTGATAACTGGGATGGAGCACTCGTGGATGAAGAGGTTGTTGAGGTTATGTTGAGTTCGGCTGGATTATTGCAGTTGTTGGATTTGTTTGTGAAGAAGGAGTGGTATTTTCTGGTTGTGAGTGAGTTTGATGGTTTGGTAAGAGAGATTGTGGTTGGCCATGTTTGTGTCTCCTAACATTGTATCGGTGGAATGTATTTCAAAGTTCATCTGGTCTCCATAAGTAAAATTACTCGGGATAGGCGAGTTCTCTATTGTCAGAGATGGGACAATTGACGGCGACAGACGCTGGTGAAGATTAGGGCACGGAGGCGATGGAAATGAAGCATGTATGAGTGACCTTATAGGTATTGGAGTGGTTGTAACATCAATGGGATGGGAGGTTTCGGGTTGAACACAAACTACCAGAATGTGAGGAGCTGAGCAAAAGGGATAAGCATTTTCTACAAACTGAACAAGGCGAGAGGAGTATAATCGTTTCGTTTCCGGATCAATGCATAAATAAGCACTTTGTGTCAATGAGCAGCCCACAAAGACACATGGCACATAACGATTATCTAGCTAATTAATGGCACATAACGATTATCTAGCTAATTAGAGATATATAGTCGAAGCCAAGGAAAACATAGATAACATAAGACTTTTATCTTGAGGTAATTTGGTTGTTAGTGAAAGAGCTATGCGTAAGGAGACATGTTATTGATCACCGGTGTTGGCATCCGGTTGATCAAATACACGGCCGTTGCAAAAGCATATGGCCAATAATTTGTTGGGACAACATCTTGGTTTAGAAAGGTTAAGCCCATTTCTACAATATAGCGGTGTTTCTTTCCGAGATGCCATTATGCTTGGGGGTATAGGATGGAGAGGTTAAGTGAGAAATGACATGGAAAATGAAAAAGGATCGTAAACCAATAAATTCTCCACCATTATCGGAATAAAGTGTTTGGATTTTGGTTTGGAATCTATTTTCTACCAAGGATTTGAAGGCTATGAATGTATCTCGGATTTGGGATTTTTGTTTAAGTGGATAGAACCAAATATATCGAGTGTAGTGATCTACAAAAATTAAATAATATTTATAGTGATCGAAAGACATGATAGGGGAGGACCAAACATCCGAATATAAGCATTGGAGAGGCTGTTTTGTTGTAATTTTGTTTGTAGAAAAAGACAATTTATGAATTTTATTCATAATGCAATCCGAACAATGAGATAAAGTTTGAATAAAATTAGAAACATGAAATAAAAAATGAGAGACAATAGTTTTTAAAACTGAAAGAGAGGGATGACCAAGGCGAGAGTGCCAAAAGGAATGAGTTGTTTTTGGTGTTTGTGAAGCAAAGAAGGTGATTGGACTGGAGAATGGAATCGGCCACTCGTAAAGCTGGTTTTTAGTTTTGTCTTAGAGTAATGGTGCCCCCGTGCTAAGATCCTTCACCTGAAAATGTGCCGAAAAGAATTCCACACATTCTTTGTTAGTATTGCATAAACGATAAATGGAAACAAGGTTTTTTTGAAGATTTGGGACATGTAAAACATCACGTAAGGAAAACGATTTAGAAGGAGTAGGGAGTAAGGTAGAACTAGTATGCGAGATCGTAAACTTTGTTCCATCGGCAATAGTCACCTCCTCACTGCCATTGTAAGGCCAATGAACGGATAAGTTGTTGAGATTGGTTCTCAAGTGATGTGTAGCACCACTATCAACGATCTAATTACTTGTGTTATAAGACGGAGCCGAGGCTAGATGAATCCAAGTCTGCCAAGGAGCAGATCGAATGTTGTGGGAGTTGCTGAATGGATTGAATTGAGAGCATCTTTGGGCGCTATGGCCGTGGATGCCACAAAGCTGGCATCATCCCTAATATCCACGAGTTGCACAGTGATCAGACCTCGGTTAGAAGCTTTGTTGTTGTTGCCATGTCTGTGAACTCTTGTTGTTGCTCCGGTAATAAGAATTGGACTTATTTGGTGGTTTGTAGTTGTTGTTTTGATTGCCATTGTATTTCGCGATGTTGGCGTATATCGGCTGAGCTTTGGACATAATAGTAGTAGTTTGAAGTTTAACTTCATGATTCAAGAGACGCTCGAGAAGCTCGGTAAGAAATAGAGGAGTATCACGACTTTCCATCTGGTCGACAAGGCCTTCAAGGATGAACTCGATTTGGTCTTCATGATCCAAGGGCTTGCCGAGAAGTGCGATTTGGTCAAAACGGGTAGTGAAGCCTTGGAAATAATCGTTAATGGACTTTTCTCTTTTTGTCTAGTTTTTCAGTTGGTGCTTCAATTGTTTGAAGTGAGTTCGACTTGGCTTAGCATATGTAGATGCAAGACTTGTCCAAATATCAGCAGTGGAGAGCAAAGGGTGAATAGATAGCGAAATGGCACCAAGAATAGTAGAGTAGATCAAGCAATAATGTCATTTCCACACGAGAAAGACTGGATTTAGTAACATCGTACCCTTGGTTGTGATGGTTGGAGGCGGTATGAAGATAGAACCATCAAGGTATCCGGCTAAATCGTAGCCATCAACCAGAACATGAACTTGTCTACTTCATATGAGAAAGTTTGTTTGATTAAGCTTCGTGGCGTTTTGCATATTGACATTGAGAATTGTTTGAGATTCAGAGACATTGATGGTTTGGTTTTGGTTTGTTGGCATTGTAGACATGTTCACGAAAGAGAGAATAAAAGATAAAATCAAAGAAATTGGTAGAAGAACAAAGAAAAGTCAAAGAAGAAGAACAAAATTGGTAGAAGAACAAAAAAAAGTCAAAGAAGAAGAACAAAATTGGTAGAAGAAAAATTCAAAGAAGAATGAAAGGAAAAGCTGTGGAGAAGCGGGAGAGAGGCTCACGATGGGTGGTGGGTGGCTGCCAAATTTTTTTTCTTTTTAGGTTTAGGTATCTTTTTGTTCTAATACCATATAGAATGTAAAAGCTTAATCATATTAGTAAAATAATAGTACACTATTTATAGAGATTACAACTGACAAAATAGATAAACAATATAAACATAATATTTATTTTAACTATTTCCTATATATACACATCTTATTACAAGCTAGTCAGTACATTGGTAAGTATCTTATTAGACAAATCTTAGTAAAGCACAACAAGTAACCACCAACACAGATTGTGCAGATCAACTGAAGAACACAAAAATATCTTTTTATATTTTGCTCACTCATTAAATGAAACTCTAAAAACCCTTATAATCCATATGAAAAAGTGATAAGAAATCATTAAATTGGTAAGTAAAAGTAGCTGAAGTAGATTCCGTTGGTGCATTCATGGAAGCTAAATAGATAATTCTGATTAATTAACTAAAGTTTACAATTAACTGTATTTATATATAACTCCAGTTTAAAACTAATTTAACTAATTGTACACGTGTAAGGATGGTAATACACCCTCTCAAGCTTCTGAAACGAAATCGGATGATGCAATAAATAGGCTTGATATAGACATTCTGCTTAACAGAAAATGAAATAAACAAGGATGCAATGCTTTAGTCAAAGTATCGGCATATTGATTGAAGCTAGTAACATAAATAAGCTTTATCGATCCAATTTTGACTTGATGCCGTACTGTATGACAGTTTATCTCGATATATTTATTTGTGAATGAAAAACCAAATTTGTAGCGATGTAGATGACAGATTTGTTGTCACAAAACAATTTGGCAGGAGAATTCATTATGATCTGTAAATCCTTAAGAAGTTGTTGAAGACAAATAACTTCACATGTGACCAATGCCATACTCTGATACTCAGATTTAGTACTACTGTGACTTATTGTGTGTTGCTTTTTTGATGTCCAAGAAATCAAGGATGTGCCACGATAAACACAATAGCCAGTAATAGAACGACAAGAATCCGGACAACTAGCCCAATCAACATCAACAAATGCATTAATACATGTCTGAGAACCAGCGACATAAAACAAACCTTGACCTGGGTTAGATTTGATATACCTTAGAACATGATGAACAACCTTCATATGATGATCAATGGGTGTAGAAAGAAACTAAGACAAATAATGCACAACAAAGAAATATCAGCCCGTGTAATCGTCAGGTATAACAATCGTCCAATAAGTTCTCTGTACGATTTTGCATCTGATAAAAGAGAATCTAAAAAATGATTGAGCTTAATACGAGGGTCAAAAGGAATATAACACGGTTTATAGCCCATCAGACCAAAATCAAACAAAAGATCGAGAGCATATTTTTTCTGAGAAACTGCAATGCCAGTCGAATTGCAAGTTATCTCCAACCCAAGGAAAAAACGAACTGGCCCTAAATCCTTTATTTTGAATTCACGATGTAGCATGTTTTTAAGATCAGTAACACAAGAAGAATTATTATTTGTAATCATAATATCATCAACATAAACCAAAATAGCAATGAATGATGACCCATGATGCTTAATGAACAATGTGTTATCAGCAAATGACTCCAAAAAAACAGTTTTCAACAGAACAAATGACAAACAGAAATACTACTGTCGGGATGCTTGTTTCAAGCCATATAAAGATTTATGAAGATGACATACGAGATTATGAGGTTGCTTGTCAGATGTATATCCCAATGGTAGACTCATGAGAAAAAATTTCATCTAGATCACTATGCAAAAAAGCATTAGTTACATCCATTTGAGAAAATGTCCATCTATGAGATGCAGCAAGACTCAAAAGCAGCTTAACAGTTGTTAATTTCGCAACTGGTGAAAAAGTATCAGTGAAATCAATACCTTCCTTTTGAGTAAAACCCTTTGCAACCAATCGAATCTTGTATCTCTCTATAGAACCATTAGATTTATACTTTATGGTATAAATCCATTTGCATCCCACAAAAAATTCTTACCCGTAGAAAGTGATTCAACAGTCCAAGTTTTATTCATTTCAAGAGCCTGTAATTTCATATTCATTGCGTTTATCCAAACATCTAATTTAACAGCCTCCTTATAAGATTTAGGTATTGTCTTGAGAGAGTAAGAAAGAACATATAATTGAAATGGTTGTTTGAGATGGTTATAGGAAAGGACAAAGGACAGTGGATAGGGAGTAGAAGAGGTGGTAGAGTTTAGAAGAGTAGAAGAAGAAGAATGAGAAGAAGAGGAAGAAATGAGTGAACAATGATAATCAGACAAGTAATGTGGAGCTCTCACATTTTGTTTAGGCCTGCCCATATTCACAGAAGTCTATTCTGTATGAGGGAGCACATGATCATGTTGATGATTGTGGTCACTAGAGCGTGATGCAAATGAATGCAAAGAGTTATCAGTGATATGCGATGACGAGGGTCAGTAAACAAATGAGAGGAATCAAGAGCTACTGGAATAGGAAGAGGAAAAATGGTTTTAGAGAAAAAAATCAACACTTGAGAGAGATGCAGTAGCATTTTTGAAAGGGAAAATGTTCTCATGAAAAACAACATTACGAGTAACTGAAATCACATTTGAATTTATACGTAAAACTTTATATCCTTTATATCCAGCTACATAACCAATAAAAACACAAGCATCTGCTCTAGGTAAAAATTTATGTCTATCCTTCAACAATGTGGATACAAAACATAGACATCCTTCTTATATTATTTTCCTTGGCGCAGCTGGACCATCTTGGATTTGAACCAGAAATCTGATTTCTTCTTTAAGAGTTTTTAGGGGGATATCTTGCCTAAAAGGATGGAAGGAGTACGATTGACTAACATCACAATAGTTAGAATACAATTACTCCAATATACCAAGAGAATGTTTGACTGAAAAAGTAATGCCCGAGAAACATTTAAAAGATGTTGATGCTTTCTCTCAACAACATAATTCTGTTGTGAAATATAATCACATGAAAATTGATGTATAATGCCATGATTTTCAAGAAATTGATCAAATGCAAGCTCAGGTGTATTATCCACTTGAGAATAGCTTTAATCGTGGACTTATACTAAGTGAGAACATGCTTGAGAAAAGTTGGTAAAACATGTGAGACATAATTCTTGTGTTTCAGCATATAAACCCATGTCATTAGAGTACAATCATCAACTATTGTGAAAAAGTATTTGTATCCTTCTATTGATTCAACACAAAAGGGACCCCAAATATCAATGTGAATGAGATCAAAAGGAAAAGAAAACATGTGATTATGAGAGTCATAAGGAAGTCTTTTTTTATAGCTAATGGACAAACTGAACAAGGATGATCATCAAATGGTTTAGAAATGCCTAAAGAAGGAGAAAGATGTTGCATTTTTTTCACGGGATGGATGTCCAAAGCGTTGATACCAAAGATTTCCATCCACTTTCAAGGTTTCGAAGAAGTTGGTAGAGAAATAACATCAGTCTCCAATATGTAGAGACTGTGTTTAAGAATGTCTCTACCAATCGTCAAACTCTGAAGATGCTCTTGAATTAAACAAGAATTGTGATAAAAGTGAGCAGAGATTAGAGGATCAGAAATGAGACTAATAATACTGATCAAATTGAAGCAAAAGGAAGGGACATGTAAAATATTATGTAAGACAAATGATTGACTAATATGCATTGTGTCGGTGTGTGTGATTGAAGCTCTAGTGTCATTAGGTAGTGAAACTGTTACTCCACTAACATGGAAAACTTCAATAAACATGTTCAAGTCAGAACATATATGTGTAGTGGCTCCAGTATCAATTATCCAAAAATTAGGTGAAAGGTGTTTAGAAAGAATGGTTAAAATCTCGTGTTGAAATGTAAGAATGTTGTTTTGAAATTGTAAAGAAGAAGAAAGACAAGAGACAATACCAATTGTAAATGAGCCATTGCACCATTTGATGTTATGGTTGAAGGACTTGAAAGTGTTGAAGCATATTCCTGAGTTGATGAATGCTATTGAAGTTGTTGAAGCAAGTGTTGAATCTGACCAAGATTAAACTGACTCAAATCCAGGCTTGTATTACTGGATGAATCCGAGTCAATCAACACATTTGCAACTGTGTTACTCTTCTGGATATTTTGATAATTATGAGAATTCGTGTAACGATATTGATTCAGAAATGGAGGTCTACCATTGTACTGCCCACGAGGCAAAAAAGGAGCAGGACCTCGAGGGTTTTGATTGGCAGAATAAGTTCGATAATCCGGAGGATAACCATATATCTTGAAGCATTTCTGAACAACATGACCCATTTGACCACAATGTGTACAAATTGATCTCTGTTTTGGCTGATAATTATTGTTGACAGCAACAAGAACCGGCTTATCAACAATCCCAGTAGATGTGCTAGGACATGTGGTCTGAAAAAAAACATCATCAGCCTTAGTTGGTGGTTTGATTAACCTCTATCGTTCATCCTGAGTTACCATATTAAAGACTTATTCAATTGATGGAATATGTTTGAGCATAAAGATGTGGTAATAAGTTGATTCTTATGTTTCACTTAGTCCCATAAGAAATTTTGTTACACGACTTCGCTGTTGCATTCTTTCCCATAGAAAAGCAGCACTGCATTCACACTTTCCACAGGTACATACCGGAATCTCGACATAGTTTTATACTCTTCCCACAAGGTGACCAATTCAGTGTAGTATGTACTAATATCCATTGAATCTTGTTGGATATTTGACAATCGTTGTTCGATTTCATACACTCTAAGAACATTATCTTGTTTAAACCTAGATATGAGATTCTTCCAAATACTTTCAACTGTACTCATGAATGTACTCATGAATAACAGACTATGCCCTATCTTCTTAGAAACAGAGTTCATCAACCAAATAGCAACCATATCATTGCACCTAGACCAAGTACTAGAATCTCTATGTTCATTAGGAGGTTTAGGAATTGTACCATCAATAAAACCAAGCTTGTTTCTGACATTTAACGTCATATGAACAGAACGTCACCAAGCGTGACAATCGGCACATGCAGTGAGTTAATCAGAAACAAGAACAAGACCTGCATGATCTGACTGTGTAGGAAGTATGGATTTTCATATTGATCCATATTATTGTTAGTAGAATCCGAACTTGGAATCGAGGTTAAAGAGAAATTTTCGATCCCATATCGAAGAAATACGGAAGTCAACAAAAAGAAAACTAAAGTTTTGATGATACAAAGAGAAATTAAGCTTGTAGTTAGAGGTCAAGAATCAAAAGAAAGAATCAGAAGAATGATCGTAACGAAAGAGATGAAGAAAAGAGGTTACGAACCTAGGTCAAGAAAACGGAAAAAATTGGCGAAAGAATGATGTATGAAAGTAAGAAAAACATCTCAAACACGGCAAAAATCAAGATAGCGAGGTAATTGAGAGTCAATTTCCAAGTCGGAATACTCATTTTACCAGAATTTTATCAACTCTGATACCATATTGAACTTAGCTGAAAGATTAATTTTGGTTAATTAACCAAAGTTTACAACTAACTGTATTTATATACAACTCGAGATTAAAACTACTCTAACTAATTATACACGTGTAAGGATGGTAATACTAAACCAAAACCTGGCCCTTAAAGTCGTGGAGTTTGAATTGATAGGAATAGGGCTGGGTTTTCGGTGAAAACCAAAAAAACCGAACCGATCAAACCAAAATTTTTCGGTTTCAGTTTTAATTTAATTATAAACACTAAACCAATCGGCTAAATAATTAATTTTATTAGGTTTATATGTCGATTCAGTTCGGCAATATTAAACCGATCAGTTTTCTTAAACCAAAAATCGACTGCCATATATAACTCGCCCTACCCTAATTTTTTAGAAAAGTTTGGACTCTTTCTCTTCTCAGTTGCGGCTCTCTCGCCGATCTGAAAATTCTTCAGAAAAATTTCCAATTCTTCTTCTCTTGTTCTTTTTTTCTTTTTTTCTTCTTTTTATTCTTTTTTTTCTTTTTCTTCTTCTTTATACAGATGATTATGTTAGAAGGTGCAAAAGCAACAACTGAAACTGTAGATGCATTGAGGAGTGGAGCTTCTGCAATGAAAGCAATGTAGAAAGCAACGTAAGTTTTTATGACAATTTTAACATATTACCCTTTACTTCTGTTTTATTGTTACCAATCCCGTAGAGTCGTTAACACAAGCTTGGTCTCAAACTGCATCATCCTTTTGGTATTGATTGGATTTTTAACCTTTCTAATGCGTAACTCGATTGTTATAGAGAAATATTGATGATGAAGACAAGACCATGGAAGAAATCAATGAACAGACCGAGAACATGAAACAGATCTAAGAAGCATTGTCAACTCCAATGGGAGATGCAGCTGATTTCGATGATGTACCCACAGAATTAAACCTAATAAAATTGAACTGAACTAAATCAAACTAAACCGATTAACCAAACTAAACCAAATTAAACCTAAAAATTAAACCAAAATTAACTGAAAACTCTGAATTATCAAACAAAAAAACCGATTAAATCTAAAATTAAATCATTGAACCGAAAATCAAATTATATTCGGTTTAATTAGGAATGGTTTTATATACTGAAAACCGAACTGATTAAACCGATAAAAAATCCAAACCAAACCGATATCTTATATTTTTTTTGGACCACTTTTTCACAAACCAAAATAATTGAAAACCGTATAAACCGACCCGTTTGACCCAAATAAACTGAAAACCCAGGCCTAGATAGGAAGCGCAAACTTACAAGGAGAAAATGTGGAATTTCTGTTAATTTATTTTCAATTATAAAATCTTAATCCCAAGAACATCTAGATTTGATTTAATTCAACCCTAATATTTTTTTTCTAGTAAAAGAAACTACTAACATTGATCCATGAGCAATTAGACAAAATAATTTTCTCCTCTTTTAACCTTTCTCTTTAATGATCTGCTTAATGGATAAAAAATCAATGTTTTAACCTTTTCCTTTTGTTCTCTAAAGTGGCGATTGTTATGTGGTTTTTTTCTTTCTTCCTTTTTGGTGTGTTAAGAGAGAAGTTATTAAACTTAAAAAATCTCTTTTATGAGAGGAAGGTGTTACGACCATTAGAAGAAAAAACCACCTTTTTATTAACTTCCACATATCCATATTGTGCCTTTTCATCCAATAATTAATTAGATATTAATTAACAATCTTATATATAATGAATACATATATATACTAACAAATATAAAGGTGTTTATACAATTTAATTATGTAAAGGATGAGGTTTATCAATACATCCAAATTTTAATGTCATTATCCGAAACAGATCTATCACGGTGTCGACTTTTATATTAGAATTATAAAAATTAATACGAACTTGATCATTATAATTAAATCCAAATACACATAGGTCACATATAAGAATATAAATATTCTTACATTTTCCCACTTGACCTTGTGTCGACTTGATGATTTAACAACCTTAATGTGCACTTTACATCAAGTTCATTTCAATTTCAACTATCATAATAAAACTAGAATTGATCGGATCATGGCGGTCACACATCATTAGACGACATGATCCCTTCCATGTATCACAAAACAATCTCAACTTCATATATAGTTTCTTTATATTGAGAATAACCTTAATTCTCAATCTAATCATATGTTATCAGAGAACCATAAGTGTATACACATACTTTAATGATAACATATTTATTAAAACCAGAAACATAACTTAAAGTGAATTCATAGTGTCATACACATAATGAACATATCACAATCATAATAGCAAAGCTTTGTCTATAATACACATACGCTCTACATGACCAATAAACATTTTGGATGGTAATCCCTGAGTTAACGGATCCGCTACGATCATATCAATTCTTATATGTTCAAATGACACTCTATGTTTCTGTACTTCTTCTTTGACAGCTAAGTACTTTAACTCCATGTGCTTAGCACCTTTAGAGTACTTGTCATTCTTTGAAAAGAAGACAGCTGCAGAATTATCACAATAGATTCTCAGCGGCCTCGCTATAGTGTCGACAATTTGAAGTCCCGAGAGAAAGTTCCACAACCACAATGCGTGAATTGTGGCCTCAAAGCATGCCACAAATTCGGCCTCCATAGTGGAAATAGCAATGACGGACTGTTTTCCACTTTTCCATGATATTGCTCTCCCAGCTAATAGGAACAAATAGCCAAACATCGATTTTCTACTGTCAACGCATCCGGCATAATCTGAATCTGAATATCCAGTGACCTCAAGGTGATCAGATTTCTTGTATGTAAGCATGTGCTTTTTGGTGTCTTGCAAGTACCTAAGAACCTTCTTTGCAGCTCTCCAGTGGTCCATTCCGGGATTACTTTGATATCGACCCAATATACCAACCGCAAAGCTGATATCTAGCCGAGTACATGTTTGAACAAAGTTCAAACTCCCAAAAACTGATGCATATGGAATTCTTTCCATTTTTTTACGCTCTAATTCATTTTTAAAGGACATTGCATTTTACTGAACTTGTCCTCTTTCTGAATTGGAGTTATCCCTGCGGAGCATTTATCCATTTTATATCTCTCTAAAATCTTATTGATATATCCTTTCTGAGATAATCTTAACAATCCTTGTGTTTTATCTCGAAATGTTTCTATTCCGATCACACATGATGCCTCACCCATATCTTTCATTGCAAAGTTCTTAGAGAGATACTTCTTTATATCATGTAACATGTCCATGTCATTTGTAGCAAGCAAAATATCATCAACATATAATACTAAAATCACAAACTTGCTCCCACTAACTTTAATGTAGATACATCGATCAACGATGACCTCTACAAAACCATATGACAAGAAGATATCATTAAAATTTAAATACCATTGTCTAGAAGTTTGTTTTAGTCCATATATCGACTTTCTCAGCTTACACACCATATGTTCTTTTCATGTGACCACGAAACCTTCAGGTTGGAACATATATACTTCTTCCTCAAGCTCTCCATTTAGAAAGGCGGTTTTCACAGCCATCTGGTGAAGCTCTAGATCATAATGAGCCACCAAAGCCAAAACAATCTTTAGAGAATCCTTCTTTGAAACCAGGGAGAAGGTCTCTTTATAGTCAATACCATCTTTTTGGGTGAAACCTTTAGCAACAAGACGAGCCTTGTATCTTTTAATGTTACCTTTGGAGTCGCGTTTAGTCTTAAAGACCCATTTAGAACCAATGGTTTTGAAACCGTTAGACAAAACTCTACTAAGTCCCATACTTTGTTATCACCCATAGATTTTATTTCTTCTTTCAAGGCAATTAACCATTTTCACAATTGTCACTTTTCATGGCTTTTTGGAATGAGCACGAATCTTCATCAAGGCTTAAGTCACATTTACTTTCAATAGCATAAACCACATAGTCATCTGAAACAGCAAATCTTCTTTCTCTTCCAAATCTCCTTAATGGTTCTTGTGGTACACTATTCTCTTCTTGAATTGTAACCGGTTCATTAATTGTATTTTCTACTAGTGGGGTTGACACATCATTATGTTGTTCTATTGCGTCATTTAACTGTGATGCAACAATAGGAACAACAATCTCAGGTGCAACGATAGGTGAAGGAACATCAACATGGACTTCCTTAATGTCCACTTTTCGTGGTTCACCACTCCCACTAGTTTCACCACTCCCACTAGTTTCACCATTCTCAATGAACCTAACATTACCCGTTTCCACTATTCTCGTACTATGGTTAGGACAATAAAATATATACCCCTTTGATTTTTCAGGATAACCAATGAAAAATCCACTAATGGTCCTAAAATCAAGTTTCTTTTCATGTGGGTTATACAACTTTACTTCTACTGGGCAACCCCAAACACGTAGATGTCTTAGAGTAGGTTTCCTTCCCGTCCATAGTTCATAAGAGGTCTTAGGAACAACCTTGCTAGGAACCCGGTTCAGCAAATATGTTGCAATTTTTAATCTATATACCCACAACGAAAGGGGTAAAAAGCAATTACTTAACATGCTCCTAACCATATCCATTAAAGTATGATTCCATCTCTCAGCTACACCATTCTGTTGAGGAGTACCAGACATTGTATATTGTGCACAAATACCTTTACTTTCAAATAACTTTGCAAATGGACCTGGACATTGTCCATTTTTGTTGAATTTTCCATAAAACTCACCACCTCTATCAGATCTCACAACTTTTACCTTTTTATCTAACTGCCTTTCCACCTCGTCAATGAACACCTCCAGGACATTCACAGATTTGGACTTTTCATACAGCAGATATGTATATCCATAACGTGAGTAATCATCGATGAAGGTGATAAAGTACTTTTCACCACTCCAAGAAAGAGCATCTAAAGGGCCACAAATATCGATATGTATTAACTCAAGAAGCTGAGTGCTTCCTGTGGCTATTTTCTTTGTTATATGCTTAGTCTATTTTCCTTTAATGCAGTCTAAACATACATTTAGATCACCCAAATCCAATGGAGGAAGAATTTCATTTTTTACCAACCTCATAATTCTTTCTTTGGAAATATGACCTAATCTTTAATGCCACAGTAAAGCAGAATTTTTATTTGATGCACTACGTTTAATGCCTCGACTTTCAATATTAAATAGGGATTCCGAAAATTTTGTATCAAGATTGAATTTATAAAGTGAATCAAATAAAGTACCACTACTATAAAAGTAATCATTTCGGTACAAAGAGAAAACACCATGTCCAACCTTAAAAATAAATCCTAAATTATCCAGGATATTTACAGAAACAAGATTTCTAGCACATTCAGGTACATAGAGACATCCTTCAAGATCTACATGATATCGAGTGTCTAAAATCAATCTATAAGTCTCAATGACTTCAATTCGTGCCTTCATCCTGTTCCCCATAAACAAGTATTGTTCAATTCCTCTTATGGGCTGGATCGAAATGAATCCCTGTTTAATATGAGACACATGAGTAGTAGCACCAGAATCTAACCACCAAGTAGTATTAGGCACTTCTATAAGGTTCAATTCAGAGCAAACAAAACTATGATGTTTACTTTTCTTATCGAACCATGCCTTTCTTTTCAGACAATTTTTCTTGAAATGTCCCGTTTTCTTACAAAAAAAACATTTCATCTCTTTATGAATTTTGCTTTCAGGTCCTTTCACAAAAGCTTTATCCTTTCTTTTGTCTTTTTTACTCGGTTTTACCTTATAGCTCCTAGAACTTCCAAGACCTACGAGATTCGTAACTTGGTCCTTCATTTTCTTTAATCTCCCTTCCTCTTGAACCAACATAGCATTTAATTCTTTAAAATTCCATTTATCTTTAATGATGTTGTAGTTCACCTGGAATTGGCTAAATTCAAAAGGTAGGGAGTTCATAATGAATTGGACCAAAAACTGCTCATGAACTTCCATTCCCATATATGTTAACTTTGCTACCAAGTTAGACATGTGCGTGACATGATCATGGATTGGTTGAGACCAGTCAAACTTTTTTGTAGTTAGCTCACTCATTAACCTTCCTACAATCGACTTATCAGCCAAATCCGATTGTGAACACTCCTTAATTTTTTGTATGAATTATCTTGCTTTCTTTGTCTTAGGCATATATGGCTTAATACTTTCCACCATCGTCATCCTCATAAGGTTCAAACTCAACCTGTTAGATCGCTCCCAAGACTCATACCGAGTCTTTTCAGTTTGGGAGCTATCATCTGTAATGGATGAGGGTTCCTCATCCATTAGGATTGCAAGGTCGAGTGTCATAATACCCAGTATGAACCAGATATGTTCTAACCACTCTCCATAATTGACTCCATTAAACTTTACGACAGAGTTAGCAGATGCATACAAATTTGATGAAGCTGCAAAACATTTATAAGTACTTACTCATTATTACTTTGATACTTTATTACAGATTCAAAGACCTAATAATAAACTTTAAAAACATGTATTCAAGCAACTTTTGGGTAATACTTTAAATACAAACACTTTTAACGATGTTAAATTTATTATTTAACAATTAATTATATCAAATAAAATCAAATAATTATGCTACGTTTGGGTATACATAATATCAACTATAGTGAAATGATTAATTCTTTTCATATTAATAACTATATCAATTGATATACCTTTGGGTAATCTCCTAGAATATAGATATTAAAACAATTGATCAATTAAAACTTTAATATCATTTATAACATCACTTTAATCATGATTAATTGATAAACTTTACTATTGTAATATTTATATCTATTATAACAAAGCCATTTTGGTGACTTACATGTAATATAAAATATCTTTTAATAGATAAAATATCTTTATATTGTATTAACATTTCAAAATACTTTATGATTTTATATCTTAATCAATGAGTATCATTTATTATGACTCACAAGAAAAAATCGGTTCTCATAATATACACTTATTTAATTAATATTTTTTTTATTGATTGCCTTTATGATCATGAATTAATGCAAACAACAAAGCATTTAAAATTATTAAATAAATAGATAAAAACTTTTAGTATGCGAAAATTCATATCCGTTTCATGCCCTTTAATTTGTTCTCTACAATTTATTATTTTGATAAAAAAACAATTCCATCAATGTTTTTGTAACCGATCATTATTATTACCCATTTGAGTTTCCATTCTTCATCCGAGATATCATTCAATTTTTTTTCTTATGAACATTAAATGATAGTTACAAAACACTAAGGCAATCGGGATAACACCAAGACTTAATCCACACTATTTTCATCATGAAAATCAATCATAAATTTTATGGTAGATTAAAACAAATCTAGTTTGCTCCGATGCCAATTGTTAATTTATTTTTAGTGATTTCAATTATGAAATCTTAATCACAAGAACATGTAGATTTGATTTAATTCAACCCTAATATTTTTTTCTAGTAAAAAAAACTACTAACATTGATCCATGAGTAATTAGACAAAATGATTTTCTCCTCATTTAATCTTTCTCTTTAATGATCTCATTGATGGATAAGAAATCAATGTTTTTAACCCTTTTCTTTTGTTCTCTAAAATTGGGATTATTATGTGGTTTTTTTCTTTCTTCCTTTTTGGTGAGTTAAAAAAGAAGTTATTAAACTTAAAAAATCTCTTTTATGAGAGGAATGAGCTACGACCATTAAAAGAAAAAACCACCTCTTTATTAACTTTCACATACCTATATTGTGCCTTTTCATCTAATAATTAATTGGATATTAATTAACCATCTTATATATAATAAATATATATATATATATACTAACAAATACAAAAGTGTTTATACAATTTAATTAGATAAATGAGCAGGATTATCAATAAATTGAAATTTTAATGTGATTATTGATTTTTATATTAGAATTATAAACATTAATACGAATTTGATAATTATAATTAAATCCAAAAATACATATGTCACATATAAGAATATAAATATTTTTACAATTTCTTGAGCTTTTCGGGCAAGATAATGATTCAGACAGAGAAAGCAAAGAGTTTACTGTATTAGATAATTTCTTTGATAAAACTGAAACCCAGAAATAAATATGGAGACTTTTATCTTCTTTTTTTATAGAAAAATTACCAACAATACTCGCCGAGTCTCTTAGCCGATAAATTAGAATACCTAGTAAACGAACTAAAATTTATATTTTATTGTTGTGCAATAAACTCGTAGCTCGTAATTGAAACACTTAATTGCAGGTGATCATTATTATGATACTACTTGTGAAGCGCGTACAGGATTGTGGGAGAGATTTGCATATTTTGACTAGAACTTCAAGATGGATTCAAAGGAGAAATCAAATGTGTACTTCGAAAATGATGTGTATATCATAGTGTTAAAGAGATTTCGTCATACTGTTAAAGAGAATTTGGTAGAGAATATTGTTGGAGGCTCATGCTGAACAATCTGAAAAATTGAAGAGCTCAAGGAGATAAGTATGTTTCAAATGTTTTTGCAGACCTTTTAGTTTATATGAAGGTTGTGTGTACTCTAGTCAGTTGCTCATTTGTAATTTGAAGATTATCTTCAAATTTGATGATAATGGAGGTTAAGTTTTTAGAGCCATGATTTGTAATCTAATATATGTTTAGAAAGACTAAACTATAAAAAATTTATTAGCTTAAATATTATGAATTTTAGAAAATTAGCTAAATAAAATATCAAACAAAAATTTGGATTAATTAAATATTTATCATATTTACAATTCGTTATATATTTAATAATATTATTTATTCAAAATAGAAATAATTTAAATTTATTCTTATTAATTATATATTTTATTTGTATAATCAATATTTCACTTCTATATTAATTAAATTTTGACTCAGAATCTATGTTTATGAAGTTGATTGCTTTTACAACCATATTTGACATTTTAATTAATTTATTTTAAAAATTGTGTTAATAACAAAAATAGAAAATATTAATTCAAGATTCATATAAATATACAAACTAAACTACTAAAGCCCATGCATTACGTAAACAAAACTAGTTTAAACAAAATTTTAAAAGTTATTGAAATTTTTTGACTATTAGCAATATAAATCTAGTGGTTCACCATTAAATTAAATAATTAATGAGATAACCACTAATCCAAATTAATTTAGTTTGTTTGGCAGCTATTTTTTCTCCAAGTTTTTTTTAATTTATTTTATATTTATGTTTTAAAAGAAAAAAAAGAGTATATAGAAAAGAAAAAGTCAAAAATAATGTTAAGAAACACATATGGCCAACCTCAATTCTCTCAATATCAACACCAATCAATCCACACACAAAAAACAGTATTATTCACTTATCACTAAAAATTCTAAAAATCCAATAACAAAAAACACTATAAATTCAAAACAAACTACTTCAATAAATCAAAGGTAATCGAACTCATTAACTATAAATCATCTTCATACTTTTTGTCTCTTTAAATCATCAATTATGTCACAACAATCATTTAATGCTGGCCAAACCAAAGGCCAAAGTCAAGTTGGTTTTTCGATCTCAATCCTTTTTTGTTTGTTCATCATAAATGTCTATCATTTCTAAATTTATGTAATGAATATTGTAGGAAAAAGCTGAGCAATGGACTGAGTCTGCCAAACAAACTGCACAATCAGCATATGATAAAACCGCAGATATGACACAATCAGCACGTGATAAGACTGCTGATATGACACAATCAGCGCGTGACAAGACCGCTGATATGACACAATCAACACGTGATAAGACCGCTGATATGTCGAGTTCAGCACGCGATAAAAGCGAGAACCAGTCCCACTCCACCCAAGGATCCGCCCAACATGGCCAAGAACAAACGGCTGGTTTTCTCGGCCAGGTATATTTACATTTTTTTTAAAAACAAATTAGCCTTAAGTTCGATGAGAAAAGTTTTTAGTTCAACCCTATTTGAAATGAGTGGTGATTTACGTTTCAAACGTAATAGTATTAACGGTTGACTTAAAACACAAAGAAGAATTATGGTTTGATATTTTCACGGTTTATTAGGAAAAACAATGTATGATCTTTGTTGTAACTAGGATTGGTTGGGTTTTCCATGAAAACCAAATAACCAAACCGATATAACATGTTTATTCGATTTTTTTGTTTCAATTCGGTTTTCAGTGATAAATTAATCGATATAGTTTTAAATATACAATCAGTTTTTTGGTTTGGTTTGGTTCAATCAACAATAACCGATCGCTTTTTCAAAATATCAAAAATACGAATTAACCAAAATAACTGATATTTTTTTTGAAAACTATTTTTTATTTTCGGTTTTAAAGTGAATCAAACCGAATTTTCATTCGGTTTAATTCGATCATAATTTTAAAAACCCAAAAAACTTATAAATGATATGTGTCTCAAACAAATATTTTTTTCTTAAAAAATTATTTTTAATATTTTTAATTTAAATATTATGCTCTATATTAAAAATGTTTTTGCATCCACCCCTGTATGTTACCATCATTTTTATCTTAGTGTCATTTCTTACCATTGTTTTTGACACTTCTAATTATACTATTATCATTCAAAAACTGTACTACTTCATGCTATCAGTCGGTACATATTTGGTTTTTAACAGCGAATATTTACATGATTATATTTAAACATATACTTTTTATATAAACATTGAAACTAGAATATACAAATTTTGGTAACAAAAATAACATTTGAATCAATGTAATTGGAAAGCAGACCGGTGAATCAGTGAAGAACATGGCGCAAGGTGCTTTGGATGGTGTAAAGAACAGTCTTGGTATGAATGAAAAGAAATAAGAAAATGAATATTCATGCTTCTCACTATTTATTTATATATTTATTGATAATTTCTGGTTTTTGAAACTTTTATTTTCTCTGAATTGTGGCATGTAATAAGTTTATTTATTTTTTTTAAGATTTTCTAATCATGAGATATGAGATGTAATAAGAAAGTGTAATATCACAATGTGCATTTCTATTTAAAGGAATGTATCGTATTTGCTAAAATATTAAAGGTTTTGTTGTTAAGATATTTTAGTTTGTTTCAAGAGTAATATATTAAAATAACACATTTTTAAATTTATTTTTAAATATAATACATTAAAAATAAAATTACTAAAATAGCACAAATTATTATATAAAAATAATTATTTATCTCAAATAAACTATATATAAAATTATTTTTCTAATTTAGAATTTCAATTTTTATTAAAAAAAGATTTTTAATTATTTTAATATTAAATGTATGCTAATTTTTAAAAATTTAAACTATGAATGTTACATTTATAACAAAAAAAACTTAAAAAATATTATTTTATACAAATGACCTTTTTTTTTTATTACAAATGATAATTTTAGCTTTCGAAATTTATTTGCAACTCTTCATGTTGATTTTACGACCGACTTGAAACTGATAGTTCTTTTTTAGTGTCTTATATCCTTATACTATGTTTACCAGTAAGAATTGCCCTAAACTGTATTGGAAGGAAAAAATGAGGATAATTTTTCAAAATAGTATTTATAAGTTTTTCTTTTTAATGTACCATCCTAATTTTAAAATTTAAATAATAGAATGAATTTCATATGAAAATATTTTAAAAATACTTTTAATAGGAAAAATTCAAATATTAAATTAGATAAAGAATAACAAAAACATAATAGTTTATACTTTTTTTAGAGATGCTAACCTTTAAAAGAGAATTTTCAATTGATTTTATCACCAAAAGATGTCACTATTGTAAGAAAATTTATATTATTATATGTGAGATATGTGTTTTTGGATTTAATTATAATGATAAGTTTATATTAATGTTCATAATTCTAATATAAAAATGATATTGTGACGAATCTATTTAATAATTTTGGTTAACGATATTAGAATTTTGATGTATTGATAATCTTTCTTCCTTATCTTATCATATTTAATAAGTAATTTTATCTAATATTTAAATATATTTATATATAAAACATTAATAGTTAGTAAAAAATAATTATAATTATATATAGGTAATGCTTTTATATATATATATATATTGGTTATTAAAAGGTGATTATTTTCTAATTGTGATAAAATCATCAAAACTATTAAAATCAAAAAAGGCAATAGTGTGTATTCACGGTTTTATGAAAGAGAAGAAAACTCAATTAAAGAGAGAAAATTATCATTGATTCTTAATTCATCAAAAGAATTATTAAAGAAGAGATCAAATGGAAGAGAAAATTAATTGTATAATTTCTCATGGATCAATGATAGTAGTTTCTTCTTTTACAAGAAAAGTATTAGGTTGAATTAAATTAAATCAAAATGTTTTTAGGATTAGATTTCATAATTAAAATCATTGGAAAATAATTTAACAATTGTTATCAGAGTAAAACTAGATTTTTTTTTATTCACCATAAAATTAGTGATTGATTTTTATAATGAAAATCATGTGGTTAAGATGCAAACATAGATTGGTAATAATATTAAAAAAAAACCTAATTAAAGACATATTTAAGAGAATTAATAATCAGATACATAACATTGATGGAATTATTTTTGATTAAAATAATAAGTGGTAGAGAACAAATAGCATGAAGAAACGTTTTCTCATCATAAAAGTTTTAATCTATTT
Organism: Pugionium dolabratum; assembly: GCA_018901945.1. Lineage (NCBI taxonomy): Eukaryota > Viridiplantae > Streptophyta > Magnoliopsida > Brassicales > Brassicaceae > Pugionium > Pugionium dolabratum. Next base: position 11,125 of record JAEVFF010001113.1, on the reverse strand, counting down.
ATTTAATAAGTTTAAATGGTTGGTTGTTTGCATTAGTTCTCCATGATTGAACAATCAATAAAAGAATAGTATAGTATTTGAAATTTCTTCTATAAATGCACTCATTAATAAGGATAAAGTCATAATTTATGAGGAGTAAAAATATTTGATTAGATAAATTTTTCTATCTATATGAAACTTGTATATATAAATGTACAATAGAGTTTCGATTTAATTGAAATATTTAATTGTATTATAACATGTTAATACAATATAAATATATTTTATCCATTAAGATTTTAATGTTTATATTTTATATGACATATTAGTCATCAAATTGGCTTTGTTATAATAGATATAAATATTAAAATATTAAAGTTTATGTTCATGATCAAGTGATGCTATAAATGACATTAAAGTTTTAGTTGATCAATTGTTTTAATATCTAGATTCTGAGATCACTCCAAGGTAGATTATATGATATAGTTATTAATATAAAAATTATTAATCATTTCTCATGTTGTATATCTAAAGGTAGCATAACTATTTGATTTTATGTAATATGATTAATTGTTAAAGAATAAATTTAACATCGTTAAAAATGCTTGTATTTAAATTATTACCCAAAGGTTACTTGAATACATGCTTTAAAGTTTATAATTATGTCTTTAAATTTGTATTAAAGTCTCAAATTAATAATGAGTAAGTACGTGTAAATGTTGTACAGGTTCATCATATTTATACGCATCCGCTAACTCTACCGTGAAGTTTAATGAGCTCAATTATGAAAAATGGTTGGAACAGATCCGGTTCACACTGGACATTATGGCACTCGACCTTACAATCCTAACAGATGAGGAACCCTCAGCCATTACAGATGATAGCTCCGAAACTGAAAAGACTCGATATGAGACTTGGGAGCGATCTAACAGGCTGAGTTTGAACCTTATGACGATGACGATGACAGAAAGTATTAAACCATCTATGTCTAAGACAGAGAAAGCAAGGGAATTCATAGAGAAAATTAAGGAGTGTTCACAATCGGATTTGGATTATAAGTCGATTGTAAGAATCCTAATGAGTGAGTTAAATACGAAAAAGTTTGACTGGTCTCAATCAATCTATGATCATGTCACGCACATGTCTAACTTGATAGCAAAGTTAACAACCATGAGAATGGAAGTTCATGAGCAGTTTTTGGTCTAATTCATTATGAACTCCATACCTTTTCAGTTTAGCAAGTTCCAAGTGAACTACAATACCATTAAAAATAAATGGAATTTTAAAAAACTAATTGCTATGTTGGTTCAAGAGGAAGGGAGATTAAAGAAAATGAAGGACCAAGTTGCAAATCTCATAAGTTTTGGAAATTCTAGTAGCTATAATGCAAAACCGAGTAAAAAGGACAAAAGGAAAGACAAAATGAAGGATAAAGCTTTTGTGAAAGGATATGAAAGCAAAATCCATAAAGAGATGAAATATTTCTTTTGTAAGAAAACTAGACATTTCAAGAAAGATTGTCTGAAAAGAAAGGTTTGGTTCGACAAGAAAGGTAAACATCATAGTTTTGTTTACTCTGAATTGAACCTTATAGAAGTGCCTAATAATACTTGGTGGTTAGGTGCTACTCATGTGTATCATATTAAATAGGAATTCAGTTCGATCCAACCCATTAGAGAAACTGAAGAATACTTGTTCATGGGAAACATGATAAAGGCATGAATTAAAGGCAGTGGAACTTATAGATTGATTTTAGACACTAGGTGTCATGTAGATCTTGAAGGGTGTCTCTATGTACCTGAATGTGTTAGAAATCTTGTTTCCATAAACCTGTATAATTTAAGATTTGTGTTTAAAGTTGGACATGATGTTTTCTCTTTGTACCGAAATGATTACTTTTATGGTAGTGGTGCTTTGTTTGATTCACTTTATAAGTTCAATCTTGATGCAAAACTTTTCGAATCTCTATTTAATATTGAAAGTCGAGGCATTAAACGTAGTGCATCAAATGAAAGTTTGCTTTATTGTGGCATCAAAGATTAGGTTATATTTCCAAAGAAAGAATTATGAGGTTGGTAAAGAATAAAATTCTTCTTCCATTGGATTTTAGTGATTTAAATGTATGTATAGACTGCATTAAAGAAAAGCAAAATAAACATATAACAAAGAAAACAGTCACAAGAAGCACTCAGTTTCTTGAGTTAATACATACCTATATTTTTGGCCCTTTAGATGCTATTTTTTGGAGCGGTGAAAAGTAATTTATCACCTTCATCGATGATTACTCATGTTATGGATATACATATCTACTGCATGAAAAATCTAAATATGTGAATGTCCTAGAGGTGTTCATTGACGAAGTGGAAAGGCAGTTAGATAAAAATATAAAAGTTGTGAGATTTGATAGAGGTAGTGAGTTTAATGGAAAATTCAACAAAAATGGACAATGTCGAGGTCCATTTGCAAAGTTACTTGAAAGTAAATGTATTTTGTGCACAATGTACAATGCTTGGTACTCCTCAGGAGAATGGTTTGGCTGAGAGGCGGAATCGTGCTTTCATGGATATGGTTAGGAGCATATTAAGTAATTTCTCTTGACCCTTTTCGTTGTGGCTATATACATTAAAAACCGCAACATATGTGCTGAATAGGTTTCCTAGCAAGGCTGTTCCTAAGACCCCTTATGAACTATGTACGGAAAAGAAACCTAGTTTAAGACATATACGTGTTTGGGGTTTTCCAGCATAAATAAAGTTGTATAACCCACATGAAAAGAAACTTGATTTTAAGACCATCAGTGAATTTTTTATTGGTTATCCTGAAAAATCTTAGGGGTATATATTTTATTGTCTTAACCATAGTATGAGAATAGTAGAGAGCGGTAATGCTAGGTTCATATGAACGGTGAAACTAGTGGGAGTGGTGAACCAAGAAAAGTGGACATTCAGGAAGTCCATGTTGATGTTCTTTTACCTATTGTTGCACCCGAGGTTGTTTTTCTATTGTTGTATAACAGTTAATTGATGCAATAGAACAACATAATGATGTGTCAATCCCACTAGTGGAAAATACAATTAATGAATATGTTACAATTCAAGAAGAGAATAGTATACCACAAGAACCATTAAGGCGGTCTAGAAGAGAAAAAAGATCTGCAATTTCATATGACTATGTGGTTTATGCTATTGAAAGTGAATGTGACTTAAGTATTGATGAAGATCCGAACTCATTGTAAAAAGCCATCAAAAGTGACAATTCTGAAAAATGGTTAATTGCCTCGAAAGAAGAAATAAAATCTATGGGTGATAACAAAATATGAGACTTAGTAGAGTTGCCTAACAGTTTCAAAACCATTATTTCTAAATAGGTCTTTAACACTAAACGCGACTCGAAAGGTAACATTGAAATATACAAGACTCGTCTTGTTGCTAAAAGTTTCACCCAAAAAAGATGGTATTGTCTACAAAGAGACCTTCTCTCCGGTTTCAAAGAAGGATTCTCTAAAGATTTTTTGGCTTTGATGGCTCATTATGATCTTGAGCTTCACCAAATGGATGTGAAAACCGCCTTTTTTAAATGGAGAGCTTGAGGAAGAAGTATATATGAACCAACATGAAGGTTTCGTGGTCACACGAAAAGAACATATGGTGTGTAGCTGAGAAAATCAATATATAGACTAAAACAAGTTTGTAGACAATAGTATTTAAAGTTTAATGATATCATCATATCATACGGTTTTGTAGAAATCAACGTTGATCGATGTAAAGTTAGTGGGAGCAAGTTTATGATTTGAGTCTTATATGTTGATGATATTTTGTTTGCCGCAAACGACATGGGCATGTTACATGATATAAAAAAGTATTTGTATAAGAACTTTGAAATGAAAAATATGGGTGAGGTATCGTATGTGATCGGAATAGAAATATTTCGAGATAGAGCACAAGGATTGTTAAGGTTATCCCAAAAAGGATATATCAATAAGATTTTAGAGAAATATAAAATGGATAAATACTCCATAGGGATAGCTCCAATTGACAAAGGGGACACATTTAGTAAAATGCAATATCCTAAAAATGAATTGGAGCGTAAAAAAATAGAAGGAATTCCATATGCATCAGTGGTTGGGAGTTTGAATTATGTTCAAACATGTACTCGGCCAGATATCAGCTTTGCGGTTGGTATGTTGGATCGATATCAAAGTAATCTCGGAATGGACCACTGGAGAGCTCCAAAGGAGGTTCTCAAGTACTTACAAGACACCAAAGACACATGCTTACATACAAGAATTCTTATCACCATTTGGCTATTTTTTTCAGATTCAAATTATGCCGAATGCGTTGACAGTAGAAAATCAATGTTTGGCTATTTGTTCCTATTAGCTGGAAGAGCGGTATCATGGAAAAATGGAAAACAATCCGTCATTGCTACTTCCATTATGGAGGCCAAAATTGTGGCATGATTTGAGGCCATAATTCACGCATTGTGGTTGCGGAACTTTATCTCAGGACTTCGAATTATTGATACTATAACGAGGCCGCTGAGAATCTATTGTGATAATTACACAACTGTCTTCTTTTCAAAGAATGACACGTAATCTAAGGGTGCTAAGCACATGCAGTTAAAGTACTTATCTGTCAAAGAAGAAGTACAGAAATGTAGATTGTCCTTTGAACATATAAGAACTGATATGATGATAGTGGATTCGTTAACTAAGGTACTACCACCCAAGATGTTTATTGGTCATGTAGAGCATATGGATATTATAGACAAAGCCTTGTTAGTATGATTGTGATATGTTCATTATGTGTATGACACTATGAATTCACTTTAAGTTATGTTTCTAGTTTTAATAAATATGTTATCGTTAAAGTATGTGCATACACTTATGGTTCTTAGATAACATATGATTGGATTGAGAATTAAGGTTATTCTCAACATAAAAAACTATTTATAGAGTTGGGATTGTTTTGTGATACATGAAAGAGATCATGTCGTGTAATGATGTGTAACCACCATGATTCAATCAGTTCTAACTTTACTATGATAGTTAAAGTTAAAATAAACTTGGTGTAAAGTACACATTAAAGTTGTTGAATCATCAAGTCGACACAAGTTTAAGTGAGAGAATGTAAAAATATTTATAGTCTTATATGTGATATGTGTGTTTGGATTTAATTGTAATGATCAAGTTCATATTAATGTTCATAATTCTAATATAAAACATGATACTATGATGAATCGGTTTATCTTATGATATTTAATAAGTAATTTTCTCTAATATTTAAATACATTTATATATAAAGGATTAATAGTTAGTAAAACAATAACTATAACTACTAATGCTTTATATATATATATATATATATATATATATATATATATTGGTTACGAAAAAGTGATTATTTCAAATCACATTTCAAATACATTTTGTAAATAAGCATATTGGTATCGAGAACTGGTCTATAAAATAACTTGATACATGTTCTATGATATTTCTTTAGCAAAACAAATAAAATTTATTTGTTTCGCTGAAATATGTAAAATATTAATTGATATTTTTGGCATTTTGGTGATACCTAAACGTCTTTTATTTTTAAAAATCATAAGGAAGTGAAAGGGGGGGGGGGAATATCTACGATTCATAGTTAAAAATAAGGGGAGGGAAAAGCGGGGAAGAGATAATATCCTACTATCTCAATAGTTTAATAAATAAAGTTAATGAAGTCTTAAGGTCTTTTGTGTAACATCGTTTTTCTCTTCTACATTCATAGTTAAAAATAAGAGTTAATGAAGTCAAGGTCTTTGGTCAAATCTTCTCTTGTAAATTCAACCATTTTAATATTGTGAAAATGATCCAGATACTTATCTCGAATGGGAGAAGAAGATCGAGCTGGTGTTTGATTGTCAACACTATTCCGAGCTCAACAAGGTCTGCGTAGCTACTATTGAGTTTTATGAGTATGCACTCATGGGATCAATTGGTGACTTCCAGAAGAAGTAATAGTGAGTATCCAGTAGAAAAATGGACTGAGATGAAATCTATAATGAGGAAAAGGTTTGTGCCCAGCAATTAGCACCATGAACTTCACCAAAAGCTAAGGATACTCAATCAAGAAAGCCGAAATATTGAGGACTAATCTAGGATTTGGAAACCCTCATGATGAAAGCAGATATTTCAAAAGATAAAGAAGCTACTATGGCAAGATTTAACCGTGATATTCAAGATAGAATGAAGTTGGAACATTATGTGGAGCTAGAGGAAATGTTGCACAAAGATATACTGGTGAAAGAGCAGCTAAAAAGAAAAAGTTATACTAGGTTAAGCTATAGAGCAGCTAACAATAAGCCTAGCTACCAAAGGGAAGTAAAGCAGATTGCTAAAGTTGATTCCAAACCTTCAACAACCACTCAAGATGTCAAGAGCAAATATGAATCTAATGCATCTACTAGAACAAGAGATGTGAAGTGTTTCAAATGCCAAGGAAGAGGGCACTATGCGAATGAATGCAGCGACAAAAAGATCATGATTCTGATGGATAATGGTGAAATAGAATCCAAGGAAGAAGAAGTCTTTTCTGATTCTTCAGAAGAGCATCTTGAACCTCCTATGGCAAGAGAATTATTGGTAACAAGAAGATCTCTAAGCGTACAAAACAAAACCAAAGAACATGAGCAAAGAGAGAATTTGTTTCACTCAAGATGCCACGTCCAAGGAAAGGTTTGCAGCATCATTATTGATGGAAGCAGCTGCACTAATGTGGCTAGTGAAACTATGGTAAACAAGTTAGGTCTGTAAGTGTTCAAACATCCAAAGCCTTATAAGCTGCAATGGCTTAATGAGTGTGGTGAAATGAAGGTAAGTAGCCAAGTCAAAGTATCTATAACCATTGGCAAGTACCAAGATGAGATCATGTGTGATGTTTTACCAATGGAGGCTGGCCACATTCTGTTTGGAAGACCATGGCAGTTTGATCGGAAGGTCATTCATGATGGTTACACTAACCAGCACTCGTTTGAACACAAAGGTAAGAAGATCACAGTTGTTTCTATGACACAACAGGAGGTTTACTAAGCTCAGCTTGTGTTGGAGTAAAGAAAAACATCAAGAACTTCAAAAGAAACCATAAGCACCAAAAGTAACAAAGGCTGTGAGAACAAGAACACGAAACACTCAAGTTTCTTTGTGAGAATTGGTGGAGTTAAGAAGGCTCTCTTCTCACAATAACCCGTTCTTTTGTTTATCTATAAAAAAGCTCTTATGAGCTTAACTAACATTGCACCGGTATTATCGAGTGAAGAGACAAGTATTTTGAATGACTATGAAGATGTCTTTCCAGAATACAATCCAAAGGGGCTATCATCCATCAGAGGTATTGAACATCAGATTGATTTTGTACCTGAAGCCTTACTACCAAATAGACCAACTTATATAACCAATCTCGTTGAGACTAAGCAGCTGCAAAGACAAGTTAATGAGCTAATGAAGAAGGGTTATATCAGGGAGAGCATGAGTCCTTGTATTGTGCCAATTCTACTTGTGCCAAAGAAAGATGGCAGCTGGTGCATATATGTTGATTGTAGAACAATCAACAACATTACGGTAAAGTATCACCATCCAATCCCTAGTTTAGATGACATGCTTGATGAATTGCATGGTTCCATAATCTTTTCTAAGATAGATTTTAAGAGTGGATACCATTAAATAAGCATAAGAAAGAGTATGAATGAAAACTGCATTTAAAACTAAGTATAGATTATATGAATGGTTAGTCATGCCATTTGAGTTAACAAACGCACCTAGTACTTTCATGAGGTTGATGAATCATGTTCTTAGATCATTCATAGGAGTTTTTGTTGTACTATACTTTGACGATATATTAATCTACAACAAGAATCTAGAAAAGCATGCTAGTCATTTGACATTGGTTCTAAGTGTTCTTAGAAAAGAAAAAATATATACAAGTCTTAAGAAATACACTTTTTGTACAGATAACATTGTGCTTCTAGGTTTTGTTATAAGTGCAGGTGGTATAAGGTTGATGAAGAGAAATCAAAACTATTAAGGAATAGCCAAGCCCAAAAACACTAGGAAAAGTGAAAAGTTTCCATGGGCTAGCTGGCTTCTATAGACGCTTTGTCAAGGATTTTAGCACTATTGCTACCCCACTTACTGAAGTAATCAATAAAGACATAGGATTCAAATGGGGACAAGCTCAAGAAAGCTCATTCCAAGCTTTGAAAGAAAAGCTTACACATGCACTTCTTCTATCTTTACCTGATTTCTTCAAAACCTTTGAGATAGAATGTGATGCTTCTGGTATAGGTATTGGAAAATACTATCGGCATGAAGGATTCCTTTTTTATGATAATAGATTATGTGTGCCTAACTATTCTATTCGAGACTTGTTAGTTAGGGAAGCTCATGGAGATGGACTGATGGGTATTTTGGAATTGCCAAAACTCTTAAGGTTATGCAAGATAATTTCCATTGGCCACACATGAAGAGAGACATAGAAAAAATCTGTGCAAGGTGTGCCACATGCAAACAGGCTAAGTCTAAGGTTCAATCCCACGGTTTGTACACTCCTTTACCCATTCCTACTCATCCATAGATTAATATATTAATGGACTTTGTGGTTGGTTTGCCTAGAACTAAGACATGAAAGATTCTATCTTATCGTGGTTGATAGATTTTCTAAGATGGCATTTTTTATAGCATATCACAAGACTGATGATACATTGTATATAGCCAATATGTTCTTTAAAGAGGTAGTTCGCTTGCATGCAATGCCTAGGACCATAGTTTCTGATAGAGACACTAAGTTCTTGAGTTATTTTTGGAAAACTCTTTGGTATAAGTTAGGAACTAAGTATTGACATAGGAAAATCAAATAAGACCTATCTTAACCTACAAGGCAAGTGTGAGCACGAAAATTCAGTTTGAATAACAAGGGAAATGAAAAAGGATGGGTTATTATTAAACACATGGTTGAAATGGTTAAATAGCTACCTTGGGAGAAGAATCAAGGTGAAAAAGTCATGCCCATGCTGCACACAGTCTTGGCAACCACACCAAACAGTCATGCCCATGCTGCACACATTCTTGGCAACCACACCAAACAGTCATGCCCATGCTGCACACAGTCTTGGCAACCACACCAAACAGTCATGCCCATGCTGTCTCCTCTCTTCTCATTGGTTGTTGACAGGCTCCTCCTCTATTCAAACTCATCCACAAGTTTGAATTCGTTTTCTTTTGTGTTCACATTGTAAATCCTCTATAAAAGGGCTGTAAAGACTCAATGTATTAAATACTCTTAGGAGATTCTTCTCCATAAGTCTAAGTCATTTCTCATTTTCTCATACTTCTCTTTGAGTTTTCAGATTCAATTCTTTACATTTCTCCTCTATAATCTCAATATTCTTACATGGTATCAGAGCATAAGATCATTCTCTTATCTTTTCTACTTAAATCTCTCAGTTTCTAATCTAAAATTCTGTCAAAAATCTCTCAGTCTTTAGACTAAAAACTCACGGTTTCATTCAACCATAAAAGCTGCTTTCTTTGAGCTCTTCAAAGCCTAACAATGGAGGATACAGTTCAAATTAGTTCCAGCCTGAAACCTACGGTGATAGCAGTAGTTCTCAAAGGCTTGAACTACACATTATGGTCAAGTACCATCAAGACAGCCATTTGTGGCAAAGGACTTTGGAATCACATCTTGGAGGATAATACTCCATCTATAGATGATCCAAAGGAGAAGAAGGATGAGGCAACAAGAAAAGAAGAAGCTAGGTGGTTCAAGAAGATCAATCAGTCCTTGGATTCCTCCAAAATTCATTGGACCCATCCATTCTTGAAGCTTATTCACATTGTGAAACTGCCAAGTCTCTTTGGGACACTCTCAAGAGGTTGTATGGGGATGTTTCAAACCTCAGCCGTGTGTATGAGGTTAAGAAGGCTCTCAATGATCTACACCAAGAGGATATGGAGTTCACAAAATTCCTGGGCAAGTTACAGTCAACATGGTCCGAGCTTGACATGTTGAGACCAAGTTCTATGGATCCAAAGGTGCTTAATGAAAGGAAGGAACAAAACAAGATATTTGGGCTCCTTCTCAACCTAAATCCAGCCTTTAAGGATGTGATTAAGTCCATCCTGAGAGAGCCAAAACTCCCTGATTTCGAAGAGGTGTGCTCACGAATTCAAAGGGAGCAAGGCAACATTGGTTTGTTTGGTGGTAAAGGAGAACTAGTCATGGCCAACAAAAGCGTGTTTAAGCAAGAGGATAGGAAGAGTGTGATGTGTGAGCATTGTAAGAGGAATGGCCACATCAAGGACAAGTGCTGGATACTTCATCCTCATCTCAAGCCAAACGGTTCAAGGATTCAAAGGCTAACATCTCTCAAATGGTTGCGACTGAACCGGCAAGTTCATCCAACCAAGGAGGGGAGCTAGCTATGAATGTATCCATGGAGTATGTTAAGAAGAGTGACTTGGAGAATCTCATCAAGGCCTATGCCTCAAAACTCTCCGGTATCACACTCTACTCCCATAAATCGCTTGATAAACCAGATCATAAGTTGGTAGTGGATTCAGGGGCTTCTCACCATATGATTAGCAATGCTAGGTTGTTAAAGAACATTGAACCATGTCTAGGACAAGTAACTATATCTGATGGTAAGGGTATTCCAATTGAAGGAACCGGAAAATTAAGACTATTTGACAAAGAAACTAATGCATTCTTTGTACCTAAATTTAAGTCTAATCTAGTTACTGTCAAAAAGGCTACTAAAGACCTCAATTGCAATGTTACATTTGGGCCTAACAATGTTTACTTTCAGGATATTAAGAGTGGTAAGATACTTGGAGGTGGTGTAACTCAAGATGAGCTCTATGTTCTTGAAGACCCTCTAAGCAATTTGGATTCCTTAGCTTTCAAATCCTGTGTTTTTGCTAATAAAGATGTCTTATGGCATGCTAGATTAGGACATCCTCATGCTCGTGCTTTAAGCTTAATAATTCCTAATGTCGCTTATGATCACTCAGTTTTTGAGGCTTGTATCCTTGGCAAACATTGTCGTATTGTTTTCCCTAAATCGTCTACAATTTATGAGCATTGCTTTGATTTAGTACATTCCGATG
>JAEVFF010001112.1:81843-93233 GCA_018901945.1 Pugionium dolabratum | reverse complement strand
TCTTCTGCCATAGGTGTAGCCACACCCAATCGCCTGGTTGAAAGATGACCTCCTTTCTTCCCTTGTTGGCATGAGTCACGTACTGCCCGGTCCTCTTCTCCAAGTTCTCTGCTACCTTCTGGTGTAACTTCCTTATGAATTCTGCCTTGGATGCTCCGTTGAGGTTGGTCATCTCTGCTGGTGGCAGTGGCGTTTGCTCCAATGGGGTGAGAGGGTTGAAGCCGTATACTACTTCAAATGGTGCCTTCTTGGTTGCTGAGTGCACGGCTCGGTTGTAAGCGAACTCTATGAATGGCAGGCACTCCACCCAAGTCTTGAGGTTCTTCCCTAGTGTAGTCCTGAGAAGAGTTGATAGTGTCCTGTTGAAAACTTCAGTTTGGCCATCGGTTTGAGGATGGCAGGTGGTAGAGAAGAGTAGCTTCGTGCCTAGCTTCCTCCAAAGGGTCCTCCAGAAATGGCTGAGGAACTTTGTATCCCTGTCTGATACGATGGTCCTTGGCACTCCATGAAGCCGTACTGTCTCCCTGAAGAACAGCTCGGCTGTTTGCGTGGCATCATTGACACTGGCACACGGAATGAAGTGTGCCATCTTGGAGAATCTTTCCACCACTACAAAGATTGCATCTTTGTTGTTGATCTTGGGCAGAACTAGAACAAAGTCCACTGATATATCCACCCATGGATGCGTCGGTATGGGCAGTGGGAGATAGAACCCGTGAGGTTGCACTCGGAACTTTGCCTTCTTGTAAGTGATGCACCTTGCACAATGAGCTTCTACTGTCCTCTTGATGTGTGGCCAGTAGATGTGCTTCTTAACCACTGCTAGAGTCTTGTCGACACCAAATTGGCCCATGAGTCCTCCTCCATGAGCTTCTCGGATGATAACCTCCCTTAATGATCCTTGTGGTATGCACAGCCTTCTCTCTCGGAACAAGAATCCCTCATGGATGTAAAACTTGCCATGCCTCCCTGTGCCACACTCCTTGTAGCTCTCAGCAAAGTCAGGATCATCCTTGTATAGGTCCTTGATGTGCTCGAATCCTACGACCTTTGCCTCCATGGTGGATATCAAGGCAAACCTCCTTGATAGTGCATCGGCTACCACATTGTCTTTGCCCTTCTTGTACTTGATGACGTCAAGAAGGTGTCTATGAACTCCATCCACCTGGCATGTCTCCTCTTGAGATTGGTTTGCCCTCTGAGGTGTTTGAGAGTCTTGTGATCAGTGGGGATCACAAACTCCTTGGACAGCAAGTAATGCTGCCAAGTCTCCAATGTTCGGATAAGGGCATAAAGCTCCTTGTCGTAAGTGGGGTAGTTCAGTGAGGCACCACCTAGCTTCTCACTGAAGTATGCCACTGGTCTCCGTCCTTGGGTTAGCACTGCACCTATGCCTATTCCAGAGGCATCTCACTCTACTTCAAACGTCTTGTTGAAGTCGGGCAGGACTAGCACTAGTGCATGTGTAAGGCTGTCCTTCAAGGCCTGGAATGCCTTCTCCTGAGCTTCTCCCCAGCTGAATCCCACGTTCTTCTTCACTACTGCCGTCAATGGTGAGGCAATACTGCTGAAGTGGGGCACGAATCTCCTGTAGAAGCTGGCCAGTCCGTGGAAGCTCCTCACTTGGCTGATGTTGCTTGGTGTTGGCCATTCTTGTATGGCTCGAATCTTCTCTTCATCAACCTGTAGGCCTTGTGAACTTACAACAAAACCTAAAAAGACAAGCTTATCAGTACAAAAGGTGCACTTCTTGAGATTGGCATAAAGCTCTTCTTGTCAAAGGGTTTTAAGTACCATCTCAAGATGTGTGAGGTGTTCCCGTAGGCACTTACTATAAACTAATATATCATCAAAGTAAACCACTACAAACTTACTGATGTACGCCCTAAGAACTTGGTTCATAAGGTGCATGAAGGTGCTTGGGGCATTAGTCAAGCCAAATGGCATGACTGTCCATTCGTAGAGCCCTTGCTTTGTCTTGAAAGCAGTCTTCCACTCATCACCTTCCTTCATTCTTACCTGGTGGTATCCACTTTTGAGGTCTATCTTTGAGAAGACCGTGGCTCCACTCAGCTCATCTAGCATGTCATCCAGTCGTGGTATTGGATGCCTATACTTGACTGTGATGTTGTTTATTGCTCGGCAGTCCACGCACATGCGCCAAGTCCCATCCTTCTTGGGCACTAGTAGCACTGGTACGGCACATGGACTGAGGCTCTCTCGAACATAGCCTTTCTCCAGGAGCTTCTTGACTTGCTTCTCAAGCTCCTTGGACTCCTCTGGACTCATCCGGTAGGCTGGCCGGTTGGGCAGGGCTGCTCCGGGCACTAGGTCGATCTGGTGTTCTATGCCACGTAAAGGAGGTAAGCCTGCTGGTATCTCTTCCGGGAACACATCCTGGAACTTGTTGAGGAGAGATGCTACTTCAGGAGGTAGCTCTACCTGTTCTTTCTCTACATTCAACACTTCTTTGAAAACCATTAGTAGCATTAGATCCTTCGAGGCTAAAGCTCTCCGGACATGACTTGGTTGAATAAGAAAATTAGATTTAATGAACTTCTTTTCCTTACTCATTTGCTGTTGAAGCTCATGTATCTGGGCAGGTGTGAGAGGAGGTAGGCTGACCTTTCTCTTGTCATGCACGAAAGTGTAGAGATTGGTTCGGCCATCATGCCTGGTCTCCTTGTCAAACTGCCATGGCCTTCCTGGCAGAAGATGGCCAGCTTGCATGGGCACCACGTCGCACACGACTTGGTATTGGTACTTGTCCACACTGAATGGCACAGTGACTTGCTCATGGATCTTGTGCTCCACTTTGTCATCGAGCTATCTCAGTCAATGTGGTCGAGGATGTCTTGACTTCTCTAGACCTAGCTTATCAACCATGCATGCACTAGCAACATTAGTGCAAGAACCACCATCTATGATGAGGTTACATACCTTTCCCTTGATGGTACAACGGCTGTGGAAGATGTTCTCCCTTTGGATGGTCTCTGAAGGATCCACCATTGCACTAAGGATGCGTCTAGTGACCAGCACTTCCCCCACATCAGGGTACTCAATGTCACCATATTCTCCTTCTGGTTCATAGTCCTTTTCATCTTGGGACTCATACTCTCCAGCCTCCGTAATCAGCATGACCCGGTTGTTTGGGCACTCCCTTGAGATGTGCCCACGACCCCTACACTTGAAACAAGTGATGTCACGTGATCTTTGAAGGTTAGAAGACTTACTAGGCTCTTTCTGATCACGGGTTGGTTCAGGAGGCTTGCTCTTGAACCTTGACTCGATCTCTATGCTCTTGCCTTTGTCTACGGGCTTGGGAATGTTGCTTGGTGCCCAAGGCATCTTAGGCTTGCTGTGGATGTCTTTGTTCTTACGTTTGAGGTGCTGCTCAGCCTGGACAGATAGGTGGAACAAGTCTTTGAAGTCACTGTAGATTTGCCTTTCCACCTTGCGGCTGATTCTTTCTTGGAGTCCATCCAAGAATTGGGCCATCAACGCTTCTTCATCATCTTTGAGCTCCAGCCTGTTCCTTAGCTTCTCGAACTCTTCATAGTACTCCTCTACTGATCTGGTACCCTGGTTAAGAGTACAAAAACAACATTGCAAGTCCCTATGAAAGTAAGGTGGAACAAACCTTTGTCGCATGACATCTTTCATGTCGACCCATGAGTCTATGTGTAAGAATATTGAGATTATAGAGGAGAAATGTGAAGAATTGAATCTGAGAACTCAAAGAGAAGTATGAGAAAATGAGAAATGACTTAGACTTATGGAGAAGAATCTCCTAAGAGTATATTATACATTGAGTCTTTACAGCCTTTTTATAGAAGATTTACAATGTGAACACAAAAGAAAACGAATTCAAACTTGTGGATGAGTTTGAATAGAGGAGGAGCCTGTCAACAACCAATAAGAAGAGAGGAGACAGCATGGGCATGACTGTTTGGTGTGGTTGCCAAGACTGTGTGCAGCATGGGCATGACTGTTTGGTGTGGTTGCCAAGACTGTGTGCTGCATGGGCATGACTTTTTCACCTTGATTCTTCTCCCAAGGTAGCTATTTAACCATTTCAACCATGTGGTTAATAATAACCCATCCTTTTTCATTTCCCTTGTTATTTAAACTGAATTTTCGTGCTCACACTTGCCTTGTAGGTCAAGATAGGTCTTATTTGATTTTCCTATGTCAATACTCCCCCTCAAGCTAAAGACTTTTGGAATCACCCTAAAGTCTTAAGCTTGGGAACCCAAGGCAACACCTCATTAAAAACCTTATTAAGGAAAACCACTTGGGACAAAACCTTAATAAGGGAAAAAGAGTGTGTTGCTCTTGGATTAGGAGACCTTTGATCATGGGTGTGATAAATCAACAAGCCCAAGTTTGCTAAGATGTTCTTGCAAACTTTGAGACTTGCTGCCTTTGTGAAGATGTCAGCTAGTTGGTCTTCACTCCTTGTATAACATGGCAGAATGGTTCCATCTTGAATTTTCTCCCTAACCTTATGGCAGTCGATCTCTATGTGCTTGGTCCTCTCGTGAAACACTGAGTTTGAAGCTATGTGAATGGCTGCCTGATTATCACAATGGAAGGTAATTGGCCCTGGTTGTGCAATACCGAAATCTTTCAAGAGTGCTTTGAGCAAGTTACTTCATTTGTCAGCTTCCTCATAGCCCTATATTCTGCTTCAGCACTAGAACATGATACCACCTTCTGCTTCTTAGTCTTCCAAGTGACTAAGTTCCCACCAACGAAGGTGCAATACCAGTGGTTGATTTCCTATCCACCCTATCACCAGCCCAATCCGCATCACAATACCCGACAATCTCAGTGTTCCCATTCTTGCCCATCCATATACCTTGACCAGGGGATCCTTTGATGTATCTAAGGATCCTTTCTACCATGCTCCAATGATATACAGTAGGCTTTTGCATATGTTGACTTACTTGATTCACAGCAAAAACACAAGTCTGGTCGTGTGAGGGTGAGGTAGATCAGCTTCCCAACTAGTCTCCTATACTGAGAAACATCCTTAAATAACTCATCAGCTTTCTCCCCCTTCCCGTTGACCTTGTAGCAATCTTCAAGAGGAGTTTTGGCCGGTTTAGCCCCAAGCTTTCCCGTGTCTGTCAACAGATCAAGAGCATACTTTCTTTGGGATAGAAAGAGCCCTTCTTGAGACCCACACACTTCAATACCCAAGAAGTACTTCAACTCTCCAAGATCCTTGATGTCAAATGATCTGTTTAAGAAGGCCTTTGTGGACTGAATTCCTTCCTTATCATCTCCTGGGATGATAAGGTCATCCACATAAACCAAGACCGCCACGATTCCTTTGGAGTTTTGACGAGTGAACAAAGTATGATCTGAATGGGATTTCCTAAACCCATTATCAGTAAGGGTGGAGCTTAATTTGTGATACCAGGCCCTTGGTGACTGCTTCAACCCATATATTGCCTTCCTAAGTCTTAGAACCTGTCCCTCTTTGCAAAAGTCTTCAAAGCCTGGTGGTGGAGTCATATACACTTCCTCTTCAAGTTCTCCTTGTAGGAATGCGTTCTTGACATCCATTTGCCATAAGTCCCAAGTCAGTTTCGTAGCTAGTGAAAGAACAACCCTTACAGTGTGTAGCTTAGCCACCGGTGCAAATGTATCAGTATAGTCCTCTCCATATGTCTGAGTGAAACCTCTTGCAGCTAGACGTGCCTTGTACCTTTCTATGTCCCCATTGCTCTTATACTTGATGGTGAACACCCACTTGGAACTCACAGCCTTCTTGCTTTGGGAAGTTCTTGTATATCCCATGTATGATTCCTTTCCATAGCTCCCTTCTCATCTCTTACTGCATCTAACCATTCTTTCTTGCTCTCAGCTTCTTCATAAGTCCTTGGAATCTGACTTTGGTCAATCTTTCCAAGGAATGCTTGATGACTAGATGGCAAGAGGTCAAGGGAACAAACAGCTTGTATGGGATGAGCCACGGCCTGGTTGTTGTAGAATACCCTAGTGTTCCTAAGTCTAGTACTCCTCCTTAAATGATGAACAGGTGGTGCAGCCTCCTCTACAACCGTTTCCTCTTCCATTTGGTGAATAGGTTCCTCTATACCCACTTCCAAGTCGTCTTGTTCTTGATTTTGGGTCATAGCTTCTTCTTGGATTGGAGTTGGTTCTTGAGTTACCACCCCTTGTTCATTCTCTTGGGTATCTTGTGAACTACTTAAGGTTCTTGTTTCTTCGTGTCTTGAATCCTTTGGCAGATCATTTCCCTAATGATTCAAGAGAAACCTCAAACTCGTAGCCAAATCAGAAGGTGACCTTGAGAGATCCTTCAATCCTTCCCAATCTTTCTGATCATAATAGCTTTGTTCTTCTATGAACTTGACATATCTAGACACATATGTCTTGTTGTTGCTCGGATCATAGCACTTATAACCCTTTTGTGTTGTCGAATATCCAAGGAACATACACTTGATGCTCTTTGCCTCCAACTTGTTTCTTAGATCACCTGGAACATACACAAAGCACATACACCCAAATACACGTAAATGATCAATGGAAGGTTTAGTTTTATTGAGTACCTCAAATGGGGATATATCTTGCAAGACTTTGGTTGGAATCCGATTGATGAGGTAGCAAGCAACCAAGACTGCATCTCCCCAAAACTTTTAGGAACATTGGTATGAAACATCATGGATCTTGCTACTTCCATTAAGTGTCGGTTCTTCCTTTCAGCAACTCCATTTTGTTGTGGTGTGGGTGGACAGCTAGTTTGATGTAGTATTCCATGTTTGTTTAGATGAGCTTTGAATCTTTGACTTGTGTATTCCCCTCCATTATCTGATCTTAACACTTTGATCTAGGCATTGAATTGGTTAGTAACATAATTATGAAAGTTTATAAATGCCTCATAAACCCTATCTTTAGATGGAAGTAATGTAACCCATGTATATTTCGATTTCTCATCTATAAGGGTCACAAAGTATTTATTCCTATCTCTAGACATGTAAGGTGAGGTCCAAACATCGGAATGTACTAAATCAAAGCAATGCTCATAAATTGTAGACGATTTAGGGAAAACAACACGAAAATTTTTGCCAAGGATACAAGCCTCACAAACTGAGTGATCATAAGCGACATTAGGAATTATTAAGCTTAAAGCACGAGCATGAGGATGTCCTAATCTAGCATGCCATAAGACATTTTTATTAGCAAAAACACATGATTTGAAAGCTAAGGAATCCAAATTGCTTGGAGGGTCTTCAAGAACATAAAGCTCATCTTGAGTTACACCACCTCCAAGTATCTTACCACTCTTAATATCCTGAAAGTAAACATTGTTAGGCCCAAATGTAACATTGCAATTGAGGTCTTTAGTAGCTTTTTGACAGAAACTAGATTAGACTTAAATTTAGGTACAAAGAATGCATTAGTTTCTTTGTCAAATAGTCTTAATTTTCCGGTTCCTTCAATTGGAATACCCTTACCATCAGCTATAGTTACTTGTCCTAGACATGGTTCAATGTTCTTTAACAACCTAGCATTGCTAATCATATGGTGAGAAGCACATGAATCCACTACCAACTTATGATCTGGTTTATCAAGCGATTTATGGGAGTAGAGTGTGATACCGGAGAGTTTTGAGGCATAGGCCTTGATGAGATCCTCCAAGTCACTCTGCTTAACATACTCCATGGATACATTCATAGCTAGCTCCCCTCCTTGGTTGGATGAACTTGCCGGTTCAGTTGCAACCATTTGAGAGATGTTAGCCTTTGAATCCTTGAACCGGTTTGGCTTGAGATGAGGATGAAGTATCCAGCACTTGTCCTTGATGTGGCCATTCCTCTAACAATGCTCACACATCACACTCTTCCTATCCTCTTGCTTAAACACGCTTTTGTTGGCCATGACTAGTTCTCCTTTACCACCAAACAAACCAATGTTGCCCTGCTCCCTTTGAATCCGTGAGCACACCTCTTCGAAATCAGGGAGTTTTGGCTCTCTCAGGATGGACTTAATCACATCCTTAAAGGCTGGATTTAGGTTGAGAAGGAGCCCAAATATCTTGTCTTTTTCCTTCCTTTCATTAAGCACCTTTGGATCCATAGAACTTGGTCTCAACATGTCAAGCTCGGACCATGTTGATTGGAACTTGCCCAGGAATTTTGTGAACTCCATATCCTCTTGGTGTAGATCATTGAGAGCCTTCTTAACCTCATACACACGGCTGAGGTTTGAAACATCCCCATACAACCTCTTGAGAGTGTCCCAAAGAGACTTGGCAGTTTCACAATGTGAATAAGCTTCAAGAATGGATGGGTCCAATGAATTTTGGAGGAATCCAAGGACTGATTGATCTTCTTGGAACCACCTAGCTTCTTCTTTTTCTTGTTGCCTCATCCTTCTTCTCCTTTGGATCATCTATAGATGGAGTATTATCCTCCAAGATGTGATTCCAAAGTCCTTTGCCACAAATGGCTGTCTTGATGTTTCTTGACCATAATGTGTAGTTCAAGCCTTTGAGAACTACTGCTATCACCGTAGGTTTCAGGCTGGAACTAATTTGAACTGTATCCTCCATTGTTAGGCTTTGAAGAGCTCAAAGGAAGCAGCTTTTATGGTTGAATGAAACCGTGAGTTTTTTAGTCTAAAGACTGAGAGATTTTGACAGAATTTTAGATTAGAAACTGAGAGATTTGAGTAGAAAAGATAAGAGAATGATCTTATTCTCTGATACCATGTTAGAATATTGAGATTTTAGAGGAGAAATGTGAAGAATTGAATCTGAAAACTCAAAGAGAAGTATGAGAAAATGAGAAATGACTTAGACTTATGGAGAAGAATCTCCTAAGAGTATATATACATTGAGTCTTTACAGCCCTTTTATAGAGGATTTACAATGTGAACACAAAAGAAAACGAATTCAAACTTGTGGATGATTTTGAATAGAGGAGGAGCCTGTCAACAACCAATGAGAAGAGAGGAGACAGCATGGGCATGACTGTTTGGTGTGGTTGCCAAGACTGTGTGCAGCATGGGCATGACTGTTTGGTGTGGTTGCCAAGACTGTGTGCAGCATGGGCATGACTTTTTCACCTTGATTCTTCTCCCAAGGTAGCTATTTAACCATTTCAACCATGTGGTTAATAATAACCCATCCTTTTTCATTTCCCTTGTTATTCAAACTGAATTTTCGTGCTCACACTTGCCTTGTAGGTCAAGATAGGTCTTATTTGATTTTCCTATGTCAATATCAAGTTGATCAACCAGTTAAAATAATCATTCTAAACTGATCATTGATGCTCATTGAGTAAAGGCTTATAAATATACCACAATGCATTGCATGACGATGTTTTGGATAGATTGGATAACTTCTACGCTTTGTCGTATCTATTTCTGTCTCAAACTTTGTCACTATATTGAAAATTGAGATAGGTTAACGTGGGCATTGGATTTCTGTCAATCTAAGCTATAAATCAAGAGTTATGGACGATTTAATCGGACATATCACGTTCATTGGCCAGTTAAAATGATCATTCAAAACTGATCATTGATGCTCCTTGAGTAACGGCTTATAAATAAACCATAATGCATGGCAATACGAAGTTCTGGATAGATTGGATTACTTGGACACTTTGTCGAATATATTTCCGTCTCAAATTGTGCACAATATAGAAAATTGAACTAGCTTAACGTGGGCTTTGGATTTGTGTCATTTTGAGTTTTAAATCTAAAGTTACGGACGATTTAGTGCAGATATGTCAAGTTGATCGACCAGTTAAAATAATCATTTTAAACTAATGAAGCACAATGCATGGCAAGACGTAATTTTGGATAGATTGCTTTACTTGGACCCTTTGTCGAATCTATTTATGCCTCAAATTTTGTCACAATATTGAAAATTGATCTAGGTTAACGTGAGTTTTGAATTTGTGTCATTCTGAATTCTAAATCTAAAGTTACGGATGATTTTGTGAGGAAATGTCAAGTTGATCGGCCTGTTAGAATGATCATTATAAACTGATAATTGATGCTCATTGAGTAAAGGATTATAAATGAAGCGCAATGCATGGCAAGACGCAGTTCTGGATATATTGGATTACTTAAACGCTTTGTCGAATCTATTTCTGTCTCAAATTTTGTCACAATATAGAAAATTGAACTAGCTTAACGTTGGCCTTGGATTTGTGTCATTTTGAGTTCTAGATCTAATGTTATGGATGATTTAGTGCAGACATGTCAAATTGATCGACCAGTTAAAATAATTATTCTAAACTAATCATTGATGCTCATTGAGTAAAGGCTTATTAGTGAGGCACAATGCATCGCAAGATGCAGTTTTGGATAGATTGGATTACATGGACGCTTTGTCGAATCTATTTCTGTATCAAACTTTGTCACAATATCGAAAATTGAGCTAGCTGGACGTGGGCTTTGGATTTGTGTCATTTTGAGTTCTAAATCTAAAGTTATGGACGATTAGTGCAGACATGTCAAGTTGATCAACCAGTTAACGTAATCATTCTAAACTGATCATTGATGGTCATTGAGTAAAGGCTTATAAATAAAGCACAACACATTGCATGACGAAGTTTTGGATAGATTGGATAACTTGGAAGATTTGTCGTATCTATTTCGGTCTCAAACTTTGTCACCATATTGAAAATTGAGATAGGTTAACGTGGGGATTGGATTTCTATCATTCTAACCTGGGCATTGGATTTCTATCATTCTAAGCTATAAATCAGAATTTAAGGACGATTTAATTGGACATATCACGTTGATCGGCCAGTTATAATGATCATTCAAAATGGATCATTGATGCTCCTTGAGTAACAGCTTATAAATAATCCATAATGCATGGCAAGACGAAGGTTTGGATAGATTCGATTACTTGGACGCTTTGTCGAATATATTTCTGTCTCAAATTTTGTCACAATATAGAAAATTGATCTAGCTTAACGTGGACTTTGGATTTGTGTCATTTTGAGTTTCAAATCTAAAGTTACGGACGATTTAGTGCAGATATGTCAAGTTGATTGACCAGTTAAAATAATCATTTTAAACTGATCATTGATGCTCATTGAGTAAGTGCTTATTAATGAAGCCCAATGCATGGCAAGACGCAATTTTGGATAGATTGCATTACTTGGACCCTTTGTCGAATCTATTTATGTCTCAAATTTTGTCACAATATTAAAAATTGAGCTTGGTTAACGTGGGTTTTGGATTTGTGTCATTCTGAATTCTAAATATAAAGTTACGGATGATTTAGTGAGGAAATGTCAAGTTGATCGGCCTGTTAGAATGATCATTATAAACTGATCATTGATGCTCATTGAGTAAAGGATTATAAATGAAGCACAATGCATGGCAAGACGCAGTTC
>JAEVFF010001112.1:0-81590 GCA_018901945.1 Pugionium dolabratum | reverse complement strand
TGATCATTGTAAACTGATCATTGATTCTCATTGAGTAAAGGATTATAAATGAAGCACAATGCATGGCAAGACGCAGTTCTGGATATATTGGATTACTTGGACGCTTTTTCGAATCTGTCTCAAATTTTGTCACGATATAGAAAATTGAACTAGCTTAACGTGGGCTTTGGATTTGTGTCATTTTGAGTTCTAGATCTAAAGTTATGGACGATTTGGTGCTGACATGTCAAGTTGATCGACCTGTTAAAATAATTATTCTAAACTAATCATTGATGCTCATTGAGTAAAGGCTTATTAATGAGGCACAGTGCATGGCAAGATGCAGTTTTGCACAGATTGGAATACTTGGACGCTTTGTCAAATCTATTTCCGTATCAAATTTTGTCACAATATCGAAAATTGAGCTAGCTGAACGTGGGCTTTGGATTTGTGTCATTTTGACTGCTAAATCTAAAGTTATGGACGATTTAGTGCAGACATGTCAAGTTGATCAACCAGTTAAAATGATCATTCTAAACGGATCATTGATGCTCATTGAGTAAAGGCATATAAATAAAGCACAATGCATTGCATGACGAAGTTTTGGATAGATTTGATAACTTGGACGATTTGTCGTATCTATTTCGGTCTCAAACTTTGTCACCATATTGAAAATTGAGATAGGTTAACCTGGGCATTGGATTTCTATCATTCTAAGCTATAAATCAAAATTTATGGACGATTTAATCGGACATATCACGTTGATCGGCCAGTTAAAATGATCATTCAAAACTGATCTTTAGTGCTCCTTGAGTAACGGCTTATAAATAAACCATAATGCATGGCAAGACGAAGTTTTAGATAGATTGGATTACTTGGACACTTTGTCGAATATATTTCTGTGTCAAATTTTGTCACAATATAGAAAATTGAACTAGCTTAACGTGGGCTTTGTATTTGTGTCATTTTGAGTTTTAAATCTAAAGTTACGGACGATTTAGTGTAGATATTTCAAGTTGATCGACCAGTTACAATAATCATTTTAAACTGATCATTGATGCTCATTGAGTAAATGCTTATTAATGAAGCACAATGCATGGCAAGACGCAGTTTTGGATAGAGTGCATTACTTGGACACTTTGTCGAATCCATTTATGTCTTAAATTTTGTCACAATATTGAAAATTGAGCTAGGTTAACGTTGGCTTTTGGATTTGTGTCATTCTGAATTCTAAATCTAAAGTTACGGACGATTTAGTGAGAAAATGTCAAGTTAATCGGCCTGTTAGAATGATCATTATAAACTGATCATTGATGCTCATTGAGTAAAGGATTATAAATGAAGCACAATGCATGGCAAGACGCAGTTCTGGATATATTGGATTACTTGGACGCTTTTTCGAATCTGTCTCAAATTTTGTCACGATATAGAAAATTGAACTAGCTTAACGTGGGCTTTGGATTTGTGTCATTTTGAGTTCTAGATCTAAAGTTATGGACGATTTGGTGCTGACATGTCAAGTTGATCGACCTGTTAAAATAATTATTCTAAACTAATCATTGATGCTCATTGAGTAAAGGCTTATTAATGAGGCACAATGCATGGCAAGATGCAGTTTTTGGATAGATTGGATTACTTGGATGCTTTGTCGAAATTTTTGTATCAAATTTTGTCACAATATCGAAAATTGAGCTAGCTGAACGTGGGCTTTGGATTTGTGTCATTTTGACTGCTAAATCTAAAGTTATGGACGATTTAGTGCAGACATG
Source organism: Pugionium dolabratum (assembly GCA_018901945.1). NCBI lineage: Eukaryota > Viridiplantae > Streptophyta > Magnoliopsida > Brassicales > Brassicaceae > Pugionium > Pugionium dolabratum. The sequence goes on along the minus strand of JAEVFF010001112.1, from coordinate 79,842 downwards.
TCAAGTTGATCAACCAGCAAAAATAATCATTCTAAACTGATCATTGATACTCATTGAGTAAAGGCTTATAAATAAAGCACAATGCATTGCATGACGAAGTTTTGGATAGATTTGATAACTTGGATGATTTGTCGTATCTATTTTGGTCTCAAACTTTGTCACCATATTGAAAATTGAGATACGTTAACCTGGGCATTGGATTTCTATCATTCTAAGCTATAAATCAAAATTTATGGACGATTTAATTAGACATATATCATTGATCGGCCAGTTAAAATGATCATTCAAAACTGATCATTGTTGCTCCTTGAGTAACGGCTTATAAATAAACCATAATGCATGGCAAGACGACGTTTTGGATAGATTGGATTACTTGGACGCTTTGTCGAATATATTTTTGTCTCAAATTTTGTCACAATATAGAAAATTGAACTAGCTTAAAGTGGGCTTTGGATTTGTGTCATTTTGAGTTTTAAATCTAAAGTTACGGACGTTATAGGGCAGATATGTCAAGTTGATCGACCAGTTAAAATAATCATTTTACACTGATCATTGATGCTCATTGAGTAAATGCTTATGAATGAAGCACAATGCATGGCAAGACGCAATTTTAGATAGATTGCATTACTTGGACCCTTTGTCGAATCTATTTATGCCTCAAATTTTGTCACAATATTGAAAATTGAGCTAGGTTAACGTGGGTTTTGGATTTGTGTCATTCTGAATTCTAAATCTAATGTTACGGATGATTTAGTGAGGAAATGTCAAGTTGATCGGCCTGTTAGAATGATCATAATAAACTGATCATTGATGCTCATTGAGTAAAGGAATATAAATGAAGCAAAATGCATGGCAAGACGCAGTTCTAGATATATTGGATTACTTGGATGCTTTGTCGAATCTATTTCTGTCTCAAATTTTCTCACAACATAGAAAATTGAACTTGCTTAACGTTGGGTTTGGATTTGTGTCATTTTGAGTTCTAGATCTAATGTTATGGACGATTTTGTGCAGACATGTCAAGTTGATCGACCAGTTAAAATAATTATTCTAAACTAATCATTGATGCTCATTGAGTAAAGGCTTATTAATGAGGCACAATGCATGGCAAGATGCAGTTTTGGATAGATTGGATTACTTGGACGCTTTGTCGAATCTATTTCTGTATCAAATTTTGTCACAATATCGAAAATTGAACTAGCTGAACATGGGCTTTGGATTTGTGTCATTTTGAGTTCTAAATCTAAAGTGATACGAGCATGGAAAGCACACAAAAGGAGAAGCTCATGGCTAGAAATGAACCAGTGGAACATGAAGAAGCTCTTGCACTACCACCTAGACCATTAACCCGAGCCAAGGCCAAGAAACTCAAAGAGGCAATCAGCTGCATGCTCAACAAGGAGAATGCACAACAAATTCACTTGAGCTTGATTGGAGAAGTGCCTAAAGCACTCTGATTTTAGTACAAGCTCAAGACAACATACAAATGGGTATGTGATCCATTTGTACTCTTTTTGCCTTATCCAAGTTTTCTCCCATTGGGTTTTCTTGGTAAGGTTTTTAATGAGGCAAATGAATCACATTACAACCAGCCCAATTTGTTGTTTAAAATCAAAAGGAGTTCAATTAAAAATCCTCAAAATTGGCGTCATCAAAGGGGGGGGGAAGTGTCTACATTCATAGTCAAAATAAGAGTTAATGAAGTCAAGGTCTTTGGTCAAGGTCTTTGGTCAAGTCTTCTCTTGTAATTGTAACCAATTTAATGTTGTAGGCTCCTCATATTTACGTCCCCTTATAGTATAAATAGGGGCTTTCAGTTGTAAACTTGATCATTCAACTTTTCAAATAAAACAGCTTCTTTTCTTAAGTTTGAGAGTGATTCTCTTCTTAATCTGATTGTTGGTGTGTAATATCCTTCAGTCAACATTTAGTAGCCTTAGTGTGTAATATCTAAGCTACTATCTTAGGTAAATCAGTAGTTTTTCCGCAACTACTGTGTGATCCTTCAATCCACAACCTTTGAACAGATTGAATTTCGATTCATTCTGTTGCAAAGCCTATCTCAACCGCATCCAGAAGTGCATTCCTTGGGAGGTTCACATCATAAAGTTATGGACGATTTAGTGCAGACATGTCAAGTTGATCAACCAGTTAAAATAATCATTCTAAACTGATCATTGATGCTCATTGAGTAAAGGCTTATAAATATACCACAATGCATTGCATGATGATGTTTTGGATAGATTGGATAACTTCTACGCTTTGTCGTATCTATTTCTGTCTCAAACTTTGTCACTATATTGAAAATTGAGATAGGTTAACGTGGGCATTGGATTTCTGTCAATCTAAGCTATAAATCAAGAGTTATGGACGATTTAATCGGACATATCACGTTCATTGGCCAGTTAAAATGATCATTCAAAACTGATCATTGATGCTCCTTGAGTAACGGCTTATAAATAAACCATAATGCATGGCAATACGAAGTTCTGGATAGATTGGATTACTTGGACACTTTGTCGAATATATTTCCGTCTCAAATTGTGCACAATATAGAAAATTGAACTAGCTTAACGTGGGCTTTGGATTTGTGTCATTTTGAGTTTTAAATCTAAAGTTACGGAGGATTTAGTGCAGATATGTCAAGTTGATCGACCAGTTAAAATAATCATTTTAAACTAATGAAGCACAATGCATGGCAAGACGTAATTTTGGATAGATTGCTTTACTTGGACCCTTTGTCGAATCTATTTATGCCTCAAATTTTGTCACAATATTGAAAATTGATCTAGGTTAACGTGAGTTTTGAATTTGTGTCATTCTGAATTCTAAATCTAAATTTACGGATGATTTTGTGAGGAAATGTCAAGTTGATCGGCCTGTTAGAATGATCATTATAAACTGATAATTGATGCTCATTGAGTAAAGGATTATAAATGAAGCGCAATGCATGGCAAGACGCAGTTCTGGATATATTGGATTACTTAAACGCTTTGTCGAATCTATTTCTGTCTCAAACTTTGTCACAATATAGAAAATTGTACTAGCTTAATGTGGGCTTTGGATTTGTGTCATTTTGAGTTCTAGATCTAAAGTTATGGACGATTTAGTGCAGACATGTCAAGTTGATCGACCTGTTAAAATAATTATTCTAAACTAATCATTGATGCTCATTGAGTAAAGGCTTATTAATGAGGCACAATGCATGGCAAGATGCAGTTTTTGATAGATTGGATTACTTGGATGCTTTATCGAATCTATTTTTGTATCAAATTTTGTCACAGTTTTGAAAATTGAGCTAGCTGAATGTAGGCTTTGGATTTGTGTCATTTTGAGTTCTAAATCTAATGTCATGGACGATTTAGTGTAGACATGTCAAGTTGATCAACCAGTTAAATTAATCATTCTAAACTGATCATTGATGCTCATTGAGTAAAGGCTTATAAATAAAGCACAATGCATTGCATGACGAAGTTTTGGATAGAATGGATAACTTGGACGATTTGTCATATCTATTTCGGTCTCAAACTTTGTCACCATATTGAAAATTGAGATAGGTTAACGTGGGCATTGGATTTCTATCATTCTAAGCTATAAATCAAAATATATGGACGATTTAATCGGACATATCACGTTGATCGGCCTGTTAAAATGATCATTCAAAACTGATCATTGATGCTCCTTGAGTAACGGCTTATAAATAAACCATAATGCATGGCAAGACGACGTTTTGGATAGATTGGATTACTTGGACGCTTTGTCAAATATATTTCTGTCTCAAATTTTGTCACAATATAGAAAATTGAACTAGCTTAACGTGGGCTTTGGATTTGTGTCATTTTGAGTTTTAAATCTAAAGTTACGGACGATATAGGGCAAATATGTCAAGTTGATCGACCAGTTAAAATAATCATTTTACACTGATCATTGATGCTCATTGAGTAAATGCTTTTGAATGAAGCACAATGCATGGCAAGACGCAATTTTGGATAGATTGCATTACTTGGACCCTTTGTCGAATCTATTTATGCCTCAAATTTTGTCACAATATTGAAAATTGAGCTAGGTTAACGTGGGTTTTGGATTTGTTTCATTCTGAATTCTAAATCTAATGTTACGGATGATTTAGTGAGGAAATGTCAAGTTGATCGGTCTGTTAGAATGAACATTATAAACTGATCATTGATGCTCATTGAGTAAAGGAATATAAATGAAGTAAAATGATCATTCAAAACTGATCATTGATGCTCCTTGAGTAACGGCTTATAAATAAACCATAATGCATGGCAAGACGACGTTTTGGATAGATTGGATTACTTGGACGCTTTGTCAAATATATTTCTGTCTCAAATTTTGTCACAATATAGAAAATTGAACTAGCTTAACGTGGGCTTTGGATTTGTGTCATTTTGAGTTTTAAATCTAAAGTTACGGACGATATAGGGCAAATATGTCAAGTTGATCGACCAGTTAAAATAATCATTTTACACTGATCATTGATGCTCATTGAGTAAATGCTTTTGAATGAAGCACAATGCATGGCAAGACGCAATTTTGGATAGATTGCATTACTTGGACCCTTTGTCGAATCTATTTATGCCTCAAATTTTGTCACAATATTGAAAATTGAGCTAGGTTAACGTGGGTTTTGGATTTGTTTCATTCTGAATTCTAAATCTAATGTTACGGATGATTTAGTGAGGAAATGTCAAGTTGATCGGTCTGTTAGAATGAACATTATAAACTGATCATTGATGCTCATTGAGTAAAGGAATATAAATGAAGCAAAATGCATGGCAAGACGCAGTTCTGGATATATTGGATTACTTGGATGCTTTGTCGAATCTATTTCTGTCTCAAATTTTCTCACAATATAGAAAATTGAACTTGCTTAACGTTGGGTTTGGATTTGTGTCATTTTGAGTCCTAGATCTAATGTTATGGACGATTTAGTGCAGACATGTCAAGTTGATCGACCAGTTCAAATAATTATTCTAAACTAATCATTGATGCTCATTGAGTAAAGGCTTATTAATGAGGCACAACGCATGGCAAGATGCAGTTTTTGATAGATTGGATTACTTGGATGCTTTATCGAATCTATTTCTGTATCAAATTTTGTCACAATTTTGAAAATTGAGCTAGCTGAATGTAGGCTTTGGATTTGTGTCATTTTGAGTTCTAAATCTAATGTCATGGACGATTTAGTGTAGACATGTCAAGTTGATCAACCAGTTAAATTAATCATTCTAAACTGATCATTGATGCTCATTGAGTAAAGGCTTATAAATAAAGCACATTGCATTGCATGACGAAGTTTTGGATAGATTGGATAACTTGGACGATTTGTCATATCTATTTCGGTCTCAAACTTTGTCACCATATTGAAAATTGAGATAGGTTAACGTGGGCATTGGATTTCTATCATTCTAAGCTATAAATCAAAATATATGGACGATTTAATCGGACATATCATGTTGATCGGCCTGTTAAAATGATCATTTAAAACTGATCATTGATGCTCCTTGAGTAACGGCTTATAAATAAACCATAATGCATGGCAAGACGACGTTTTGGATAGATTGGATTACTTGGACGCTTTGTCAAATATATTTCTGTCTCAAATTTTGTCACAATATAGAAAATTGAACTAGCTTAACGTGGGCTTTGGATTTGTGTCATTTTGAGTTTTAAATCTAAAGTTACGGACGATATAGGGCAAATATGTCAAGTTGATCGACCAGTTAAAATAATCATTTTACACTGATCATTGATGCTCATTGAGTAAATGCTTATGAATGAAGCACAATGCATGGCAAGACGCAATTTTGGATAGATTGGATTACTTGGACCCTTTGTCGAATCTATTTATGCCTCAAATTTTGTCACAATATTGAAAATTAGGCTAGGTTAACGTGGGTTTTGGATTTGTGTCATTCTGAATTCTAAATCTAATGTTACGGATGATTTAGTGAGGAAATGTCAAGTTGATCGGTCTGTTAGAATGATCATTATAAACTGATCATTGATGCTCATTGAGTAAAGGAATATAAATGAAGCAAAATGCATGGCAAGACGCAGTTCTGGATATATTGGATTACTTGGATGCTTTGTCGAATCTATTTCTGTCTCAAATTTTCTCACAATATAGAAAATTGAACTTGCTTAACGTTGGGTTTGGATTTGTGTCATTTTGAGTCCTAGATCTAATGTTATGGACGATTTAGTGCAGACATGTCAAGTTGATCGACCAGTTCAAATAATTATTCTAAACTAATCATTGATGCTCATTGAGTAAAAGCTTAGTAATGAGGCACAATGCATGGCAAGATGCAATTTTGGATAGATTGGATTACTTGGACGCTTTGTCGAATATATTTATGTATCAAATTTTGTCACAATATCGAAAATTGAACTAGCTGAACATGGGCTTTGGATTTGTGTCATTTTGAGTTCTAAATCTAAAGTTATGGACGATTTAGTGCAGACAAGTCAAGTTGATCAACCAGTTAAAATAATCATTCTAAACTGATCATTGATGCTCATTGAGTAAAGGCTTATAAATATACCACAATGCATTGCATGACGATGTTTTGGATAGATTGGATAACTTCTACGCTTTGTCGTATCTATTTCTGTCTCAAACTTTGTCACTATATTGAAAATTGAGATAGGTTAACGTGGGCATTGGATTTCTGTCAATCTAAGCTATAAATCAAGAGTTATGGACGATTTAATCGGACATATCACGTTCATTGGCCAGTTAAAATGATCATTCAAAACTGATCATTGATGCTCCTTGAGTAACGGCTTATAAATAAACCATAATGCATGGCAATACGAAGTTCTGGATAGATTGGATTACTTGGACACTTTGTCGAATATATTTCCGTCTCAAATTGTGCACAATATAGAAAATTGAACTAGCTTAACGTGGGCTTTGGATTTGTGTCATTTTGAGTTTTAAATCTAAAGTTACGGACGATTTAGTGCAGATATGTCAAGTTGATCGACCAGTTAAAATAATCATTTTAAACTAATGAAGCACAATGCATGGCAAGACGTAATTTTGGATAGATTGCTTTACTTGGACCCTTTGTCGAATCTATTTATGCCTCAAATTTTGTCACAATATTGAAAATTGATCTAGGTTAACGTGAGTTTTGAATTTGTGTCATTCTGAATTCTAAATCTAAAGTTACGGATGATTTTGTGAGGAAATGTCAAGTTGATCGGCCTGTTAGAATGATCATTATAAACTGATAATTGATGCTCATTGAGTAAAGGATTATAAATGAAGCGCAATGCATGGCAAGACGCAGTTCTGGATATATTGGATTACTTAAACGCTTTGTCGAATCTATTTCTGTCTCAAATTTTGTCACAATATAGAAAATTGAACTAGCTTAACGTGGGCCTTGGATTTGTGTCATTTTGAGTTCTAGATCTAATGTTATGGATGATTTAGTGCAGACATGTCAAATTGATCGACCAGTTAAAATAATTATTCTAAACTAATCATTGATGCTCATTGAGTAAAGGCTTATTAGTGAGGCACAATGCATCGCAAGATGCAGTTTTGGATAGATTGGATTACATGGACGCTTTGTCGAATCTATTTCTGTATCAAACTTTGTCACAATATCGAAAATTGAGCTAGCTGGACGTGGGCTTTGGATTTGTGTCATTTTGAGTTCTAAATCTAAAGTGATACGAGCATGGAAAGCACACAAAAGGAGAAGCTCATGGCTAGAAATGAACCAGTGGAACATGAAGAAGCTCTTGCACTACCACCTGGACCATTAACCCGAGCCAAGGCCAAGAAACTCAAAGAGGCAATCAGCTGCATGCTCAACAAGGAGAATGCACAACAAAGTCACTTGAGCTTGATTGGAGAAGTGCCTAAAAGCACTCTGATTTTAGTACAAGCTCAAGACAACATACAAATGGGTATGTGATCCATTTGTACCCTTTTTCCCTTATCCAAGTTTTCTCCCATTCGGTTTTCTTGGTAAGGTTTTTAATGAGGCAAATGAATCACATTACAACCAGCCCAATTTGTTGTTTAAAATCAAAAGGAGTTCAATTAAAAATGCTCAAAATTGGCGTCATCAAAGGGGGGGGGGGAAGTGTCTACATTCATAGTCAAAATAAGAGTTAATGAAGTCAAGGTCTTTGGTCAAGGTCTTTGGTCAAGGTCTTTGGTCAAGTCTTCCATTGTAATTGTAACCAATTTAATGTTGTAGGCTCCTCATATTTACGTCCCCTTATAGTATAAATAGGGGCTTTCAGTTGTAAACTTGATCATTCAACTTTTCAAATAAAAACAGCTTCTTTTCTTAAGTTTGAGAGTGATTCTCTTCTTAATCTGATTGATGGTGTGTAATATCCTTCAGTCAACATTTAGTAGCCTTAGTGTGTAATATCTAAGCTACTATCTTAGGTAAATCAGTAGTCTTTCCGCAACTACTGTGTGACCCTTCAATCCACAACCTTTGAACAGATTGAATTTCGATTCATTCTGTTGCAAAGCCTATCTCAACCGCATCCAGAAGTGCATTCCTTGGGAGGTTCGCATCATAAAGTTATGGACGATTTAGTGCAGACATGTCAAGTTGATCAACCAGTTAAAATAATCATTCTAAACTGATCATTGATGCTCATTGAGTAAAGGCTTATAAATATACCACAATGCATTGCATGACGAAGTTTTGGATAGATTGGATAACTTCTACGCTTTGTCGTATCTATTTCTATCTCAAACTTTGTCACTATATTGAAAATTGAGATAGGTTAACGTGGGCATTGGATTTCTGTCAATCTAAGCTATAAATCAAGAGTTATGGACAATTTAATCGGACATATCATGTTCATTGGCCAGTTAAAATGATCATTCAAAACTGATCATTGATGCTCCTTGAGTAACGGCTTATAAATAAACCATAATGCATGGCAATACGAAGTTCTGGATAGATTGGATTACTTGGACACTTTGTCGAATATATTTCCGTCTCAAATTGTGTCACAATATAGAAAATTGAACTAGCTTAACGTGGGCTTTGGATTTGTGTCATTTTGAGTTTTAAATCTAAAGTTACGAACGATTTAGTGCAGATATGTCAAGTTGATCGACCAGTTAAAATAATCATTTTAAACTAATGAAGCACAATGCATGGCAAGACGTAATTTTGGATAGATTGCTTTACTTGGACCCTTTGTCGAATCTATTTATGCCTCAAATTTTGTCACAATATTGAAAATTGAGCTAGGTTAACGTGAGTTTTGAATTTGTGTCATTCTGAATTCTAAATCTAAATTTACGGATGATTTAGTGAGGAAATGTCAAGTTGATCGGCCTGTTAGAATGATCATTATAAACTGATCATTGATGCTCATTGAGTAAAGGATTATAAATGAAGCACAATGCATGGCAAGACGCAGTTCTGGATATATTGGATTACTTGGATGCTTTGTCGAATCTATTTCTGTCTCAAACTTTGTCACAATATAGAAAATTGTACTAGCTTAATGTGGGCTTTGGATTTGTGTCATTTTGAGTTCTAGATCTAAAGTTATGGACGATTTAGTGCAGACATGTCAAGTTGATCGACCTGTTAAAATAATTATTCTAAACTAATCATTGATGCTCATTGAGTAAAGGCTTATTAATGAGGCACAATGCATGGCAAGATGCAGTTTTTGATAGATTGGATTACTTGGATGCTTTATCGAATCTATTTCTGTATCAAATTTTGTCACAATTTTGAAAATTGAGCTAGCTGAATGTAGGCTTTGGATTTGTGTCATTTTGAGTTCTAAATCTAATGTCATGGACGATTTAGTGTAGACATGTCAAGTTGATCAACCAGTTAAATTAATCATTCTAAACTGATCATTGATGCTCATTGAGTAAAGGCTTATAAATAAAGCACAATGCATTGCATGACGAAGTTTTGGATAGATTGGATAACTTGGACGATTTGTCATATCTATTTCGGTCTCAAACTTTGTCACCATATTGAAAATTGAGATAGGTTAACGTGGGCATTGGATTTCTATCATTCTAAGCTATAAATCAAAATATATGGACGATTTAATCGGACATATCACGTTGATCGGCCTGTTAAAATGATCATTCAAAACTGATCATTGATGCTCCTTGAGTAACGGCTTATAAATAAACCATAATGCATGGCAAGACGACGTTTTGGATAGATTGGATTACTTGGACGCTTTGTCAAATATATTTCTGTCTCAAATTTTGTCACAATATAGAAAATTGAACTAGCTTAACGTGGGCTTTGGATTTGTGTCATTTTGAGTTTTAAATCTAAAGTTACGGACGATATAGGGCAAATATGTCAAGTTGATCGACCAGTTAAAATAATCATTTTACACTGATCATTGATGCTCATTGAGTAAATGCTTATGAATGAAGCACAATGCATGGCAAGACGCAATTTTGGATAGATTGCATTACTTGGACCCTTTGTCGAATCTATTTATGCCTCAAATTTTGTCACAATATTGAAAATTGAGCTAGGTTAACGTGGGTTTTGGATTTGTTTCATTCTGAATTCTAAATCTAATGTTACGGATGATTTAGTGAGGAAATGTCAAGTTGATCGGTCTGTTAGAATGAACATTATAAACTGATCATTGATGCTCATTGAGTAAAGGAATATAAATGAAGCAAAATGCATGGCAAGACGCAGTTCTGGATATATTGGATTACTTGGATGCTTTGTCGAATCTATTTCTGTCTCAAATTTTCTCACAATATAGAAAATTGAACTTGCTTAACGTTGGGTTTGGATTTGTGTCATTTTGAGTCCTAGATCTAATGTTATGGACGATTTAGTGCAGACATGTCAAGTTGATCGACCAGTTCAAATAATTATTCTAAACTAATCATTGATGCTCATTGAGTAAAGGCTTATTAATGAGGCACAATGCATGGCAAGATGCAGTTTTTGATAGATTGGATTACTTGGATGCTTTATCGAATCTATTTCTGTATCAAATTTTGTCACAATTTTGAAAATTGAGCTAGCTGAATGTAGGCTTTGGATTTGTGTCATTTTGAGTTCTAAATCTAATGTCATGGACGATTTAGTGTAGACATGTCAAGTTGATCAACCAGTTAAATTAATCATTCTAAACTGATCATTGATGCTCATTGAGTAAAGGCTTATAAATAAAGCACAATGCATTGCATGACGAAGTTTTGGATAGATTGGATAACTTGGACGATTTGTCATATCTATTTCGGTCTCAAACTTTGTCACCATATTGAAAATTGAGATAGGTTAACGTGGGCATTGGATTTCTATCATTCTAAGCTATAAATCAAAATATATGGACGATTTAATCGGACATATCACGTTGATCGGCCTGTTAAAATGATCATTCAAAACTGATCAATTATGCTCCTTGTGTAACGGCTTATAAATAAACCATAATGCATGGCAAGACGACGTTTTGGATAGATTGGATTACTTGGACGCTTTGTCGAATATATTTCTGTCTCAAATTTTGTCACAATATAGAAAATTGAACTAGCTTAACGTGGGCTATAGATTTGTGTCATTTTGAGTTTTAAATCTAAAGTTACGGACGATATAGGGCAGATATTTCTAGTTGATCGACCAGTTAAAATAATCATTTTAAACTGATCATTGATGCTCATTGAGTAAATGCTTATTAATGAAGCACAATGCATGGCAAGACGCAATTTTGGATAGATTGCATTACTTGGACCCTTTGTCGAATCTATTTATGCCTCAAATTTTGTCACAATATTGAAAATTGAGCTAGGTTAACGTGGGTTTTGGATTTGTGTCATTCTGAATTCTAAATCTAAAGTTACGGATGATTTAGTGAGGAAATGTCAAGTTGATCGGCCTGTTAGAATGACCATTATAAACTGATGATGCTCATTGAGTAAAGGATTATAAATGAAGCAAAATGCATGGCAAGACGCAGTTCTGGATATATTGGATTACTTGGATGCTTTGTCGAATCTATTTCTGTCTCAAATTTTCTCACAATATAGAAAATTGAACTAGCTTAACGTGGGCTTTGGATTTGTGTCATTTTGAGTTCTATATCTAATGTTATGGACGATTTAGTGCAGACATGTCAAGTTGATCGACCAGTTAAAATAATTATTCTAAACTAATCATTGATGCTCATTGAGTAAAGGCTTATTAATGAGGCACACTGCATGGCAAGATGCAATTTTGGATAGATTGGATTACTTGGACTTTGTCGAATCTATTTCTGTATCAAATTTTGTCACAATATCGAAAATTGAACTAGCTGAACATGGGCTTTGGATTTGTGTCATTCTGAGTTCTAAATCTAAAATTATGGACGATTTAGTGCAGACATGTCAAGTTGATCAACCAGTTAAAATAATCATTCTAAACTGATCATTGATGTTCATTGAGTAAAGGCTTATAAATATAGCACAATGCATTGCATGACGAAGTTTTGGATAGATTGGATAACTTCTACGCTTTGTCGTATCTATTTCTGTCTCAAACTTTGTCACTATATTGAAAATTGAGATAGGTTAACGTGGGCATAGGATTTCTATCAATCTAAGCTATAAATCAAGAGTTATAGCTGATTTAGTCGGACATATCACGTTCATTGGCCAGTTAAAATGATCATTCAAAACTGATAATTGATGCTCCTTGTGTAACGGCTTATAAATAAACCATAATGCATGACAATACCAAGTTCTGGATAGATTGGATTACTTGGACACTTTGTCGAATATATTTCTGTCTCAAATTTGTCACAATATAGAAAATTGAACTAGCTTAACGTGGGCTTTGGATTTGTGTCATTTTGAGTTTTAAATCTAAAGTTACGGACGATTTAGTGCATATATGTCAAGTTGATCGACCAGTTAAAATATTCATTTTAAAATGATCATTGGTGCTCATTGAGTAAATGCTTATTAATGAAGCACAATGCATTGCAAGACGCTGTTTTGGATAGATTGGATTACTTGGACGCTTTGTCGAATCTATTTCTGTCACAAATTTTGTCACAATATAGAAAATTGAGCAAGGTTTATGTGGGCTTTGGATTTGTGTCATTCTGAGTTCTAAATAAAAAGTTACTAACGATTTAGTGCGGATATGTCAAGTTTATCGTCCCGTTAAAATGATCATTCTAAACTGATCATTGATGCTCATTGAGTAAAGGCTTATAAATAATGCACCATGCATGGCATGACATAGTTTTGGATCGATTGGATTACTTGGACGATTTGTCGAATCTATTTCTGTCTCAAATTTTGTCATAATATAGAAATTGAACTAGCAACGTGGTCTTTGGATTTGTGTCACTTTGAGTTCTGAATCTAAAGTGACGGACGATTTAGTGCACACATGTCAAGTTGATCAACGAGTTAAAATAATCATTATAAACTACCATTGATGCTCATTGAGTAATGGCTTATTAATGGAGCACAGTTCATGGCAAGATGCAGTTTTGGATAGATTGGATTACTTGAACGCTTTGTCGAATCTATTTTGGTTTCAAATTTTGTCACAATATAAAAAATTGAGCTAGCTTAACATGGGCATTGGATTCGTGTCATCCTGAGCTATAAATCAAAAGTTACAGACGATATAGTGCTGACATGTCGAATCGATCGGCCAAAAATGATCATTCTAACTAATCATTGATGCTCATTGAGTAAAGGCTTATAAATGAAGCGCAATGCATGGCATGATACAGTTTTTTTATAGATTTGATTACTTGGACGATTTATCGAATCTATTTTTGTCTTAAATTTTGTCACAATATAGAAAATAGAGCTAGCTTAACGTGGGCTATGGATTTGTGTCATTAGGAGCTTTAAATCCAAAGTTACGGATGATTTAGTACAGACATGTCAAGTTGATCGGCCAATTAAAATGATCATTCTACACTGATCATTGATGCTCATTGACTAAAGGCCTATAAATGAAGCACAATGCATGCATGACGCAGTTTTGGATAGATTGGATTACTTGGACGCTTTGTCAAATCTATTTCTGTCTCAAATTTTGTCACAATATAGAACATTGAGCTAGCTTAACGAGGGCTTTAAATTTGTGTTTTTCTGAGCTCTAAATCAATAGTTATGGACGATTTAGTACGAACATATCAAGTCTATCGGCCAGTTAAAATGATCATTCTTAACTGTTCATTGGTGCTTATTGAAATGATCATTCTTGACTAATCATTGGTGCTTATTCAGTTGAGGCATATAAATAAAGCATAATGCATGGCATCACGCTGTTTGGGATAGATTTGATAACTTGGTTGCTTTGTCGTATCTATTTCTGTCTCTAACTTTGTCATAATATAGAAAATTGAGCTAGCTTAACCTGAGCATTGGAATTGTGTCATTCTGAAACTTAAATCAAACGTTTCGGATGATTTAGTGCAAACATGTCAAGTTGCTCGACCAATTAAAATGATCATTCTAAATGTATCATTGATGCTCATTGAGTAAGGGCTTATAAATAAATCACAATGCATGACATCCTGCAGTTTTGGATACATTGGATTACTTGGAAGCTTTATCGTATCTATTTTTGTCTCAAATTTTGTCACAATATATAAAATTGAGCGAGCTTATCATGGGCTTTAAATTTGTGTTTTTCTGAGCTCTAAATCAATAGTTATGGACAATTTAGTGCAAACATATCAAGTCTATCGGCCAGTTAAAATGATCATTATTCAGTTGAGGCTTATAAATGAAGCATAATGCATGGCATCACGCAGTTTGGGATAGATTGGATAACTTGGTTGCTTTGTCGTATCTATTTCTGTCTCTAACTTTGTCATAATATAGAAAATTGAGCTCGCTTAACGTGAGCATTGGAATTGTGTCATTCTGACCTTAAATCAAACGTTTCGGACGATTTAGTGCAGACATGTCAAGTTGATCAACTAATTAAAATGATCATTCTAAATGTATCATTGATGCTCATTGAGTAAGGGCTTATAAATAAATCACAATGCATGACATCCTGCAGTTTTGGATACATTGGATTACTTGGAAGCTTTGTCGTTTCTATTTTTGTCTCAAATTTTGTCACAATATAGAAAATTGAGCGAGCTTATCATGGGCTTTAAATTTGTGTTTTTCTGAGCTCTAAATCAATAGCTATGGACGATTTAGTGCGAACATATCAAGTCTATCGGCCAGTTAAATGATCATTATTCAGTTGAGGCTTATAAATGAAGCATAATGCATGGCATCACGCAGTTTGGGATAGATTGGATAATTTGGTTGCTTTGTCGTATCTATTTGTGTCTCAAAATTTGTCACAATATAGAAACTTTAGCTAGCTTAGCATAGGCATTGGATTCGTGTCATTCAGAGCTCTAAATAAAAAGTTACGAATGATTTAATGTAGACACATCAAGGTTATCGGCCAGTTAATATGATCATTCTAAACTGATAATTTGTTTTCATTGAGTAAAGGGTTATAAATGAAGCATAATTCATGGCATCATACATTTTGGGATAGATTGGATTACTTGGAGTCTTTGTCGTATCTCTTTCTGTCTCAAAACTTGTCACAATATAGAAAATTGAGCTTGCTTAACGTGGGCACTGGATTCGTGTAATTCTGAGTTATAAATCAAAAGTTACAGCAATCTACTGCAAACATTTCAAGTTGATTGGTAGTTCAACTGATCATTACAAACTGATCATTAATGCTCATTGAGTAAAGGCTTATAAATGAAACACAATGCATGGCATCACGTAGTTTTGGATAGATTGGATTTCTTGAACACTTTCTCATATCTATTTCTATCTCAAATTTTGTTATAATTTAGAAAATTGAACTAGCTTAACATGGGTATTGGTTTCCTATCATTCTGAGATCTAAATCAAAAGTTAGGAACGATTAGTGTAAACATGTCAAGTAGATCGGCCAGTTAAGATGATCATTCTTAACTGATCATTGGTGCTTATT
Organism: Pugionium dolabratum; assembly: GCA_018901945.1. Taxonomy (NCBI): domain Eukaryota; kingdom Viridiplantae; phylum Streptophyta; class Magnoliopsida; order Brassicales; family Brassicaceae; genus Pugionium; species Pugionium dolabratum. Next base: position 63,844 of record JAEVFF010001112.1, on the reverse strand, counting down.
GAGTTGAGGCTTATAAATGAAGCATAATGCATTGCATCACGTAGTTCGACATAGATTGGATAACTTGGATGCTTTGTTGTACCTATTTCCGCCTCAAAATATATCACAATATAGAAACTTGAGCAAGCTTAACGTGGGCATTGGTTTCATGTCATTCATTCAGAGCTCTAAATCAAAAGTAAGGGACGAGTTAATGCAAACATGTCAAGGTTATCGGCCTGTTAATTTAATCATTCTAAACTAATAATTGGTGCACACTGAGTAAAGGGTTATAAATGAATCATAATGCATGGCATCACGTGGTTTTGGATAGATTTGATTTCTTGGACGCTTTTTCATATCTATTTATATCCCTCATTTTCTCACAAAATAGAAAATTGAGCTAGCTTAACGTGGGCATTGGATTTTTGTCATTCTGAACTTTAAATCAAAAGTTAAGGACGATTTAGTGCGGACATGTCAAGTTGATGGGTCAGTTAAAATGATCATTCTTAACTGAGCATTGGTGGTAATTGAGTTGAGGCTTATAAATGAAGCCTAATGCATGGTATCACGTAGTTCGGGATAGATTGGATAACTTGGATGCTTTGTCGTATCTATTTCGGTCTCTAATTTTGTCACAATATAGAAACTTGAGCTAGCTTAATGTGGGCACTGGATTCGTGTCATTCTGAGCTATAAATCAAAAGTTACGGAAGATTTAGTGCATAAATGTCAAGTTGATCGAACAGTACAAATGATCATTCTAAACTGATAATTTGTGTTCATTGAGTAAAGGCTTATAAATGAAGCACACTGTATGGCATCACGTACTTTTGGATAGATTGGATTACTTTGACGCTTTGTCGTATCGATTTGTGTCACAAAATTTGTCAAAATATAGTAAATTGAGCAAGCTTAACATGGGCATTGGATTCGTGTCATTCCGAGCTATAAATGAAACATTACGATTTAGTGCAGACATGTCAAGTTGATCGGAAAGTTAAGATGATCATTCTTAATTGATCATTGGTGCTTATTGAGTTGAGGATTATAAATGAAGCATAATGCATGGCGTCATGCATTTCGGGATAGATTGGATAACTTGGATGCTTTTTTGTATCTATTTCTACCTCAAAATTTGTCACATTATAGAAGCTTGAGCTGGATTAACGTGGGCATTGGTTTCATGTCATTCTGAGCTCTAAATCAAAAGTTAGGGATGATTAAGTGCAAATATGTCAAGTTGATCAGCCAATTAAGATGATCATTCTTAAATGATCATTGGTGCTTATTGAGTTGAGCCTTAGAAATGAAGAATAATGCATGGCATCACGTAGTTCGCGATAGATTGGATAATTTGGAGGTTTGTTGTATCTATTTCTGCATCAAAATTTGTCACAACATAGAAACTTGAGCTAGCTTAACGTGGGCATTGGTTTCGTGTAATTATGAGCTCTAAATCAAAAGCTAGGGACGATTAATTTCAAACATGTCAAGTTGATCTGCCAATTAAGATGATCATTCTTAACTGGTCATTGGTGTTTATTGAGTTGAGGCTTATAAATGAAGCATAATGCATGGCATGACGTAGTTCGGGATAGATTGGAAAACTTGGAGGTTTGTTTTTTCTATTACTGCCTCAAAATTTGTCACAATTTAGAAACTTGAGCTAGCTTAACGTGGTCATTGGTTTCATGTCATTCAGAGCTATAAATTAAAAGTTAGGGACGATTTAGTGGAGACATGTCAAGTTGATCGGCCAGTTAAAATGATCACTCTAAAATGATCATTGATGCTCATTGATTAAAGGCTTATAAATGAATCACAATGCATGACATCAATCAGTTTTGGATAGATTAGATTACTTAGACGCTTTTTGTATCTATTTCTGTCTCAAATTTTTTCACAATATAGAAAATTGAGGTATCTTAACGTGGGCATTAATTGGTTTCGTGTCATTCTGAGCTCTAAATCGAAAGTTAGGGATGATTATGTGCAAACATGTCAAGTTGATCGGCCTGTTAAGATGATCATTCTTAACTGATCATTGGTGCTCATTGAGTTGAGGCTTATAAATGAAGCATAATGCATGGCATCAGGCATTTCGGGATAGATTGGATAACTTGGAAGCTTTATCATATCTTTTTCTGTCTCAAATTTTGTCACAATATAGAAACTTGAGTTACCTTAACGTGGGCATTCGATTCATGTCATTCTGAGCTATAAATCAAAAGTAACGGGCGATTTAGTGCAGGCAATTCAAGTTGATCGGCCAGTTAAAATGATCATTCTAAACTGATCACTGATGCTGATAAGTAAATGTTTATAAATGAAGCATAATGCATGGCATCACTCAGTTTGAGGTAGAATGGATTACTTGGATTGTTTGTCGTATCTATTTCTGTCTCAAATTTTTTCACAATATAGAAAATCGAGCTAGCTTAACGTGGGCATTAGATTCGTGTCATTCTGAGCTATAACTAAAAAGTTAGGGACGACTTAGTGTAGACATGTCAAGTTGATCGGCCAATTAGATTATCATTCTGAACTAATCATTGGTGCTTGTTGACTTGAGGCTTATAAATGATATGCATGACATCACGCATTTTGGGATAGATTGGATAACTTGGATGCTTTGTCGTATCTATTCTTGCCTCAAAATTTGTCACATTATAGAAACCTGAGCTAGCTTAACGTGAGCATTGATTTCGTATCATTCTGAGCTGTAAAACAAAAGTTAGGGAGGATAAAGTGCAAACATGTCAAGTTGATCGGCCAATTAAGATGATCATTCTTAATTGATCATTGGTGCTTATGGAGTTGAGGCTTATAAAGAAAGTATAATGCATGGCATCACGTAGTTCAGGATAGATTAGATACTTTGGAGGTTTGTTGTATCTATTTCTGCCTAAAATTTTTTCACAATATAGAAACTTGAGCTAGCTTAACGTGGGCATTGGTTTCGTGTCATTCTAAGCTCTAAATCAAAAGTTAGGGACAATTTAGTGCAAACAAGTAAAGGTTATCGGCGAGTTATTTTGATCATTCTGAACTGATCATTGGTGCACACTGAGTAAAGGCTTATAAATTAAGAAAATGCATGGCATCACGCATTTTTGGATAGATTTGATTACTTGGACGCTTTGTTGTATCTATTTCTATCTCTCATTTTGTCACAATATAGAAAATTGAGCTATCTTAACATGGGCATTGGGTTTTGTGTCATTTTGAACTATAAAATGAAAAGTTACGCACGATTTAGTGCAGACATGTCATGTTGATCGGCCAGTAAAATGACTATTCTTAACTGATCATTGGTGATTATTTAGTTAAGGCTTATAAATGAAGCATAATGTATGGCATCACGCATTTTGGGATAGATTGGATAACTTGGATGCTTTTCATATCTATTTCTGTCTCTAATTTTGTCACAATATAGAAAATTGAGCTAGTTTAACATGGGCATTGTTTTCGTGTCATTTTGAGCTCTAAATCAAAAGTAAGTGATGATTTAATGCAGACATGTCAAGTTGATCGGCCAGTTAAGGTGATTATTATTAACTGATGATTGGTGCTTATTGAGTTGAGGCTTATAAATGAAACATAATGTATGGCATCACGTAGTTCAGGATAGATTGGATAACTTGGATGCTTGGTTGTATCTATTTGTGCCTCAAAATATGTCATATTATAGAAACTTGAGCAAGCTTAACGTGGACATTGGTTTAGTGTCATTATGAGCTCTAAATCAAGGTTAGGGATGATTTAGTGCAAACATGTCAAGGTTATCGGCCAGTTCATTTGATCATTCTAAACTGATCATTGGTGCACACTGAGTAAAGGATTACAAATGAAGCATAATGCATGGCATCACGCAGTTTTGTATAGATTTGATTGCTTCGACGCTTTGTCTTATCTGTTTTTATCTCTCATTTAGTCAGAATATAGAAAATTGAGCTAGCGTCACGTGGGCATTGGATTTTTGTCATTCTGAACTATAATTCGAAAGTTACGGACAATTTAGTGTGGACATGTCAAGTTGATCGGACAGTTAAAATGATCATTCTTAACTGATCACTGGCGCTTATTGAGTTACGGCTTATAAATGAAGCATAATGTATGGCATCATGCAGTTTGGGATTGATTGGATAACTTGGATGCTTTGTCGTATCAATTTGTTTCTCTAATTTTTTCACAATATAGAAAATTGAGCTAGCATAACAAGAGAATTGGATTCGTGTCATTCGGAACTATAAATCAAACGTTTTGGAGGATTTAGTGTAGACATGTCAAGTTGATCGACCAGTTAAAATGATCATTCTCAACTGATCATTGATGCTCGACTTATAAATGAAGCACAATGCATGACATCTTGTAGTTTCGGATAGACTGGATTACTTGGACGATTTGTTGTATCTGGTTTTGTCTCAAATTTTGTCAAAATATAGAAAATTGAGTGAGCTTACTGTGGGCTTTGAATTTGTGTTTTTTTCTGAGGTCTAAATCAAAGGTTATGGACGATTTAGTGCGGACATGTTAAGTCTATTGGCTAGTTAAAATGATCATTTTTAACTGTTCAGTGGTGCTTATTCAGTTGAGGCTTATAAATGAAGTATAATGCATGGCATCACGCAGTTCGGGATTGATTGGATTACTTGGTTGCTTTGTCGTATATATTTCTGTCTCAAAATTATCACAATATTGAAATTTGAGCTAGCTTAATGTGGGCATTGGATTCGTGTCATTCTGAGCTCTAAATCAAAACTGTCGGTCGATTTAGTGCAAACATGTCAAGGTTATCGACCAGTTAATTTGATCATTCAAAACTGATCATTGTTGCTTATTGAGTAAAGGCTTATGAATGAAGTATAATGCATTGCATCATGCATTTTTGGATATATTTGATTACATGTATGCTTTGTTGTATCTGTTTCTGTACCAAAAATTTTCACAATATAGAAAATTGAGCTAGCTTAACGTGGGCATTGGATTCATGTCTTTCTGAGCTACAAATCAAGAGTTACGGACAAGTCAAGTTGATCGACCAGTTCAAATGATCATTCTAAATTGATCATTGATGTTCATTGAGTAAAAGCTAATAAATGAAGCACAATGCATGGCATCACGTAGTTTTGGATAGATTAGTTTACTTGGACGCTTTGTCAAATCTATTTGTGTCTCCAAATTTGTCACAACATTGTAACTTGAGCAAGCTTAACGTGGGCATTGGATTCGTGTCATTATGAGCTATAAATAAAAAGTGAGGGACGATTTGGTGCAGACATGTCATGTTGATCGGCTAGTTAAGATGATCATTCTTAACTGATCATTGGTGCTTATTGAGTTGAGGCTTATAAATGAAGCATAATGCATGGCGTCACACATTTTGGGATAGATTGGATAACTTGGATGCTTTGTCGTATCTATTTCTGCCTAAAAATTTGTCACATTATAGAAACTTGAGCAACCTTAACGTGGGCATTGGTTTCGTGTCATTATGAGCTTTAAATCAAAAGGTAGGGTCGATTTAGTGCAAACATGTCAAGGTTATCGGCCAGTTCATTTGATCATTCTAAACAGATCATTGGTGCACGCTGAGTAAATGATTATAAATGAAGCATAATGCATCGCATCACGCAGTTTTGGATAGATTTGATTATTTGGACGCTTTGTTGTATCTATTTTTATCTCTCATTTTGACACAATATAGTAAATTGAGCTATCTCGACGTGGGCATTGGATTTTTGTCATTCTGAACTATAAATCATATGTTACGGACGATTTAGTGCTGACATGTCAAGTTAATCGGCCATTAAAATGTTCATTCTTAACTGATCATTAGTGCTTATTGAGTTGAGGCTTACAAATGAAGCATAATGCATGGCATCACACAGTTTGGGGTAGAATGGATTACTTGGATTGTTTTTCGTATCTATTTTTGTCACAAATTTTGTCACAATATAGTAAATTGAGCTAGCTTAACGTGGGCATTAGATTCGTGTCACTCTGAACTATAAATTAAAATTTATGGACGAATTAGTGTAGACATGTCAAGTTGATCAGGCAGTTAAAATGATCAATCTTAACTGATCATTGGTGTTTATTGAGTTGAGGCTTATAAATGAAGCATAATGCATGGCATCACGCAGTTTGGGACAAATTGGATAATTTGTACGCTTTGTCGTATCTATTTCTGTATCAAAATTTTTCACAATATAGAAACTTGAGCTAGCTTAACGTGGGCACTGCATTCGTGTCATTCTAAGCTATAAATCAAAAGTTTCGAACGATTTAGTGCGTACATGTCAAGTTGATCAACCAGTTTAAATGATCATTCTAAACTGATCATTGATGCTTATTGAGTAACGGCTTATAAATGAAGCACAATGCATGGTATCACGTAGTTTTGGATAGATTAGATTAATTGGAATTTTTGTCGTATCTATTTCTGTCTCAAAATTTGTCAAAATATAAGAAATTGAGCTAGCTTAAAGTGGATATTGGATTCGTGTCATTCTGAGCTACAAATCAATAGTTATGGACGATTTAGTGCAGATATGTCAAGTTGATCGGCCACTTAAGATGACCATTCTTAACTGATCATTGGTTCTTATTGAGTTGAGGTATATTAATGAAGCATAATGCATAGCATCATGCATTTCGGGATAGATTTGATAACTGGGATGCTTTGTCGTGTCTATTTCTGCCTAAAAATTTGTCACAATATAGAAACTTGAGCTAGCCAAACATGTGCATTGGTTTCGTGTCATTCTGAGCTCTAAATCAAAAGTTTGGGACGATTAAGTGAAAACATGTAAAGTTGATCGGCCAGTTAAGATTATCATTCTTAACTGATCATTGGTGCTTATTGAGTTGACGCTTATAAATGAAGCATATTGCATGGCATCACGTTTTTCAGGATAGATTGAATAACTTGGAGGTTTGTTATATCTATTTCTGCCTCAAAATTTGTCACAATATAGAAACTTGAGGTAGCTTAACGTGGGCATTGGTTTCGTGTCATTTTAGGGACGATTTAGTGAAAACATGTCAAGGTTATCGGCCAGTTCATTTGATCATTCTAAACTGATCATTGCTCCACACTGAGTAAAGGATTATAAATGAAGCATAATGCAAGGTATCATGCAGTTTTGGATAGATTTGATTACTTGGACGCTGTGTCGTATCTATTTTTATCTCTCATTTTGACACAATATAGAAAATTGAGCTATCTTGATGTGGGCATTGGATTTTTTTCATTCTGAACTATAAATCATATGTTACGAACGATTTAGTGCTGACATGTCAAGTTGATTGGCCTATTAAAATGATCATTCTTAACTGATCATTAGTCCTTATTGAGTTGAAGCTTATAAATGAAGCATAATGCATGCAATCACGCAGTTTGGGGTAGAATGGATTACTTGGATTGTTTTTCATATCTATTTCTGTCTCAATTTTTGTCACAATATAGGAAATTGAGCTAGCTTAACGTGGGCATTAGATTCGTGTCACTCTGAACTATAAATAAAATGTTATGGATGATTTAATGTAGACAAGTCAAGTTGATCAGACAGTTAAAATGATCATTATTAACTGATCATTGGTGCTTATTGAGTTGAGGCTTATAAATGAAGCATAATGCATGGCATCACGCAGTTCGGGATAGATTGGATAACTTGGATGCTTTGTCGTATCTATTTATGTCTCTAATTTTGTCACAATATAGAAAATTGATCTAGCTTAACGTGGGCATTGGATTTGTGCCACTCAGAACTATAAATCAAAACTTACAGACGATTTAGTGCGGACATGTCAAACTGATCGGGCAGTTAAAATGACCATTCTTAACTGATCATTGGTGCTTATTGAGTTGAGGCTTATAAATGAAGAATGATGCATGGTATGACGCAGTTCGGGACAGATTGGATAACTTGGACGCTTTGTTGTTTCTAATTCGGTCTCAAAATTTTTCACAATATAGAAACTTGAGGTAGCATAACGTGGGCACAAGGTTCGTGCCATTCTGAGCGATAAATCAAAAGTTACGGACGATTTAGTGCAGACATGTCAAGTTGATCGACCAGTTCAAATGATCATTCTAAATTTATCATTGATGCTCATTGAGTAAAGGCTTATACATGAAGCACAATGCATGGCATCACGTAGTTTTGGTTAGATTGGATTACTTGGACGCTTTGTCGTATCTATTGTTGTCTCAAAATTTGTAACAATATATTAAAATTAGCAAGCCTAACGTGGGCAATGGATTCGTGTCATTCTGAGCTATAAATCAAAAGTTATGGACGATTTAGTGCAGACATGTCAAGTTGATCGGCCAGTTAAGATGATCATTCTCAACTGATCATTGGTGCTTTTGGAGTTGAGGCTTATCAATGAAGCATAATGCATGGCATCACACATTTTGGGATAGATTAGATAACTTGGATGCTTTGTCGTATCTATTTCTGCCAAAAAAATTGTCACATTATAGAAACTTGAGGTAGCTTAACATGGGGATTGGTTTCGTGTCATTCTGAGCTCTAAATCAAAAGTTTGGGAAGATTAAGTGAAACCATGTCAAGTTGATCGGCAGTTAAGATGATCATACTTAACTGATCATTGCTGCTTATTGAGTTGAGGCTTATAAGTGAAGCATAATGTATGGCATCACGTAGTTCGGGATAAATTGGATAACTTGGAGGTTTGTTGTATCTATTTATGCCTTAAAATTTGTCACAATATGAAAACTTGAGCTAGCTTAACGTGGGCATTAGTTTCGTGTCATTCTGAGCTCTAAATCAAAAGTTAGGGACGATTTAGTGCAAACATGTCATGGTTATCCGCGAGTTATTTTGATCATTCTAAACTGATCATTGGTAGATCATTGGTGCACACTGAGTAAAGGCATATAAATGAAGCATAATGCATCGCATCACTGTTTTGGATATATTTGATTACTTGGACGCTTTGTCGTATCTATTTCTATCTCCCATTGTTTCACAATATAGAAAATTGAGCTATCTTAACGTGGGCATTGGATTTGTATCATTTTGAGCTATAAATAAAAAGTTATGGATGATTTAGTGCGGAAATGTCAAGTAGTTCGGCAAGTTAAAATGATCATTCTTAACTGATCATTGGTGCTTATTGAGTTGAGGCTTATAAATGAAGCGTAATGCATGGCATCACGCAGTTCGGGGTAGATTTGATAACTTGGATGCTTTGATGAATCTATTTCGGTCTCTAATTTTGTCACAATATAGAAAATTGAGCTAGCTTAACGTGGGCATTGGATTCGTGCCACTCATAACTACAAATCAAAACGTACGGACAATTTAGTGCGGACATGTCAAGTTGATCGGGCAGTTAAAATGATCATTCTTAACTGATCATTGATGTTTATTGAGTTGAGGATTATAAATGAAGAATGATGTATGGCATGACACTGTTCGGGACAGATTGGATAGCTTGGATGCTTTGTCGTATCCATTTCTATCTCTAATTTTGTCACAATATAGAAAATTCAGGTAGCTTAACGTGGGCAAGTGATTTGTGTCACTCTGAACTATAAATCAAAAGTTACGGATGATTTATTGCGGACATGTCAAGTTGATCGGCCTGTTAAGATGATCATTCTTAACTGATCATTGGTGCTTATTGAGTTGAGGCATATCAATGAAGCATAATGCATGACATCACACATTTCGGGATAGATTCGATAACTTGGATGCTTTGTCGTATCTATTTATGCCTAAAAATTTGTCACATTATAGAAACTTGAGCTAGCTTAGCATGTGCATTGGTTTCGTGTCATTCTGAGCTCTAAATCAAACGTTTGGGACGATTAAGTGAAAACATGTCAAGTTGATCGGCCAGTTAAGATGATCATTCTTAACTGATCATTGGTGCTTTTTGAGTTGAGGCTTATAAGTGAAGCATAATGCATGGCATAACGTAGTTCGTGATAGATTGGATAACTTGGAGGTTTGTTGTATCTATTTATGCCTCAAAATTTGTCACAATATAAGAACTTGAGCTAGCTTAACGTGGGCATTGGTTTCGTGTAATTATGAGCTCTAAATCAAAAGTTAGGGACGATTTTATGCAAACACGTCAAGGTTATCCGCGAGTTATTTTGATCATTCTAAACTGATCATTGGTGCACACTGAGTAAAGGCATATAAATGAAGCATAATGAATCGTATCACACAGTTTTGGATAGATTTGATTACTTGGACGCTTTGTCGTATCTATTTCTATCTCTCATTTTGTCACAATATAGAAAATTGAATTATCTTAACGTGGGCATTGGATTTGTATCATTTTGAGCTATAAATAAAAAGTTATGGATGATTTAGTTCGGAAATTTCAAGTTGATCAGCAAGTTAAAATGATCATTCTTAACTAATCATTGGTGCGTATTGAGTTGAGGCTTATAAATGAAGCATAATGCATGGCATCACACAGTTTGGGGTAGATTGGATAACTTGGATGCTTTGACGTATCTATTTCGGTCTCTAATTTTGTCACAATATAGAAAATTCAGCTAGCTTAACGTGGGCATTGGATTCGTGCCTCTCATAACTATAAATCAAAACTTACGGACGATTTAGTACGGACACGTCAAGTTCATCAGGGAGTTAAAATGATCATTCTTAACTGATCATTGATGCTTATTGAGTTGAGGATTATAAATGAAGAATGATGCATGGCATGAAGCTGTTCGGGACAGATTGGATAAGTTGGATGCTTTGTCTTATCTATTTCTTCCTCAAAAAATTTCACAATAAAGAAACTTGAGCTACCTTAATGTGGACAAAGGATTTGTGTCATTCTGAGCGATAAATCAAAAGTTACAGACGATTTAGTGTAGACAAGTCCAGTTGATCGACCAGTTCAAATGATCATTCTAAACTTATCATTGATGCTCATTGAGTAAAGGCTTATAAATGAAGCATAATGCATGGCATCACGCATTTCGGGATAGATTGGATAACTTGGATGCTTTCTCGTATCTATTTCTGCATCAAAATTTGTCACATTATAAAAACTTTAGCTAGCTTAACGTGGGCATTGGTTTCGTGTCATTCTGAGCTCGAAATCAAAAGTTTGGGACGATTAAGTGAAAACATGTCAAGTTGATCGGCCAGCTAAGATGATCATTCTTAACTGATCATCGGCGCTTATTGAGTTTAGGCTTACAAATGAAGCATAATGCATGGCATCACGTAGTTCATGACAGATTGGATAACTTGGAGGTTTGTTGTATCTATTTCTGCCTCAAAATTAGGTACTAAATCGAAAATTGAGCTAGCTTAACACGGTCATTGGTTTCGTGTCATTTTGAGCTCTAAATCAAAAGTTAGGGACGATTTAGTGCATACATGTCAAGGTTATCGGCTAGTTATTTTCATAATTCTAAACTGATCATTGGTACACACTGACTAAAGGCTTATAAATGAAGAAAATGCATTTCATCATGCAGGTTTTGATAGATTTGATTACTTGGACGCTTTATCGTATCTATTTCTATCTCTCATTTTTTCACAATATAGAATCTTGAGCTATGTTAACGTGGGCATTAGATTTCTTTCATTTTAAACTATAAATCAAAAGTTACGGACGATTTAGTACATACATGCAATTTGGTCGGCCAGTTAAAATGATTATTCTTAACTGATTATTGGTGCTTATTCAGTTAAGGCTTATAAATGAAGCATAATGTATGGCATCCTTAGTTTGGGATAGATTGGATAACTTGTATGCTTTTTTGTATCTATTTTTGTCTCTAATTTTGTCACATTATAGAAAATTGAGCTAGCTTAACGTGGGCATTGGTTTCGTGTCATTCGGAGCTCTAAATCAAAAGTTAAGGAAGATTTACTGCATACATGTCAAGTTGATCGACAAAGATGATCATTCTTAACTGATCATTGGTGGTTATTGAGTTGAGGCTTATAAATGAAACATAATGTATGGTATCACGTAGTTCGGGATAGATTGGATAACTTGGATGCTTGGTTGTATCTATTTATGCCTCAAAATATATCATAATATAGAAACTTGAGCAAGCTTAACGTGGGCAATTGTTTTGTGTCATTATGAGCTTTAAATCAAAAGGTAGGGACGATTTAGTGCAAACATGTCAAGGGTATCGGCCAGTTCATTTGATCATTCTAAACAGATCATTGGTGCACGCTGAGTAAAGGATTATAAATGAAGCACAATGCATGGCATCACGCAGTTCTGGATAGATTTGTTTACCGAGACGCTTTGCCGTATCTATTTTATCTCTCATTTTGTCACAATATAGAAAATTGAGCTATCTTAACGTGTGCATTGCATTTGTGTATTTTTGAACTATAAATCAAAAGTTACGGACGATTTAGTGCGGACATGTCAAGTTGATCGGCAAGTTAAAATGGTCATTCTTAACAGATTTATGGTTCTTATTGAGGTGAGGCTTATAAATGAAGCATAATGCATGGCATCACGCAGTGCAGGATAGATTGGATAACTTGGATGCTTTGTCGTATCTATTTCTGTTTCTAATTTTGTCACAATATAGAAAATTGAGCTAGATTAATGTGGGCATTAGATTCATGTCACTCTGAACTATAAATCATAAGTTACGGACGATTTAGTTCGGACATGTTAAGTTGATCGAGCAGTTAAAATCATCATTCTTAACTGATCATTTGTGCTTATTGAGTTGAGTCTTATAAATGAAGCATCACGCAGTTTAGGACAGATTGGATAACTTGGACGCTTTGTCATATCTATTTCCGTCTCAAAAACTTTCACAATATAGAAACTTGAGCTAGCTTAACGTGGGCACTAGATTCGTGTCATTCTGAGCTATAATTCAAAGTTACGGACGATATACTGCAAACATGTCAAGTTGATCGACCAGTTCAAATGATCATTCTAATTTGATCATTGATGCTCATTGAGTAAAGACTTATAAATGAAGCACAATGCATGGTATCACGTAGTTTTGGATAGACTGGATTACTTGGATGCTTTGTCGTACCTATTTGGGTTTCAAAATTTGTCACAATTTATTAAATTGAGCAAGCTTAACGTGGGCATTGGATTTCTGTCATTCTGAGCTATAAATCAAAAGTTACGGACGATTTAGTGCAGCCATGTCAAGTTGGTCGGCCAGTTAAGATGATCATTCTTAACTGATCATTGGTGCTTATTGAGTTGAGGCTTATTAATGAAGCATAATGCATGTCATCACGTATTTCAGGATAGATTATATTAATTGGACTCTTTGTCGTATCTATTTCTGTCTCAAAATTTGTCACAATATAATAAATTGAGCAAGCTTAACGTGGGAATTGGATTCGTGTCATTCTGAGCTATAAATCAAAAGTTTTGGACTATTAAGTGAAAACATGTCAAGTTGATCGGCCAGTTAAAATGATCATTCTTAACTGATCATTGGTGTTTACTGAGTTGAGGCTTATAAATGAAGCATATTGGCTGGCATCACGTTTTTCACAATAGTTTGGAAAACTTGGAGGTTTGTTATATCTATATCTGCCTCAAAATTTGTCACAATATAGAAACTTGAGCTAGCTTAACGTGGGCATTGGTTTCGTGTCATTATGAGCTCCAAATCAAAAGTTAGGGACGATTTACTGCAAACATGTCAAGGTTATCAGCTAGTTCATTTGATCTTTCTAAACAGATCATTGATGCACACTGAGTAAAGGATTATAAATGAAGCATAATGCTTGGAATCACGCAGTTTTGGATAGATTTGATTACTTGGACGCTTTGTAGTATCTATTTTTATCTCTCATTTTGACACAATATAGTAAATTGAGCTATCTTGACGTGGGCATTGGATTTTTGTCATTCTGAGCTATAAATCATATGTTACGGACGATTTAGTGCTGACATGTCAAGTTGATCGGCCTATTAAAATGTTCATTTTTGACTGATCATTAGTGCTTCTTGAGTTATGGCTTATAAATGAAGCATAATGCATGGCATCACACAGTTTGGGGTAGAATGAATTACTTGGATTGTTTTTCGTATCTATTTCTGTCTCAAATTTTGTCACAATATAGTAAATTGAGCTAGCTTAACGTGGGCATTAGATTCGTGTCACTCTGAACTATAAATCAAAAGTTATGGACGAATTAGTGTAGACATGTCAAGTTGATCAGGCAGTTAAAATGATCAATCTTAACTGATCATTGGTGTTTATTGAGTTGAGGCTTATAAATGAAGCATAATGCACGGCATCATGCAGTTTGGGACAAATTGGATAATTTGTACGCTTTTGTATCGATTTCTGTATCAAAATTTTCACAATATAGAAACTTGAGCTAGCTTAACGTGGGCACTGGATTCGTGTAATTCTAAGCTATAAATCAAAAGTTTCGGATGATTTAGTGCGTACATGTCAATTTGATCAACCAGTTCAAATGATTATTCTAAACTGATCAATGCTCATTGACTAAAGTCATATAAATGAAGCACAATGCATGGCATCACGTAGTTTTGGATAGATTATGTTACTAGTACTCTTTGTCGTATCTGTTTCTGTCTCAAAATTGATCACAATATAATAAATTGAGCAAGCTTAACGTGGGAATTGGATTCGTGTTATTCTGAGCACAATGCATGGCATCACGTTGTTTTGGATAGATTAGATTAATTGGACTCTTTGTCGTATCTATTTCTGTCTCAAAATTTGTCACAATATAATAAATTGAGCAAGCTTAACGTGGGAATTGGATTCATGTCATTCTGAACTATAAATCAAAAGTTACGGACGATTTTGTGCAAATATGTCAAGTTGATCGGCCAGTTAAGATGATCACTCTTAACTGATCATTGGTGCTTATTGAGTTGAGGCATATCAATGAAGCATAATACAGGGCATCACGCATTTCAGGATATATTGGATAGCTTGGATGCTTTGTCGTATCTATTTCTGCCTCAAAATTTGTCACATTAAAGAAACTTGAGCTAGCTAAACGTGGGCATTAGTTTTGTGTCATTCTGAGCTCTAAATCAAAAGTTTGGGATGATTAAGTGAAAACATGTCAAGTTGATCGGCCAGTTAAGATGATCATTCTTAACTGATCATTGGTGCTTATTAAGTTGAGGCTTATAAATGAAGCATATTGCATGGCATTACGTTTTGCAGGATAGATTGGATAACTTGGAGGTTTGTTATATCTATTTCCGCCTCAAAATTTGTCACAATATAGAAACTTGAGGTAGCTTAACGTGGGCATTGGTTTCGTGTCATTATGAACTCCAAATGAAAAGTTAGGGACGATTTAGTGCAAACATGTCAAGGTTAGCGGCCAGTTCATTTGATCATTCTAAACTAATCATTGCTGCACACTAAGTAAAGGATTATAAATGAAGCATAATGCATGGAATCACGCAGTTTTGGATAGATTTGATTTCTTGGACGCTTTGTCGTATCTATTTTTATCTCTCATTTTGACACAATATAGTAAATAGAGCTATCTTGACGTGGGCATTGGATTTTTGTCATTCTGAACTATAAATAATATGTTACGGACGATTTAGTGCTGACATATCAAGGTTATCGGCCTATTAAAATGATCATTCTTAACTGATCATTAGTGCTTATTGAGTTGAGGCTTATAAATGAAGCATATGCATGGCATCACGCAGTTTGGGGTAGAATGGATTACTTGGATTGTTTTTCGTATCTATTTCTAACTCAAATTTTGTTACAATATAGGAAATTGAGCTCGCTTAATGTGGGCATTAGATTCGTGTCACTCTGAACTATAAATCAAATGTTATAGACGATTTAATGTAGACATGTCAAGTTGATCAGGCAGTTAAAATGATCAATCTAGACTGATCATTGGTGCTTATTGAGTTGAGGCTTATAAATGAAGCATAATGCATGGCATCACGCAGTTCTGGACAGATTGGATAATTTGTACGCTTTGTCGTATCTATTTCTTTCTCAAAAGTTTTCACAATATAGAAACTTGAGCTAGCTTAAAGTGGGCACTGGATTCGTGTCATTCCAAGCTATAAATCAAAAGTTTCGGACGATTTAGTGCATACATGTCAAGTTTATCGACCAGTTCAAATGATCATTCTAAACTGATCATTGATGTTCATTGAGTAAAGGCTTATAAATGAAGCACAATGCATGGTATCATGTAGTTTTGGATAGATTATGTTACTTGTACTCTTTGTCGTATCTATTTCTGTCTCAAAATTTATTACAATATAATAAATTGAGCAAGCTTAACGTGGGAATTGGATTCGTGTTATTCTGAGCTATAAATCAAACGTTACGGATGATTTAGTGTAGATATGTCAAGTTGATCGGCCAGTTATGATGATCATTCTTAACTGATCATTGCTGATTACTGAGTTGAGGCATATCAATGAAGCATAATGCATGGCATCACGCATTTCGGGATAGATTGGATAACTTGGTTGCTTTTTCGTATCTATTACTGCCTCAAAAATTGTCACATTATAGAAACTTGAGCTAGCCTGACGTGGGCATTGGTTTCGTGTCATTCTGAGCTCTAAATCAAAAGTTTGGGACGATTAAGTGAAAACATGTCAAGTTGATCGGCCAGTTATGATGATCATTCTTAACTGATCATTGGTGCTTTTGAGTTGAGGCTTATAAGTGAAGCATAATGCAAGACATCACGTAGTTCGGGACAGAATGGATAATTTGGAGGTTTACTGTATCTATTTCTGCCTCAAAATTTGTCACAATATAGGAACTTGAGCTAGCTTAACGTGGGCATTGGTTTAGTGTCATTCTGAGCTCTTAATCAAATGTTAGGGACGATTTAGTGCAAACATGTCAAGGTTATCAGCGAGTTATTTTGATCATTCTAAACTGATCATTGGTGCACACTGAGTAAAGGCATATAAATGAAACATTATGCATCGCATCACACAGTTTTGGATAGATTTGATTACTTGGACGCTTTGTCATATCTATTTCTCTCTCTCATTTTGTCACAATATAGAAAATTGAGCTATGTTAACGTGGGCATTGGATTTATGTAATTTCAAACTATAAATAAAGAGTTACGGACGATTTACTTCAGAAATGTCAAGTTGATCGGCAAATTAAAATGATCATTCTTAACTGATCATTGGTGCTTATTGATTTGACGCTTATAAATGAAGTATAATGCATGGCATCACGCAGTTTGGGATAGATTGGATAACTTGGATGCTTTGTCATATCTATTTCTGTCTCTAATTTCGTCACAATTTAGAAAATTGAGGTAGCTAAACGTGGGCAAGTGATTCGTGTCATTGTGAACAATAAATCAAAAGTTACGGACAATTTATTGCGGACATGTCAAGTTGATTGGGCAGTTACAATAATCATGCTTAATTAATCATTGGTGCTTATTGATTTGAGGCTTATAAATGAAGCATAATGCATGACATCCCGTATTTCGGGACAGATTGGACAACTTGTACGCTTTGTCGTATCTATTTCTGTCTCAAAAGTTTTCACAATATAGAAACTTGAGCTAGCTTAACGTGGGCACTGGATTCGTGTCATTCTAAGCTATAAATCAAAAGTTTCGGACAATTTAGTGCGTACATGTCAAGTTGATCGACCAGTTCAAATGATCATTCTAAACTGATCATTGATGTTCATTGAGTAAAGGCTTATAAATGAAGCATAATGCATGGCAACACGTAGTTTTGGATAGATTATATTACTTGTACTCTTTGTCGTATTTATTTCTGTCTCAAAATTTATCACCATATAATAAATTGAGCAAGCTTAACGTGGGAATTGGATTCGAGTCATTCTGAGCTAAATCAAACGTTACGGATGATTTAGTGCAGATATGTCAAGTTGATCGGCCAGCTATGATTATCATTCTTAACTGATCATTGCTGATTACTGAGTTGAGGCATATCAATGAAGCATAATGCATGGTATCACGCATTTCGGGATAGATTGGATAACTTGGTTGCTTTGTCGTATCTATTACTGCCTCAAAAATTGTCACATTATAGAAACTAGAGCTAGCTTAACGTGGGCATTGGTTTCGGGTCATTCTGAGCTGTAAATCAAAAGTTTGGGACGATTAAGTGAAAACATGTCAAGTTGATCGGCCAGTTATGATGATCATTCTTAACTGATCATTGGTGCTTTTGAGTTGAGGCTTATAAGTGAAGCATAATGCAAGACATCACGTATTTCAGGACAGAATGGATAATTTGGAGGTTTACTGTATCTATTTCTGCCTCAAAATTTGTCACAATATAGAAACTTGAGCTAGCTTAACGTGGGCATTGGTTTAGTGTCATTCTGAGCTCTTAATCAAAAGTTAGGAACGATTTAGTGCAAACATGTCAAGGTTATCAGCGAGTTATTTTGATCATTCTAAACTGATCATTGGTGCACACTGAGTAAAGGCATATAAATGAAACATTATGCATCGCATCACACAGTTTCGGATAGATTTGATTACTTGGACACTTTGTCGTATCTATTTCTATCTATCATTTTGTCACAATATAGAAAATTGAGCTATCTTAACTTGGGCATGGGATTTGTGTAATTTCAAACAATAAATAAAGAGTTACGGACGATTTACTACAGAAATTTCAAGTTGATCGGCAAATTAAAATGATCATTCTTAACTGATCATTGGTGCTTATTGATTTGACGCTTATAAATGAAATATAATGCATGGCATCATGCAGTTCGGGATAGATTGGATAACTTGGATGCTTTGTCGTATCTATTTCTGTCTCTAATTTCATCACAATATAGAAAATTGAGGTAGATTAACGTGGGCAAGTGATTCGTGTCATTGTGAACAAAAAATCAAAAGTTACGGACGAATTATTGCGGACATGTCAAGTTGATTGGGCAGTTACAATAATCATGCTTAACTAATCATTGGTGCTTATTGAGTTGAGGCTTATAAATGAAGCATAATGCATGACATCCCGTATTTCGGGACAGATTGGACAACTTGTACGCTTTGTCGTATTTATTTCTGTCTCAAAAGTTTTCACAATATAGAAACTTGAGCTAGCTTAACGTGGGCACTGGTTCGTGTCATTCTAAGCTATAAATCAAAAGTTTCGGACAATTTAGTGCGTACATGTGAAGTTGATCGACCAGTTCAAATGATCATTCTAAACTGATCATTGATGTTCATTGAGTAAAGGCTTATAAATGAAGCATAATGCATGGCAATACGTAGTTTTGGATAGATTATATTACTTGTACTCTTTGTCGTATTTATTTCTGTCGCAAAATTTATCACCATATAATAAATTGAGCAAGCTTAACGTGGGAATTGGATTCGTGTCATTCTGAGCTAAATCAAACGTTACGGATGATTTAGTGCAGATATGTCAGGTTGATCGGCCAGCTATGATGATCATTCTTAACTGATCATTGCTGATTACTGAGTTGAGGCATATCAATGAAGCATAATGCATAGCATCAGGCATTTGGGGATAGATTGGACAACTTGGTTGCTTTGTCGTATCTATTACTGCCTCAAAATTTGTCACATTATAGAAAGTTGAGCTCGCTTAACGTGGGCATTGGTTTCGTGTCATTCTGAGCTCTAAATCAAAAATTTGGGACGATTAAGTCAAAACATGTCAAGTTGATCGGCCAGTTATGATGATCATTCTTAATTGATCATTGGTGCTTTTGAGCTGAGGCTTATAAGTGAAGCATAATGCAAGAAATCATGTAGTTCGGGACAGATTGGAAAACTTGGAGGGTTACTATATCTATTTCTGCCTCAAAAATTTTCACAATATAGAAACTTGAGCTACCTTAACTTGGGCATTGGTTTCGTGTCATTCTGAGCTCTTAATCAAAAGTTAGGGACTATTTAGTGCAAACATTTCAAGGTTATCGGCGTGTTATTTTGATCATTTTAAACTGATCATTGGTGCACACTGAGTAAAGGCATATAAATGAAGCATAACGCATCGCATCACACAGTTTTGGATAGATTTGATTACTTTTACGCTTTGTTGTATCTATTTCTATCTCTCATTTTGTCATAATATAGGAAATTGAGCTATCTTAATGTGCGAATTGGATTTGTGTTATTTTGATATATAAATAAAATGTTTCGCACGATTTATTGTGTACATGTAAGTTGATCGGCAAGTTAAAATGATCATTCTTAACTATACATGTAAGTTGATCGTTAAGTTAAAATGATCGGCAAGTATAATGCATGGAATCACGCAGTTTGGGATAGATTGGATAACTTGGTTGCTTTGTCGATCTATTTCTGTCTCCAAATTTTCACAATATTGAAACTCGATCTAGTTTAACGTGGTCATTGGATTAGTGTCATTCTGAGCTCTTAATCAAAAGTTAGGGACGATTTAGCGCAAACATGTCAAGGTTATCAGCAAGTTATTTTGATCATTCTAAACTGATCATTGGTGCACACTAAGTAAAAGCATATAAATGAAGCATTATGCATCGCATCATACAGTTTTTGATAGATTTGATTACTTGGACGCTTTGTCGTATCTATTTCTATCTCTCATTTTGTCACAATATAGAAAATTGAGCTATCTTAACGTGGGCATTATATTTGTGTCATTTCAAACTATAAATAATGAGTTACGGACGATTTAGTGTGGAAATGTCAAGTTGATCGGCAAATTAAAATGATCATTCTTAACTGATCATTGGTGCTTATTGAGTTGAGGCTTATAAATGAAGCATAACGCATGGCATCACGCAGTTCGGGATAGATTGGATAACTTGGATGTTTTGTCGTATCTGTTTCTGTCTCTAATTTCGTCACAATATAGAAAATTGAGGTAGCTTAACGTGGTCAAGTGATTCGTGTCACTGTGAACAATAAATTAAAAGTTACGGACGATTTACTGCGGACATGTCAAGTTGATTGGGCAGTTACAATGATCATGCTTAACTAATCATTGGTGCTTATTGAGTTGAGGCTTATAAATGAAGCATAATGCATGACATCCCGTATTTCGGTACAGATTGGATAACTTGTACGCTTTGTCGTATCTATTTCTATCTCAAAAATTTTCACAATATAGAAAATTGAGCTAGCTTATCATGGGCAATGGATTCGTGTCATTCTGAGCAATAAATCAAAAGTTACGGACTATTTAGTGAAGACATGTCAAGTTGATCGACCAGTTCAAATGATCATTCTAAAGTGATCATTGATGCTCCTTGAGTAAAGGCTTATAAATGAAGCACAATGCATGGCATCACGTAGTTTTGGATATATTGGACTACTTGGATGCTTTGTCGTATCTATTTTAGTCTCAAAATTTGTCACAATATAATAAATTGAGCAAGATTAACGTGGGAATGGGATTCGTGTCATTCAGAGCTATAAATCAAAAGTTAAAGACGATTTATTGCAGACATGTCAAATTGATCGGCCAATTAAGATGATCATTCTTAACGGATCATTGGTGCTTGTTGTGTTGAGGCATATCAATGAAGGATAATGCATTGCATCACGCATTTTGGGATAGATTGGATAACTCTGATGCTTTGTCGTATCGATTTCTGCCACAAAATTTTTCAAATTATAGAAACTTGAGCTAGCTTATGGTGGAATTGGTTTTGTATCATTCTGAGCTCTAAATCAAAAAGTTTGGGACTATTAAGTAAAAACATGTCAACTTGATCGGCCATTTAAGATGATCATTCTTAACTGATCATTGCTTCTTATTGAGTTGAGGCTTATAAGTGAAACATAATGCATGACATCACATAGTTTGGGATAGATTGGATAACTTAGAGGTTTGTTGAATGTATTTCTGCCTCAAAATTTGTCACAATATAGAAACTTGAGCTAGTTTAACGTGGGCATTGGTTTCGTGTCATTCTGAGCTCTAAATCAAAAGTTACGGATGATTTAGTGCAAACATGTCAAGGTTATCGGCCTGTTAATTTGATCATTCTAAACTGATCATTGGTGCTCATTGCGTAAAGGCCTATAAATGAAGCATAATGCATGACGTTGCGCATTTTGGGATATATTGGATTACTTGGACGCTTTGTCGTATCTATTTCTGTCTCAAATTTTGTCACAATATAATAAATTGAGTCAGCTTAACGTGGGAATTGGATTCGTGTCATTCAGAGCTATAAATGTGCAGACATGTCAAATTGATCGGCTAGTTAAATGATCATTCTTGATGGATTATTGGTGCTTGCTGTGTTGAGGCATATCAATGAAGGATAATGCATGGCATCACGCATTTTGGGATAGATTGGATAACTCTGATGCTTTGTCGTATCGATTTCTGCTATAAAATTTTTCAAATTATAGAAACTTGAGCTAGCTTATCGTGGGAATTGGTTTTGTGTCATTCTGAGCTCTAAATCAAAAGTTTGGGACTATTAAGTAAAAACATGTCAAGTTAATTGGCCATTTAAGA
The DNA here is from genome assembly GCA_018901945.1 of Pugionium dolabratum. NCBI lineage: Eukaryota > Viridiplantae > Streptophyta > Magnoliopsida > Brassicales > Brassicaceae > Pugionium > Pugionium dolabratum. Next base: position 41,410 of record JAEVFF010001112.1, on the reverse strand, counting down.
TGATCATTCTTAACTGATCATTGCTTCTTATTGATTTGAGGCTTATAAGTAAAACATAATGCATGACATCACGTAGTTTGGGATAGATTGGATAACATAGAGGTTTGTTGAATGTATTTCTGCCTCAAAATTTGTCACAATATAGAAACTTGAGCTAGTTTAACGTGGGCATTGTTTTTGTGTCATTCTGAGCTCTAAATAAAAAGTTTGGGACGATTAAGTGAAAACATGTCAAGTTGATCGGCCTGTAAAGATGATCATTCTTAACTGATCATTGGTGCTTATTGAGTTGAGGCTTATAAGTGAAGCAGAATGCATGACATCACGTAGTTCAGGATAGATTGGATAACTTGGAGGTTTCTTGTATCTATTTCTGCCTCCAAAATTTTCACAATATAGAAACTTGAGCTACCTTAACGTGGGCATTGGTTTCGTGTCATTCTGTGCTCTTAATCAAACGTTAGGGACGATTTAGTGCAAACATGTCAAGGTTATCGGCGTGTTATTTTGATCATTTTAAACTGATCATTTGTGCACACTGAGTAAAGGCATATAAATGAAGCATAACGCATCACATCACACAGTTTTGGATAGATTTGAATACTTTTACGCTTTGTCGTATCTATTTCTATCTCTCATTTTGTCATAATATAGAAAATTGAGCTATCGTAACGTGGGCATTGGATTTGTGTCATTTTGATCTATAAATAAAATGTTACGGACGATTTAGTGTGTACATGTAAGTTGATCGGCAAGTTAAAATGATAATTCTTAGCTGTACATGTAAGTTGGTCGGCAAGTTAAAATGATCGGCAATTTAAAATGATCGGCAATTTAAAATGATCGGCAAGTATAATGTATGGAATCACGCAGTTTGGGATAGATTGGATAACTTGATTGCTTTGTCGTATCTATTTCTGTCTCCAAATTTTCACAAAATTGAATTTTGATCTAGTTTAATGTGGTCATTGGATTCGTGTCATTCTGAGCTCTAAATCAAAACTGACGAACTTTCTTGCAAACATGTCAAGTTTATCGAAAAGTTACTTTGATCATTCTAAACTGATCATTGGTGCTCATTGAGTAAAGGCTTATGAATGAAGCATAGTGCATAGCATCACGTATTTTGCGATAGATTTGATTTCTTGGATGCTTTGTTGTATCAGTTTCTATATCAAAATTTGTTAGAATATAAAATATTGAGCTAGCTTAACGAGGGCATTGGATTCGTATCATTCGAAGCTATAAATAAAAAGTTACGGACGATTTAGTGCAGACATTTCGAGTTTATCGACCAGTTCAAATGATCAATATAAACTGATCATTGATGCTCATTGAATAAAGGCTTATAAATGAATCATAATGCATGGCATCACGCATTTCGGGATAGATTGGATAACTTGGATGCTTTGTCCTATCTAATTCTTCCTTAAAATTTGTCACATTATAGAAACTTGAGCTAGCTTAACCTGGGCATTGGTTTCGTGTCAATCTGAGCAATAAATCAAAAGTTTGGGACGATTAAGTGAAAACATGTCAAGTTGATCGGCCTATAAAGATGATCATTCTTAACTGATCATTGGTGCTTATTGAGTTGAGGCTTATAAGTGAAGCATAATGCATGACATCACGTAGTTCAGGATAGATTGGATAACTTGGAGGTTTCTTATATCTATTTCTGCCTCCAAATTTTTCACAATATAGAAACATGAGCTACCTTAACGTGGGCATTGGTTTCGTATCATTCTGAGCTCTAATTCAAAAGTTAGGGACGATTTAGTGCAAACATGTCAAGGTTATCGGCCAGTTATTTTGATCATTCTAAACTGATCATCGGCCAGTTATTTTGATCATTCTAAACTGATCATTGGTGCACACTGAGTAAAGGCTTATAAATGAAGAAAATGCATCACATCATGCAGTTTTGGATATATTTGATTACTTGGATGCTTTGTGGTATCTATTTCTATCTCTCATTTTGTCACAATATAGAAAATTGAGATATCTTAGCGTGGGCACAAGATTTGTGTCATTTTGAACTATAAATCAAAAGTTATGGACGATTTATTGCGGACATGTCAAGGTTATCGGCCAGTTAAAATGATTATTCTTAACTGATCATTGGTGCTTATTCAGTTAAGGCTTATAAACGAAGCATAATGTGTGGCATCACGCAGTTTGGGATAGATTGGATAACTTGGATGCTTTGTCGTATCTATTTCTGTCTCTAGTTTTGTAACAATTTAGAAAATTGAGATTGCTTAACGTGGGTATTGGTTTCGTGTCATTCTGAGCTCTAAATCAAAAGTTAGGTACGATTTATTGCGATGTTATCGGCCAGTGCAAACATCATTGGTCAAGGTTATCGGCCAGTTCATTTGATCATTCTAAATTGATCATTGGTGAATACTTTGTAAAGGATTTTGTAAAGGATTTTAAATGAAGCATAATGTATGGCATCACGCAGTTTTGGATAGATTTGATTACTTGAACGTTTTGTCGTATCTATTTTTATCTGTCATTTTGTAACAATATAGAAAATTGAGTTACCTTAACGTGGGCATTGGATTTGTGTCATTTTGAACTATAAATCAAAAGTTATGGACGATTTAGTGCAGACATGTCAAGTTGATTGGCAAGTTAAAATGATCATTCTTAACTGAGAATTAGTTCTTATTGAGTTGAGGCTTATAAATGAAGCATAATGCGTGGCAACAGGCAGTTCGGTATAGATTGGATAACTTGGATACTTTGTCGTATCTATTTCTGTCTTTAATTTTGTCACAATATAGAAAATTGTGCTGGTTATCGTGGGCATTGGATTCATGTCATTCTGAGCTATAAATCAAAAGTTACGGACGATTTAGTGCAGGCATGTCAAGGTTATCAGCCAGTTAAGATGATCATTCTTAACTGATCATTGGTGCTTATTGAGTTGAGGCTTATAAATGAAACATAATGTATGGCATCACGTAGTTCGGGATAGATTGGATAATTTGTATCTATTTATGCCTCAAAATATGTCATAATATAGAAACTTGAGCAAGCATAACGTGGGCATTGGTTTCGTGTCATTATGAACTCTAAATCAAAAGTTTGGGATGATATAGTGCAAACATGTCAAGATTATCGGCCAGTTTATAAATGAAGCATAATGCATGGCATCACGTAGTTTTGGAATGATTTGATTACTTGGACGCTTTGTCGTATCTATTTTTATCTCTCACTTTGTCACAATACAGAAAATTGAGCTACCTTAACGTGGGCATTGGATTTTTGTCATTCTAAACTATAAATCAAATGTTACAGATGATTTAGTTCTGACATGTTAAGTTGATCGGCCAATTAGAATGATCATTATTAACTGACCATTGGTGCTCATTGAGTTGAGGCTTATAAATGAAACATAATGCATGGCATCACGTAGTTTTGGATAGATTGGATTACTTGGACGCTTTGTCAAATCTATTTATGCCTCAAAATTTGTCACAATATAGAAAATTGAGCAAGCTTAGTGTGGGCATTGGATTCATGTCATTCTGAGCTATAAATCAAAAGTTGTGTACGATTTGGTGCACACATGTCAAGTTTATCGACCAGTTAATTTGATCATTCTAAACTGATCATTAGTGTTCATTGAGTAAAGGCTTATGAATGAAGCATAATGCATAGCATCACCCATTTTGGGATAGATTTGATTTCTTGGATGCTTTGTTGTATCTGTTTCTGTATCAAAATTTGTCACAATATAGAATATTGAGCTATCTTAACGTGGGCATTGGATTCATATCATTCTGAGCTATAAATCAAAAGTTACGGACGATTTAGTACAGACATGTCAAGTTGATCGACCAGTTCAAATGATCATTCTAAACTGATTATTGATGCTCATTAAGTAAAGGCTTATAAATGAAGCACAATGCATGACATCACGTAGTTCTGGATAGATTGGATTACTTGTACGCTTTGTCATATCTATTTTAGTCACAAAATTTGTCAAAATATTAAAAATTGAGCTATCTTAACGTGGGCAATGGATTTGTGTCATTTTGAACTATAAATCAAAAGTTACGGACGATTTTGTGCGGACATGTCAAGTCTATCGGCAAGTTAAAATGATCATTCTTAATTGATCATTGGATCTTATTGAGTTGAGGCTTATAAATGAAGCATAATGCATGGCATCAAGCAGTTCGGGATAGATTGGATAACTTAGATGCTTTGTCGTATCTCTTTCTGTCTCTAATTTTGTCACAGTATGAAAATTGAGATAGCTTAACGTGGGCATTGGATTCATGTCATTCTGAGCTATAAATCAAAAGTTATGGACGATTTAGTGCAGATATGTCAAATTGATCGGCCAGTAATTAACATGATCATTCTTAACTGATCATTGGTGCTTTTTGAGTTGAGGCTTATCAATGAAGTATAAGGCATGGCATCACACATTTCGGGATAGATTGGATAACTTGGATGCTTTGTCGTATCTATTTCTACCTCAAAATTTGGCACATTATAGAAACTTGAGCTAGCTTAACATGGGCATTGGTTTCGTGTCATTCTGAGCTCTAAATCAAAAGTTAGGGACGATTTAGTGCAAACATGTCAAGGTTATCAGCCAAATCATTTGATCATTCTAAATTGATTATTGGTGAACACTGAGTAAAGGATTAAAAATGAAGCATAATGTATGGCACCACGCAGTTTTGGATAGATTTGATTAATTGGAAGCTTTGTCGTATCTATTTCTATCTCTCATTTTGTCAAAATATTGAAAATTGAGCTATCTTAAGGTCGGCACAAGATTTGTGTCATTTTGAACTATTAATCAAACGTTATGGACAATTTAGTGCGGACTTGTCAAGTAGATTGGCTAGTTAAAATGATTATTCTTAACTGATGATTGGTGCTTATTCAATTAAGGCTTATAAACGAAGCATAATTTATGGCATCACGCAGTTTGGGATAGATTGGATAACTTGGGTGCTTTGTCGTATCTATTTCTGTCTCTAGTTTTGTCACAATATAGAAAATTGAGCTAGCTTAACGTGGGTATTGGTTTCGTGTCATTCTGAGCTCTAAATAAAAAGATAGGGACGATTTAGTGCAGACATGTCAAGTTGATCGGCCAGTTATCGTGTCATTCTGAGCAATAAATAAAAAGTTAGGAACGACTTAGTGCAGACAGGTCAAGTTGATCGGCCAGTTAAGATGATCATTCTTAATTGATCATTGGTGCTTATTGAGTTGAGGCTTATAAAAGAAACATAATCTATGGCATCACATAGTTCAGGATAGATTAGATAACTTGGATGCTTGGTTGTATCTATTAATGCCTCAGAATATGTCATAATATAGAAACTTGAGCAAGCTTAACGTGGACATTGGTTTTGTGTAATGATGAGCTCTAAATCAACAGTTAGAGACGATTTAGTGCAAACATGTCAAGGTTATCGGCCAGTTCATTTGATCATTCTAAATTGATTATTGGTGCACACTGAGTAAAGGATTATAAATGAAGCATAATGTATGGCATCACGCAGTTTTGGATAGATTTGATTACTTGGAAGCTTTGTCGTATCTATTTTTATCTCTCATTTTCTCACAATTTAGAAAATTGAGCTATCCTAACGTGGACATTGGATTTGTGTCATTTTGAACTATAAATCAAAACTTACGGACGATTTAGTGCGGACATGTCATGTTGATCGGCAAATTAAAATGATCATTCTTAACTAATCATTGGTTCTTATTGAGTTGATGCTTATAAATGAAGCATAATGCATGACATCACGCAGTTCGGGATAGAATTGATAACTTGAATACTTTGTCCTATCTTTTTCTGTCTCAAATTTTGTCACAATATAGAAAATTGAGCTAGCTTAACGTGGGCATTGGATTCGTGTCTCTTTGAGCTATAAATCAAAAGTTACGGACGATTTAGTGGGAACATGTCAAGTTGATCGTGTAGTTAAAATGATCATTCTTAACTGATCATTGGTGATTATTGAGTTGAAGCTTATAAATGAAGCATAATACATGGCATCACGTAATTCGGGACCGATTGGATAACTTCGTCGCTTTGTCAAATCTATTTTTGTCTCAAAATATTTGACAATATAGACACTTTAGCTAGCTTAACGTGGGCACTGGATTCGTGTCATTCTGAACTATAAATCAAAAGTTATGGACGATTTAGTTCTAACAAGTCAAGTTGATCAACCAGTTAAAATGATCATTCTAAACTAATCATTGATGGTCATTGAGTAAAGGCATATAAATGAAGCACAATGCATGGCATCACGTAGTTTTGGTTAGATTGGATTACTTGGACGCTTTGTCGTATCAATTTCTGTCTCAGAGTTAGTCACAATATATTAAGTTGAGCAAGCTTAACGTGGGCATTGGATTCGTGTCATTCGTATCTATAAATCAGAAGTTACAGACGATTTAGTGCAGCCATATCAAGTTGATCGGCCAGTTAAGATTATCATTCTTAACTGATCAATGGTGCTTATTGAGTTGAGGTTTATCATTGAAAAATAATGCATGGAATCGCACATTTCGGGATACATTGGATAACTTGTATGCTTTGTCGTATGTATTTCTGCCTCAAAATTTGTCACATTATAGAAACTTGAGCTAGCTTAACGTGGGAATTGGTTTCGTGTCATTCTGAGCTCTAAATCAAAGGTTTGGGACGATTAAGTTAAAACAAGTCAAGTTGATCGGCTAGTTAATATGATCATTCTCAACTGATCATTGGTGCTTATTGAGTTGAGGCTTATAAATGAAGCATAATGCATGGCATCACGTAGTTCAGGATAGATTGGATAACTTGGAGGTTTGTAATATCTATTTTTACCTCAAAATTTGTCACAATATAGAAAATTGAGCTAGCTTAACGTGGGCATTGGTTTCGTGTCATTATGAGCTCTAAATCAAAAGTTAGGGACGCTTTAGTGAAACATGTCAAGGTTATTGGCCAGTTATTTTGATCATTCTAAACTGATCATTGGTGCACACTGAGTAAAGGCTTATAAATGCAGAAAATGCATAGCATCACGCAGTTTTGGATAGATCTGATTATTTGGACGCTTTTTGTATCTATTTCTATCTTTTATTTTGTCACAATATAGAAAATTAAGATATCTTAACGTGGGCATTGGATTTGGGTCATTTTTAACTATAAATCAAAAGTTACGGACTATTTAGTGCGGACATGTCAAGTTGATAGGCCTGTTAAAATGATTATTCTTAACTGATCATTGGTGCTTATTGAGTTAATGGTTATAAATGAAGCATAATGTATGGCATCACGTTCTTTGGGATAGATTGGATAACTTGGATGCTTTGTCGTATCTATTTCTGTCTCTAATTTTGTCACAATATAGAAAATTGAGCTAGCTTAATGTGGGCATTGGTTTCGTGTAATTCTGATCTCTAAATCAAAAGTGAGGGTTGATTTAGTGTAGACATGTCAAGTTCATAGGCCAGTTAAGATGATCATTCTTAAATAATCATTGGTGCTTATTGAATTGAGGCTTATAAATGAAACATAATGTATGGCATCACGTAGTTCGGGATAGATTGGATAACTTGGATGCTTGGTTGTATCTATTTATGCCTCAAAATATGTCATAATATAGAAACTTGAGCAAGCTTAACGTGGGCATTGGTTCCATGTCATTATGAGCTCTAAATCAAAAGTTAGAGATGATTTAGTGCAAACATGTCTAGGTTATCGGACAGTTCATTTGATCATTCTAAACTTATCATAGGTGCACACTGAGTAAAGGATTATAAATGAAGCATAATGCATGGCATAAAGCAGTTTTGGATACATTTGATTACTTGGACGCTTTGTCGTATCTATTTTTATCTCTAATTTTGTCACAATATAGAAAATTGAGCTAGCTTAATGTGGGCATTGGATTTTTGTCATTCTAAACTATATATCAAATGTTACGGACGATTTAGTGCTTACATGTCAAATTGATCGGCCTGTTCAAATGATCATTCTTAACTGATCATTGGTGATTATTGAGTTGAGGCTTATAAATGCAACATAATGCATGGCATCACACAGTTCGGGATAGATTGGATAACTTGGATGCTTCGTCGTATCTATTTCTATCTCTAATTTTGTCACAATATAGAAATTGAGCTAGCTTAACGTGGACATTGGATTCGTATCATTCTGAGCTATAAAACAAAAAATGGACAATTTAGTACAGACATGTCAAGTTAATCGACTAGTTCAAATGATCATTCTAAACTGATCATTGATGCTCATTGAGTAAAGGCTTATAAATGAAGCACAATGCATGGCATCACGTAGTTTTGGATAGATTGCATAACTTGGATGCTTTGTCGTATCTATTGTTGTCTCAAATTTTGTCACAATACAGAAAATTGAGTGAGCTTAATTTGGGCTTTGAATTTGTGTTTTTCTGAGCTCTAAATAAAGGTTATGGATGATTTGCTGCGGAGATGTCAAGTCTATCGACCAGTTAAAATGATCATTCTTAACTGTTCATTAGTGCTTATTCAGTTGAGGCTTATAAATGAAGCATAATGCATGGCATCACGCAGTTCGGGATAGATTGGATAACTTGGTTGCTTTGTTGTATCTATTTCTGTCTCAAAATTTTCACAATATTTAAACTTGAGCTAGATTAACGTGGGAATTGGATTCGTCTCATTCAGAGCTCTAAATCAAAAGTGACGGATGATTTAGTGCAAACATGTAAAGTTGATCGACCAGTTCAAATGATCATTCTAAACTGATCATTGGTGCTCATTGAATAAAGGCTTATGAATGAAGCATAATGCATATCATCACACATTTTGGGATAGATTTGATTATTTGGATGCTTTGTTGTATCTATTTCTGTTTCAAAATTTGTCACAATATTGTATATTGAGCAAGCTTAACGTGGGCATTGGGTTCTTGTCATTCTGAGCTATATATCAAAAGTTACATATGATTTGGTGCAAACATGTCAAGTTGATCGGCCAGTTAAGATGATCATTCTTAACTGATCATTGGTGCTTATTCAGTTGAGGCTTATAAATGAAGCATAATGCATGGCATCACGCATTTCGGGATAGATTGGATAACTTGGATGCTTTGTCGTATCTATTTTTGCCTAAAAATTTGTCATATTATAGAAACTTGAGCTAGCTTAACATGGGGATTGGTTTCGTGTCATTTTGAGCTCTAGATCAAAAATTTGGGACGATTAAGTGAAAACTTGTCCAGTTGATTGGCCAGTTAAGATGATCATTCTTAACTGATCATTGGTGCATATTGAGTTGAGGCTTATAAATGAAGCATAATGCATGGTATCACGTAGTCTGGGATAGATTGGATAACTTGGAGGTTTGTTGTATCAATTTCTGCCTCAAAATATTTCACAATATAGAAACTTGAGTTAGCTTAACGTGTGTATTGGTTTTGTTTCATTCTGAGCTCTAAATCAAAAGTTAGGGTCGTTTTAGTGCAAACAAGTCAAGGTTATAGGCGAGTTATTTTTATTATTCTAAACAAATCATTGGTGCACTCTGAGTAAAGGCTTATAAATGAAGCATAATGAATGGCATCACACTGTTTTGGATAGCTTTGATTACTTGGATGCTTTGTCGTATCTATTTTTGCCTAAAAATTTGTCACATTATAGAAACTTGAGCTAGCTTAACATGGGCATTGGTTTCGTGTCATTTTGAGCTATAGATCAAAAGTTTGGGACGATTAAGTGAAAACTTGTCAAGTTGATTGGCCAGTTAAGATGATCATTCTTAACTGATCATTGGTGCTTATTGAGTTGAGGCTTATAAATGAAGCATAATGCATGGCATCACGTAGTTTGGGATAGATTGGATAACTTGGAGGTTTGTTGTATCAATTTCTGCCTCAAAATATTTAACAATATAGAAACTTGAGTTAGCTTAACGTGGGTATTGGTTTTGTTTCATTCTGAGCTCTAAATCAAAAGTTACGGACGATTTAGTGCAAACAAGTCAAGGTTATAGGCGAGTTATTTTTATCATTCTAAACAAATCATTGGTGCACTCTGAGTAAAGGCTTATAAATGAAGAATAATGAATGGCATCACACTGTTTTGGATAGATTTGATTACTTGGATGCTTTGTCGTATCTATTTATGTCTCTAATTTGTCACAATATAGAAAATTGAGCTAGCTTAATGTGGGCATTGGATTCGTGTCACTCTGAACTATAAATCAAAAGTTAAAGCACTAAATCTTAACATGGGCATTGGATTCGTGCCATTATGAGCTATAAATACAAAGTTATGGCCGATTTAGTGTAGATACGTCAAGTTTATCAGCCACTTAATTTGATCATTCTAATCTGATCATTGGTGCTAATTGAGTAAAGGTTTATATATGAAGCATTATCCATGACATTATGCATTTTGGGATAGATTGGATTACTTGGAGGCTTTGTTGTATCTTTTTGTGTCTCAAAATTTATCAGAATATAGTAAATTGATTCGTGTCATTCTGAGCTATAAATCAAAAGTTACGGACGATTTATCTATTTGTGTCTCAAAATTAATAAGAATATAGTAAATTGATTCATGTCATTCGGAGCCATAAATCAAAAGTTACAGACTATATAGTGCATATATGTCAAGTTGATCGGCCAGTTAAAATGACCACTCTAAACTGATCACTGATGCTTATTAAGTAAAAGCTTATAAATGAAGCACAATGCATGACATCAAGCAGTTTTGGATATATTGGATTACTTGAATGCTTTCTCGTATCTATTTTTGTCTCATATTTTTTCACAATATTGGATTTGTGTCATTTTGAACTATAAATCAAAAGTTATGGACGATTTAGTGTGGACATGTCAAGTTGATCGGCAAGTTAAAATGATCATTCTTAACTGATCAATGGTGCTTATTGAGTTAAGGCTTATAAATGAAGCATAATGCATGGCATCACGCAGTTTGGGATAGATTGGATAACTTGGATGCTTTGTTGTATCTATTTCTATCTCTAATTTTGTCACAAAATAGAAAATTGAGCTAGCTTAATGTGGGCATTGGATTCCTGTCACTCAGAACTACAAATCAAAAGTTATGGACGATTTAGTGCGGATATGTCAAGTTGATCGGTCAGTTAAAATGATCATTTTTAACTGATCATTGGTGTTTATAGAGTTAAGGCTTATAAATGAAGCATAATGCATGGCATCACGTAGTTCGGGACAGATTGGATAACTTGGACGCTTTGTCGTATCTATTTCTGTATCAAAATTTGTCACAATATAGAAACTTGAGCTAGCTTAACGTTGGCATTGGATTCGTGTCATTCTGAGCTCTAAATCAAAAGTTACGGACAATTTAGTGCAGACATTTCAATTTGATCGGCTAGTTAAAATGATCATTTTAAACTGATCATTGATGCTCATTGAGTAATGGCTTATAAATGAAGCACAATGCTTGGCATCACGTGGTTTTGGATAGAATGGATTACTTGGACGCTTTGTCTTATATATTGTTTTCTCAAATTTTGTCACAATATTGAAACTTGAGCAAGCATAACATGGGCATTGGATTTGTGTCATTCTGGCTCTAAATATAAAGTTATGGACGATTTAGTGTAGATACGCCAAGGTAATCGGCGACTTAATTTGATCATTCTAAACTTATCATTCGTGCTCATTGAGTAAAGGTTAATAAATGAAGCGTAATCCCTGACATCACGCATTTTCGGATAGATTGTATTACTTGGAGGCTTTGTTGTATCTATTTGTGTCTCAAATTTTATCCCAATATACTAAATTTATTCGTGTCATACTGAGCTATAAATCCAAACTTACGGACGATTTATCTACTTGTGTCTCAAAATTTATCACAATATAGTAAATTGATTCGTGTTATTCTGATCTATAAATCAAATGTCACAGACAATCTAGTGCATACATGCCAAGTTGATTGGCCTGTTCAAATGATCATTCTAAACTGATCATTGATGCTCATTGATTAAAGGCTTATAAATAAAACACAATGCATGGCATCACGTACTTTTGGATAGATTGGATTCCTTGGACACTCTCTCGTATCTATTTCTGTCTCAAATTTTTTCACAAAATAGAAAATTTAGCTAGCTTAATGTGGGCATTGGATTCCTGTCACTCAGAACTACAAATCAAAAGTTATGGACGATTTAGTGCGGATATGTCAAGTTGATCGGTCAGTTAAAATGATCATTTTTAACTGATCATTGGTGTTTATAGAGTTAAGGCCTATAAATGAAGCATAATGCATGGCATCACGTAGTTCGGGACAGATTGGATAACTTGGACGCTTTGTCGTATCTATTTCTGTATCAAAATTTGTCACAATATAGAAACTTGAGCTAGCTTAACGTTGGCATTGGATTCGTGTCATTCTGAGCTCTAAATCAAAAGTTACGGACAATTTAGTGCAGACATTTCAATTTGATCGGCTAGTTAAAATGATCATTTTAAACTGATCATTGATGCTCATTGAGTAATGGCTTATAAATGAAGCACAATGCTTGGCATCACGTGGTTTTGGATAGAATGGATTACTTGGACGCTTTGTCGTATATATTGTTTTCTCAAATTTTGTCACAATATTGAAACTTGAGCAAGCATAACATGGGCATTGGATTTGTGTCATTCTGGCTCTAAATATAAAGTTATGGACGATTTAGTGTAGATACGCCAAGGTAATCGGCGACTTAATTTGATCATTCTAAACTTATCATTCGTGCTCATTGAGTAAAGGTTAATAAATGAAGCATAATCCCTGACATCGCGCATTTTCGGATAGATTGTATTACTTGGAGGCTTTGTTGTATCTATTTGTGTCTCAAATTTTATCCCAATATACTAAATTTATTCGTGTCATACTGAGCTATAAATCAAAACTTACGGACGATTTATCTATTTGTGTCTCAAAATTTATCACAATATAGTAAATTGCTTCGTGTCATTCTGATCTATAAATCAAAAGTCACAGACAATCTAGTGCATACATGCCAAGTTGATTGGCCTGTTCAAATGATCATTCTAAACTGATCATTGATGCTCATTGATTAAAGGCTTATAAATAAAACACAATGCATGGCATCACGTACTTTTGGATAGATTGGATTCCTTGGACACTCTCTCGTATCTATTTCTGTCTCAAATTTTTTCACAATATAGAAAATTGAGCTAGCTTAACGTGGGCATTGGTTTCGTGACATTCTGAGCTCTAAATCAAAAGTTAGGGACGATTTAGTGCAAATATGTCAAGTTGATGGGCCAGTTAAGATGATCATTCTTAACTGATCATTGGTGATTATTGAGTTGAGTCTTATAAATGAAGCATAACACATGGCATCACGTAATTCGGGATTGATTGGATAACTTGTATGCTTTGTTGTATCTATTTTAGCCTCAAAATATGTCACAATATAGAAACTTCAGCAAGCTTAACGTAGGCATTGATTTCGTGTCATTCTGTGTTCTAAATCAAAGTTAGGGACGATTTAGTGCAAACAAGTCAAGGTTATCGGCGAGTTATTTTTATCATTCTAAACTGATCATTGGTGCACACTGAGTAAAGGTTTATAAATGAAGCATAATGAATGGCATCACGCTGTTTTGGATATATTTGATTACTAGGACGCTTTGTCGTATCTATTACTATCTCTCATTTTGTCACAATATAGAAAATTAAGCTATCTTAACGTAGCATTGGATTTGTGTCATTTTGAACTATAAATCAAAAGTTACAGACAATTTAGTGCGGACATGTCAAGTTGATTAGCAAGTTAAAATGATCATTCTTATCTGATCATTGGTTCTTATTGAGTTGAGGCTTATAAATGAAGCATAATACATGGCATCACTCAGTTCGGGATAGGTTGGATGATTTGGATTCTTTGTCGTATGTCTCTAATTATGTCACAATATAGAAAATTTAGCTAGCTTAACTTGGTCATTCGACTCGTTTCACTTTGAACTATAAATCAAAAGTTACGAACGATTTAGTGCGTACATGTCAAGTTGATCGGGCAGTTAAAATGATCATTCTTAACTGATCATTGGTGCTTATTGAGTTGAAGCTTATAAATGAAGCATAATGTATGGCATCACGCAGTTTCGGATAGATTGGATAACTTGGATGCTTTATCGTATCTTTTTCTGTCTCTAATTTTGTCACAATATAGAAAATTGAGCTAGCTTAACTTGGGCATTGGATTCGTGTCATTCAGAGCTCTAAATAAAAAGTTACGGATGATTTAGTGTGTCAAGCCTATTAGCCAGTTAATTTGATCATTCTAAAGTGATCATTGGTGCTCATTGAGTAAAAGCTTATGAACGAAGCATAATGCATGGCATCATGCATTTTGGGATAGATTGGATTACTTGGACGCTTTGTCGTATCTATTTCTGTCTCAAAATTAGTCACAATATAGAAATTGAGCTTGCTTAACGTGGGCATTGGATCCGTGTCAGTCTGAGCTATAAATCAAAAGTTACGGAAGATTTAGTGCTGACATGTCAAGGGTATCGACCAGTTAAAATGTCCATTCTTAACTGATCATTGGTGCTAATTGAGTTGAGGCTTACAAAATGAAGCACAATGCATGAAGTCACACAGTTTTCGATAGATTGGATAACCTGGTTGCATTGTCGTATCTATTTCTGTCTCAAATTTGTCACCATATAGAAACTTGAGCTAGCCTAACGTGGGTTTGAATTTGTTTCATTATGAGATTTAGTTAAAATGATCACTATAAACTAATCACTGATAGTAACTAAGTAAAGGCTTATAAATGAAGCACAATGCATGACATCACCTAGGTTTTGATATATTGGATTATTTGGATGCTTTTTGTATCTATTTCTGTCTCAAATTTTGTCATAATATAAAAAATCGAGCTAGCTTAACGTGAGCTTTGGATTTGTGTCATTCTGAACTCTAAATCAAAACTCACAGACGATTTAGTGCGGACATGTCAAGTTGATCGGCCAGTCAAAATGAACATTCTTAACTGATCATTGGTGTTTATTGAGTTGAGACTTATAAATGAAGCATAATGCATGGCATCACGCAGTTTGGGACAGATTGGATAACTTGGATGCTTTGACGTATCTATTTCTGTCTCTACTTTGGTCGCAATATAGAAAATTGAGCTAGCTTTACGTGGGCATTGGATTCGTATCATTCTGAACTATAAATCGAAAGTTACGGACGATTTAGTGCGGAAATGTCAAGTTTATCGACCAGTTAAAATGATCATTCTTAACTAATCATTGGTGTTTATTGAGTTGAGGCTTATAAATGAAGCATAATGCATGGCATCACACAGTTCGGGACAGATTGGATAACTTGGACGCTTTGTCGTATCTATTTCTGTCTCAAAATTTGTCATAATATAGAAACTTGAGCTAGCTTAACGTGGGCACTGGATTCGTGTCATTATGAACTCTAAATTAAAATTTACGGACGATTTAGTGCAAACATGTCAAGGTTATCGACCAGCTAATTTGATCATTCTAAACTGATCATTGGTGCTCATCGAGTAAAGGCTTATAAATGAAGCATAGTGCACGACATTACACAGTTTTTAATAGATTAGATTACTTGGAGGATTTGTCTAAGCAATTTTACACTTACATTTTATCACAATTTAGAAAATCGAGCTAGCTTAACATAGGCAACGGATTCATGTCATTCGGAGCTCTAAATCAAAAGTTATGGAAGATTTAGTGCATATATGTCAGGTTGATCGACCAGAAAAAAAGATCATTCTAAAGTGATCGTAGGTGCTCATTGACTAAAGGCTTATTAATGAAGTAAAATGCATGACAACGTGCATTTTGGGTTATATTGGATTACTTGGAGGCTTTGTCGTATTACTCTGTCTCAAAATTTGTCACAATATAGAAATTGAGGTAGCTTAACGTGGGCATTGGATTCATATCATCCTGAGGTATAAATCAAAAGTTATGATGATTTAGTGCGGACATGTCAAGTTGATCGGCCAGCTAAAATGATCATTCTTAACTGATCATTGATACTCATTGAGTAAAGGCTTAAAAATGAAGCACATGCATGACATCACACAGTTTGAATACATTGGATAACGTGGATGCATTGTCGTATCTATTTCTGTCTCAAAATTTGTCACAATATAGAAACTTGAGTTAGCTTAACATGGACACTAGATTCGTGTCATTATGAACTCTAAATCAAAACTTACTGATGATTTAGTGTAAATATGTCAAGGTTATCGGCCAGCTAATTTGATTATTCTAAACTGATCACTGCTACTCATTAAGTAAAGGCTTATGAATGAAGCATCATGCACGACATTACGCTGTTTTTTTTTTCTAGATTAGATTACTTGAAGGATTTGTCGAAGCAATTATACACTAAAATTTTATCACAATTTAGAATATTGAGCTAGTTTAACGTGGGCAACGGATTCATGTCATTCGGAGTTCTAAATCAAAAGTTACGGAAGATTTAGTGCATATATGTCAGGTTGATCGACCAGAAAAAATGATCATTCTAAACTGATCATTGGTGCTCATTGAGTAAAGGCTTATAAATGAAGTAAAATGCATGACATCGTGCATTTTGGGATACATTGGATTACTTGGAGGCTTTTTCGTATCTATTTCTGTCTCAAAATTTGTCACAATATAGAAATTGAGCTAAATTAACGTGGGCATTGGATTCATATCATTCTGAGGTATAAATCAAAAGTTACGCACGATTTAGTGCGGACATGTCACGTTGATCGGCCAGCTAAAATGATCATTCTTAACTGATCATTGATACTCATTGAGTAAAGACTTACAAAATGAAGCACAATGCATGACATCACACAGTTTTCGATACATTGGATAACGTGGACGCATTGTCATATCTATTTTTGTCTCAAATTTTTTCACAATATAGAAACTTGAGTTAGCTTAACGTGGGCTTGGAATTTTTGTCATTATGAGATCTTAATCAAAAGTTAGGGACGATTTAATGAGGACATGTCATGGTAATCGACCAGCTAAAATGATCATTCGTAACTAATAATTGGTGCTCATTGAGTTGAACCTTATAAATGAAGCATAATGCATGATATTAAGCATTTTGGGATATATTGGATTACTTGGAGGCTTTGTCGTACCTATCTCTGTCTCAAAATTTGTCACAATATAGTACATTGAGCAACCTTCACGTGGGCTGTGGATTCGTGTCATTCTGAGCTATAAATCAAAAGTTACAGACGATTTAGTGTAGATATGTCAAGTTGATTGGCCAGCTCAACTGATCATTCTAAGTTGTTCATTGATGCTTATTGAGTAAAGGCTTATAAATGTAGCACAATGCATGGCATGACATAGTTTTGGATAGATTGGGTTACGTGGGCTCTTTGTCTTATCTATTTTTGTCTCAAATTTTATCACAATATAGAAATTTTATCAAAATAAAAAGTTATGGACGACTTAGTGCTAATATGTCAAGGTTAACGGCCAATTAATTTGATCATTCTAAATTGATCATTGGTGCTCATTGAGTAAAGGCTTATAAATGAAGAATAATGCATGGCATCGCACATTTTGGGATAAATTGGATTACTTGGAGGCTTTGTCGTACCTATTTTTGTCTCAGAAATTCTCAAAATATAGTAAATTCAGCAAGCGTGACGTGGCCAGTGTATTCTTGTCATTCTGAGCTATAAATCAGAAGTTAAGGACGATTTAGTGTAGACATGTAAAGTTGATCGGCCATTTAAATTGATCACTATAATCTAATCATTGATGGTTACTGAATAAAGGCTTATAAATGAAGCACAGTGCATGACATCACCGAGTTTTGGATAGATTGGATTACTTGGATTCCTTTTTCTTATCTATTTCTGCCTCAAATTTTGTCACAATATAAAACATTGAGCTAGCTTACTGTGGGCTTTAGATTTGTGTCATTCTGAACTCTAAATCAAAAGTTACAGACGATTTAGTGCAGACATGTCAAGTTGATTGGCCATTTAAAATGATCATTCTTAACTGATCATTGGTGCTTATTGAGTTGAGGCTTATAAATGAAGCATAATGCATGGCATCACGCAGTTTGGGATAGATTGGATAACTTGAATGCTTTTTCGTATCTATTTCTATCTCTACATTTGTCACAATATAGAGAATTGAGCTAGCTTAACGTGGGCATTGGATTCGTGTCATTCTGAACTATAAATCATAATTTACGGAAATTTAGCGCGGACATGTCAAGTTTATCGGCTAATTAAAATGATCATTCTTAACTGACCATTGGTGTTTATTGATTTAAGGCTTATAAATGAAGCATAATGCGTGGCATCACTCAGTTCGGGACAGATTGAATAACTTGGACGCTTTGTCGTATCTATTTATGTCTCAAAATTTCTCACAATATAGAAACTTGAGCTAGCTTAACGTGGGCACTGGATTCGTGTCATTATGAGCTCTAAATCAAAATTTACAGATGATTTAGTGTAAACATGTCAAGGTTATCGGCCAGCTAATTTGATCATTCTAAACTGATCACTAGTGCTCATAGAGTAAAGACTTATAAATGAAACATCATGCACGACATTACGCAGTTTTGATAGATTTGATTACTTGCAGCATTTGTTGAAGCAATTTTACACTCAAATTTTATCACAATTTAAAAAGATGAGCTAGCTTAACGTGGGCAACGGATTCGGGTCATTCTGAGCTCTAAATCAAAAATTACTGAAGATTTAGTGCATACATGTCATGTTGATCGACCAGTTAAAATGATCATTATATACTGATAATTGATGCTCATTGAGTAAGGGCTTATAAATGAAGCACAATGCAAGACATCACGCAGTTTTGGATAGAGTTGATTACTTGGACGCTTTGTCGTATCTATTTTTGTCTCAAATATTGTCACAATATAAAAAATTGAGTTATATTAAAGTGGGATTTGAATTTGTGTCATATCTATTTCTGTCTTGAAATTTGTCACAATATAGAAATTTGAACTAGCTTAACGTGGGCTCTGGATTCGTGTCATTCTGAGCTCTAAATCAAAAGTTACGGACGATTTAGTGCAAACATGTCAAGTTGATCAAGTAGTTAAAATGATCATTCTAAACTGATCACTGATGCTCGTGGAGTAAATGCTTATAAATGAAGCACAATGCTTGACATCACGTAGTTTTGGACAGATTGGATTACTTGGACGCTTTGTCGTATCTATTTTTTCTCAAATTTTGTCAAAATATAGAAACTTGAGTAAGCTTAACATGGGCATTGGATTCATGTTATTCTGAGCTCTAAACATAAAGTTATGGACTATTTAGTGTAGATACGTCAAGCGTATCGGCCACTTAATTTGATCATTTTAAACTGATCATTGGTGCTCATTGAGTAATGGTTTATAAATGAAGCATAATCCATGACATCACGCATTTTGGGATAGATTGGATTACTTGGAGGCTTTGTCGTATCTATTTTTGTCTCAAAATTTATCACAATATAGGAAATTGATTCGTGTCATTCTAAGCTATAAATCAAAAGTTACGGAAGATTTATCTATTTGTGTCTCAAAATTTATCACAATATAGTAAAATTGATTCGTTTCATTCTGAGCTATAAATCAAAAGTTACGGACAATCTAGTGCATACATGTCAAGTTGATTGGCCAGTTCAAATGATCATTCTAAACTGATCATTGATGCTCATTGAGTAATGGCTTATAAATGAAACACAATGCATGACATCACATACTTTTGGATAGATTGGATTACTGGGACACTCTCTCGTATCTATTTCTATCTCAAGTTTTGTCACAATATACGAAATTGAGCTAGCTTAACGTGGGCATTGGTTTCGTGTCATTCTGAGATCTAAATCAAAAGTTAGAGACGATTTAGTGCAAATATATCAAGTTGATCGGCCAGTTAAGATGAGCATTCTTAACTGATCGTTGGTGCTTATTGAGTTGAGGCTTATAAAGAAAGCGTAATGTATGGCATCACGTAGTTCGGGATAGATTGGATAACTTGGAGGTTTGACGTATCTATTTCTGCCTCAAAATTTGTCACAATATAGAAACTTGAGCTAGCTTAACATGGGCATTGGTTTCGTGTCATTCAGAGTTCTAAATCAAAATTTAGGGACGATTTAGTGCAATCAAGTCACGGGTTATCGGCGAGTTATTTTTATCATCCTAAACTGATCATTGGTGCACACTGAGTAAAGGCTTGTAAATGAAGCATAATGAATGGCATCACGCTATTTTGGATAGATTTGATTACTTGGATGCTTTATCGTATCTATTTCTATCTCTCATTTTTGTCACAATATAGAAATTTGAGCTATCTTAACGTGGGCATTGGATTTGTGTCATTTTGAACTATAAATCAAACGTTACTGATGATATAGTGCGGACATGTTGATCGGCAAGTTAAAATGATCATTCTTAACTGATCGTTGGTTCTTATTGAGTTGAGGATTATAAATGAAGCATAATCCATGGCATCACACAATTCAGGATAGATTGGGTGACTTGGATGCTTTGTCGTATCTATTTCAGTCTCTAATTTTGTCACAATATAAAAAATTGAGCTAGCTTAACGTGGGTATTGGAATCGTGGCACTCTGAACTATAAATCAAAAGTTACTGACAATTTAGTGCGGACATGTCAAGTTGATCGGGGACAGTTAAAATGATCATTCTTAACTAATCATTGGTGGTTATTGAGTTAAGTCTTATAAATGAAGCATAATGCATGGCATCACGCAGTTCAGGACAGATTGGATAACTTGGACGCCTTGACGTATCTATTTCGGTCTCGAAATTTGTCGCATTATAGAAAGTTGAGCTAGCTTAACGTGGGCATTGGTTTCGTGTCATTCTGAGCTCTAAATCAAACGTTTGGGACGATTAAGTGAAAACATGTCAAGTTGATCGGCCAGTTATGATGATCATTCTTAACTGATCATTGGTGCTTTTGAGTTGAGGCTTATAAATGAAGCATAATGCATGGCATCACGCAGTTTGGGATAGATTGGATAACTTGAATGCTTTTTCGTATCTATTTATGTCTCTACTTTTGTCACAATATAGAGAATTGAGCTAGCTTAACGTGGGCATTGGATTCGTGTCATTTTGAACTATAAATCAAAATTTACGGACGATTTAGCGCGGACATGTCAAGTTTATCGGCTAATTAAAATGATCATTCTTAACCGACCATTGGTGTTTATTGATTTAAGGCTTATAACTGAAGCATAATGCGTGGCATCACGCAGTTCGGGACAGATTGAATAACTTGGACGCTTTGTCGTATCTATTTGTCTCAAAATTTCTAACAATATAGAAACTTGAGCTAGCTTAACGTGGGCACTGGATTCGTGTCATTATGAGCTCTAAATCAAAATTTACGGATGATTTAGTGCAAACATGTCAAGGTTATCGGCCAGATAATTTGATCATTCTAAACTGATCACTAGTGCTCATTGAGTAAAGACTTATAAATGAAACATCATGCATGACATTACGCAGTTTTGATAGATTTGATTACTTGCAGCATTTGTTGAAGCAATTTTACACTTAAATTTTATCACATTTTAAAAAGTTGAGCTAGCTTAACCTGGGCAACGGATTCGTGTCATTCTGAGCTCTAAATCAAAAGTTACTGAAGATTTAGTGCATACATGTCATGTTGATCGACCAGTTAAAATGATCATTATAAACTGATAATTGATGCTCATTGAGTAAGGGCTTATAAATGAAGCACAATGCATGACATCACGCAGTTTTGGATAGAGTTGATTACTTGGACGCTTTTTCGTATCTATTTTTGTCTTAATATTGTCACAATATAAAAACTTGAGTTATATTAAAGTGGGATTTGAATTTGTGTCATTACATGACCTTAATCAAAAGTTACCGATGATTTAGTGCGGACATGTCAAGTTGATCGGCAAGCTAAAATGATCATTTTTAACTGATCATTGGTGCTCATTGAGTTGAGGCTTATAAATGAAGTATAATGCATGGTATCGCACAATTCGGGATAGATTGTATAACTTGGATGCTTTTTTCGTATCTATTTCTATCTTAAAGTTTGTCACAATATAGAAACTTGAGCACACTTAACGTCGGCATTAGATTCGTGTCATTCTGAGCTTTAAATAAAAAGTTATGGACGATTTAGTGCAGATAGCAAGGTTATCGGCCAGTTAATTTTATCATTCTAAACTGATCATTGGTGCTCATTGAGTAAAGGCTTATAAATGAAGCATAATGCCTGACATCGAGCATTTTCGGATAGATTGGATTGCTTGGAGGCTTTTTCGTATCTATTTGTGTCCTAAAATTTGCCAGAGTATAGAAAATTGAGCAAGCTTAACGTGGGCATTGGATTTGTGTCATTCTGAGCTATAAATTAAAATTTGTGGAAGATTTAGTGTGGACATGTCAAGGTAATCGGCCAGTTAAAACGATCATTCTTACCTAATCATTGGTGCTCATTGAGTTGAAGCTTATAAATGAAGCATAATGCATGACATTCCCCATTTTGGGATAGATTGGATTACTTGGAGGCTTTGTTGTACCTATCTCTGTCCCAAAATTGTTCACAATATAGTAAATTGAGCAAGCTTAACGTGGGCATCTGATTCGTGTCATTCTGAGCTCTAAATCAAAAGTTACAGACTATTTAGTGCGGACATGTCAAGTTGATCTGCCAGTTATTATGATCATTGCAAACTAATCATTGGTGGTCATTGAGTAAGCGCTTATAAATGAAGCATAATACGTGACATCACACAGTTTGGGATAGATTAGATTACTTGAATGATTTGTCTTATCTAATTCTGTTTCAAACTTTTTCACAAAATAGAAAATTGAGCTACCTTACCATGGGCTTAGGATTTGTGTAATTCTGAGCTCTAAATCAAAAGTAACAGGCGATTTAGTGTTGACATGTCAAGGGTATCGGCCAGTTAAAATGATCATTCTTAACTGATCATTGGTGCTCACTGACTTGAGGCTTATAAATTAAGCATAATGCATGGCATCACGTATACGGGATAGATTGGACAGTTGGACGCTTTGTCGTATCTATTACTGTCTCAAAATTTGTCACAATATAGAAACTTGAGCTAGCTTAATGTGGGCATTGGATTCGTGTCATTCTGATCTCTAAATATAAAGTTATGGACGTTTTAGTGCAGAAATGTCAAGGTAATTGGCGAGTTATTTTTATCGTTTTAAACTGATCATTGGTGCACACTGAGTAAAAGCTTATTAAATCAAGCACAATGCTTGGCATCTCGTATTTTTGGATAGATTAGACTACTTGGATGCTTTGTCATATCTATTTTTGTCTCAAATTTTGTCACATTATAGAAACTTGAGCAAGCTTAACTTGGGCATTGGATTCATGTCATTCTTATCTCTAAATATAGAGTTATGGACGATTTAATGTAGATACGTCAAGGTTATCAGCCACTTAATTTGATCATTCTTAACTTATCATTGGTGCTTATTGAGTAAATGTTTATAAAGGAAACATAATCCATGACATCGCGCATTTTGGGATAGATTGGATTACCTGGAGGCTTTGCCGTATCTATTTGTGTCTCAAAATTTATCACAATATAGTAAATTGATTCGTGTCATTTGTAGATATAAATCAAAAGTTACGGACGATTTATGTATTTGGGTCTCAAATACATGGCATCACGTAGTTTGGGATAGATTGGATAATTTGGATGTTTGTTGTATCTATTTCTGCCTCAAAATTTGTCAGAATATAGAAACTTGAGCTAGCTTAACGTGGGCATTGGTTTCGTGTCATTCTGTGTTCTAAATCAAAAGCTAGTTATTTTTATCAGCGAGTTATTTTTATCATCCTAAACAGATCATTGGTGCACACTGAGTAAAGGCTTATAAATGAAGCATAATGAATGGCATCACGCTATTTTGGATAGATTTGATTACTTGGATGCTTTATTGTATCTATTTCTGTCTCTCATTTTTGTCACAATATAGAAAATTGAGCTATCTTAACGTGGGCATTGGATTTGTGTCATTTTGAACTATAAATCAAACGTTATTGATGATTTAGTGCGGACATGTCAAGTTGATCGGCAAGTTAAAATGATCATTCTTAACTTATCGTTGGTTCTTATTGAGTTGAGGCTTATAAATGAAGCATAATCCATGGCATCACACAATTCAGGATAGATTGGGTGACTTGAATGCTTTGTCGTATCTATTTCAGTCTCTAATTTTGTCACAATATAGAAAATTGAGCTAGCTTAACGTGGGTATTGAAATCGTGTAACTCTGAACTATAAATCAAAAGTTACTGATAATTTTCTGCGGACATGTCAAGTTGATCGGACAATTAAAATGAACATTCTTAACTAATCATTGGTGGTTATTGAGTTAAGACTTACAAATGAAGCATAATGCATGGCATCACGCAGTTCGGGACAGATTGGATAACTTGGACGCTTTGTCGCAATATAGAAACTTGAGCTAGATTAACGTGGGCACTTGATTCGTGTCATTCTGAGCTCTAAATAAAAAGTTACTGAAGATTTAGTGCAGACATGTCAAGTTGATCGGCTAGTTAAAATGATCATTCCAAACTGATCATTGATGCTCATTGAGTAAAGGCTTATAAATCAAGCACAATGCTTGGCATCACGTAGTTTTGGATAGATTGGATTACTTGGACGCTTTGTCGTATCTATTTTTGCCTCAAATTTTGTCACAATATAGAAAATTGAGCAAGTTTAACATGGGCATTGGACTCATGTTATTTTGAGCTCTAAATATCAAGTTATGGAAGATTTAGCGTAAATACGTCAAGGTTATCGGCCACATAATTTGATCATTCTAAAGTGATCATTGGTGCTCATTGAGTAAAGGTTTATAAATGAAGCATAATCCATGACATCGCGTATTTTGAGATAGATTGGATTATTTGGAGGCTTTATGGTATCTATTTGTGTCTCAAAATTTATCACAATATAGCAAATTTTTTCTTGTAATTCTGAGCTATAAATCAAAAGTTACCGACAATCTAGTGCATACATGTCAAGTTGATTGGCCAGTTCAAATGATCATTCTAAACTGATCACTGATGCTCATTGAGTACATGCTTATAAATGAAGAATAATCATGATATCAAGCAGTTATGGATAGATGGGATTACTTGTACGGTTTGTCGTATCTATTTCTATCTGAAATTTTTCCACAATATAGGAAACTGAGTTAGCTTAACGTGGGAATTGGATTCGTGTCATACTGAGCTATAATCAATTGTTACTGAAGATTAAGTGCAGAATTCAAGTTGATCGACCAATTACAATGATCATTCTAAACTGATCATTGATGCTCATTGAGTAAAAGCTTATAAATGAAGTATAATGCATGGCATCACGCAGTTTAGGATAGATTGGATTACTTGGATGCTTGGTTGTATCTATTTTTAGGATAGATTGGATTACTTCGATGCTTGGTTGTATCTATTTTTGTCCCAAAATTGTTTTCACAATATATAAAATTGAGGTAGCATAACTTGGGCTTTGGATTTGTGTCATTCTGAGCTCTAAATCAAAAGTTACGAACGATTTACATGCCAAGTTTATCGGCCAGTTAAAATGATCCTTTTAACTGATCATTTGTGCTCATTGAGTTGAAGCATAATGCAGGGCATCACACAGCTTGGGATAGATTGGATAACTTGGATAATTTGTTGTATCGACTTCTATCTCAAATTTTGTTAAAATATAGAGACTTGAGCTAGCAAAATCTTGGCATTGGATTTGTGTTACTCTAAGCTCAAAATCAAAAGTTACAGACAATTTAGTGCCGACATGTCAAGTTGATTGGCATGTTAATAAGATCGATTGTGCTCATTGAGTAAGGGGTTATAAATGAAGCATAATGCATGGCATCACGCAGTTTGGAATAGATTTGATTACTTGGATGCTTTTTTGTATCAATTTCTATCTTAAATTTTGTCACAATAGAGAAATTTGAGCTAGATTAATGTTGGCATTTGATTTGTGTCATTTTGAGGTATAAATCAAAAGTTACGGACAATTTAGTGCAGACATTTCAAGTTGATCCACCATTTAAAATGATCATTCTAAACTGATCCTTGGTGCTCATTCAGTAAATGCTTATAAATGAAACATAATGCATGGCATCACACAGCTTAGGATAGATTGGATTACTTGGGCGCTTTGTCGTATCTATTTCTATCTCAAATTTTGTCACAATATATAAACTTGAGCTAGCTTAACGTGTGCATTAGATTCGTGTCATTTTAAGCTATAAATCAAAACTTATGGACGATTTAGTCCAGACATGTGAAGGTTATCGGCCATTTAAAATGATCATTCTAAACTGATCATTGATACTCATTGAGTAAATGTTTATAAATGAAGCAACGCAAGGCATCACGCTGTATTGGATAGATTGGATTACTTTGAAGTTTTATCGTATCTATTTCTGTTTCAAATTTTGTCACAATATAGAAAATTTAGCTAGTTTAACGTGGGCTTTGGATTTGTGTCGTTTTGAGCTCTAAATCAAAAGTTACAGACGATTTAGTGCGGACATGTCAAGTTGATCAGCCAGTTAAAATGATCATTCTTAACTGATCATTAGTGCTCGTTGAGTAGAGGCTTATAGATGAAGCATAATACATGTCATCACACAGTTCGGGATAGATTGGATAACTTGGATGCTTTGCCGTATCTATTTCTGTCTCAAAATTTCTCACTATATAGAGACTTGAGCTAGTTTAACGTGTCCGTGTCATTGTGAGCTCTAAATTAAAAGTTACAGATGATTTAGTGCGGACATGTCAAGTTGATCGGCAAGTTAATATGATCATTCTAAAGAGATCAATTGTGCTCATTGAGTAAAGGCTTATAAATGAAGCATAATGCATGGAATCACGCAGTTTGAGATATATATGATTACTTGGATGCTTTGTCGCATCTATTTCTGTCTCAAATTTTGTCACAATATAGAAATTTGAGATAGGTTAACGTGGGCATTAAATTCGTGTCATTTTGAGCTATTAATAAAAAGTTTCGGACGATTTATTGCAGACATGTCAACTTGACCAGTTAAAATGATCAGTATAAACTGATTATTCTAAACTGATCATTGATGCTCATTGAGTAAATGCTTATAAATGAATTATAATGCATGATATCACGCAGTTTTGGATAGAGCGGATTACTTGGGCGCTTTGTCATATCTATTTCTGTATCAAATTTTGTCACAATCTAGAAACTTGAGCAAGCTTAAAGTGGGCTTTGGATTTGTGTCATTTTTGAGCTCTAAATCAAAAGTTACGAACAATTTAACTCAAACATGTCAAGTTGATCGGCCTGTTAAAAAGATCAATCCAAACAGATCATTGATGCTCATTGAGTAAATGCTTATAAGTGAAGAATAATCATGATATCACGCAGTTTTGGATAGATGGGATTACTTGGATGGTTTGTAGTATCTATTTCTATCCAAAAATTTTCCATAATATAGGAAATTGAGTTAGCTTAACGTGGGCATTGGATTCGTATCATTCTGAGCTATAATCAAAAGTTATTCACGATTAAGTGTAGAATAGTCAAGTTGATCGGCCAGTTACATTGATCATTCTAAACTGATCATTGATGCTCATCGAGTAAAAGCTTAAAAATGAAGCATAATGCTTGGCATCACGCAGTTTAGGATAGATTGGACTACTTGGATTCTTTTTCGTATCTATTTTTGCCTCAAATTTTGTCACAATATATAAAATTGAGGAGCTTAACCTGGGCTTTGGATTTGTGTAATTTTGTGCTCTAAATCAAAAGTTATGGACGATTTAACATGGACATGTCAAGCCAGTTATAATGATCATTTGTAACTGATTATTTGTGCTCATTGAGTAGAGGCTTATAATTGAAGCATAATGCAGGGCATCACACAGTTTGGGATAGATTGGATAACTTGGATGCTTTGTCGTATCGACTTCTGTCTAAAATTTTGTTAAAATATAGAGAGTTGAGCTAGCATAACGTGGGCATTGGATTCGTGTCACTCGGAGCTCTAAATCAAAAGTTGCAGATGATTTAGTGCAGACATTTAAGTTGATCGGAATGTTAATATGATCGTTCTAAAGTGATCAATTGTGCTCACTGAGTAAAGGGTTATAAATGAAGCATAATTCATGGCATCACACAGTTTAGGATAGATTTAATTACTTGGATTCTTTTTTGAATCTATTTCTATCTTAACTTTTGTCACAATTGAGAAATTTGAGCTAGCTTAATGTGGGCATTGGATTCGTGTCATTACGATCTCTAAATCAAAAGTTATAGACGATTTAGTGTGGACATGTCAAGTTAATAGGCAAGTTAGTATGATCATTCTAAACTGATCCTTGGTGTTCATTGAGTAAATGCTTATAAATGAAATATAATGCTTGGCATCACATAGTTTAGGATAGATTGGTTTACTTGGGTGCTTTGTGGTATCTATTTATGTCTCAAAATTTGTCACAATATAGAAACTTAAGCTAGCTTAACGTGGGCATTAGATTCGTGTCATTTTAAGCTATAAATCAAAACTTACGCATGATTTAGTGCAGACATGTGAAGTTGATCGGCCAGTTAAAATGATCATTCTAAACTGATCACTGATGCTCATTGAGTAAATGTTTATAAATGAAGGAACGCATGGTATGACACAGTATTGGATAGATTGGATATCTTTGAAGCTTTGTCGTATCTATTTCTGTCTCAAATTTTGTCAAAATATAGAAAATTGAGCTAGTTTAACGGGGGCTTTGGATTTGTCTCATTTTGAGCTCAAAATCATAAGTTACGGATGATTTAGTGCAAACATGTCAAGTTGATCGGCCTCTTAAAATGATCATTCTTAATTGATCATTGGTGCTCATTAAGTAGAGGCTTATAAATGAAGCATAATGCATGGCATCACGCAGTTCAGGATAGATTGGATAACTTGTATGCTTTTTCTTATCTAATGTTGTCTAAAATTTTGTCACAATATAGAGACTTGAGCTAGCTTATTGTGGGCATTGGATTTTTGTGTCATTCTGATCTCTAAATAAAACGTTATAGACGATTTAGTGCGGACATGTCAACTTGATCGACAAGTTAGTATGATCATTCTATATTGTTCATTGGTGCTCATTGAGTAAACTCTTATAAATGAAGCATAATGCATGGCATCACGCAGTTTGGGATATATTGGATTACTTGGATGCTTTTCCGTATCTATTTCTGTCACAAGATTTGTCACAATATAGAAAATTATGCTACCTTAACGTGGGCATTGGATTCGTGTCGTTCTAAACTCTAAATCCAAATTACAAACGATTCAGTGCGGACATGTTAAGTTGATCGGCGAGTTAATATGATCATTCTAAATTGATCATTGGAGCTCATTGAGTAAAGGCTTATAAATGAAGCATAATGCATGGCATCACGCAATTTTGGATAGATTGGATTACTTAGATGCTTTCTCGTATCTATTTATTTCTTAAGTTTGGTCACAATATTGAAAACTTACGCTAGCTTAATGTGGGATTTGGATTTGTTTCATTCTGAACTTTAAATCAAAAGTTACAGACGATTTAGTACGGACATGTCAAGTTGATTGGCAAGTTATTATGATCATTTTTTTAAACTGATCATTGAAGTTCATTTAGTAAAGGCTTATACATGAAGCATAAGGCATGGCATCACGTATCTTGGGATATATTGGATTACTTGGATGCTTTACCGTATCTATTTGTCTCTCAAATTTTGTCACAATATAGAAAATTACGCTAGCTTAACGTGGGCTTTGGATTTGTGCCATTCTGCGCTCTAAATTAAAAGTTACGGACGATTTAGTGCGGACATGTCAAGTTCATCAGCCAGTTAATGCTCATTGAGTAAAACCATATAAATAAAGCATAATGCAAGGCGTCACGCAATTTTATATATTAGATTACTTGGACACTTTGTCGTATCTATTTATGTCTTAAATTTTGTTTCAATATCGAGAGTTGAGCTAGCTTGACATGGGCATTGGATTCGTGTTATTGTGAGCTCTAAATCAAAAGTTACACACGATTTAATGCGGACATGTCAAGTTGATCGGCAAGTTAATATGATCATTCTAAACTGATCATTAGAGCTCATTGAGTAAAGGCTTATAAATGAAGCATAATGCATGGAATCACATAGTTTTGGGATAGATTGGATTACTTGGATGCTTTGTCGTATCTATTTTGGTCTCAAATTTTGTCGCAATATGGGCTTTGGATTTGTGTCATTCTGAGCTCTAAATCAAAAGTTACGGAAGATTTAGTGTAGACATGTCAAATTCATCGGCCAGTTAAAATGATCATTCTTAACTGATCATTGGTGGCCATTGAGTAGACCTTATAAATGAAACATAATGCATGGCATTACGCAGTTTGGGATGAATTGGATTACATGGACGCTATTTCGTTTCTAATTCTATCTTAAATTTGGTCACAATATAAAAAACAAAGCTAGATTAACGTGGACATTGGATTCTTGTCATTCCGAGCTATAAATCAAAAGTTATTTAGTGCAGACATGTCAAGTTGATCGCTAGCTAATATGATCATTATAAGCTGATCATTGAGGCTCATTGAGCAAAGGCTTATAAATGAAGCATAATGCATGGCATCACGCAGTCCGGAATAGATTGGATTACTTGTATGCTTGGTGGTATTTATTTCTATCTTAAATTTTGTCACAATACAGAAAATTGAGCTAGCTTAACATGAACATTGGATTTGAGTCATTTTGAACTATAAATAAAAGTTATATACAATTTAGTTTGGTCATGTAAACTTTATCGGCTAGTTAGATGCTTTGTTGCATTTATTTCTGTCTCAAATTCTGTCACAATATATATGATTGAGCTAGGTTACCATAGGTATTGTATTATTTTCATATCAAGCTTAAATCAAAAGTTACGGACGATTTAGTGCAGACATGTCAAGTTGATCGGCCAGTTAAAATGATCATTCTTAAAGGATCATTGGTGCTCCATGAGTAAAGGCTTATTAATGAAGCATAATGCATGGCATCACCCAATAATGGATAGCTTGGATTACTTGGACGATTTAGTCGTATCTATTTCTGTCTCAAATTTTGTCATAATATAGAAAATTGAGCTAGCTTAATGTGGGCTTTGGATTCGTGTCATTCTGAGCTTAAATCAAAAGTTACAGACGATTTAGTGTGGACATGTCAAGTTGATTCCAGTTAAAATGATCATTGGTGCTCCTTGAGTAAAGGCTTATTAATGAAGCATAATGCATAACATAACATAGTTTTGGATAGATTGGATTACTTGGACGCTTTTTCGTGTTTAATTCTTTCTCAAATTTTGTCATAATATAGAAAATTGAGCAAGATTAACGTGGGCATTGGATTCGTGTCATTCAAAGCTATTAATTAAAAGTTACAAACAATTTAGTGCAGACATGTCAAGTTGATCGGCCAGTTAAAATGATAATTCTAAAGTCATCATTAGTGGTCATTGAGTAAAGACTTATAAATAAAGCATAATGCGTGACATTATGCAGTTTTGGATAGATGGGATTATTTGGACGTTTTGTCATATAGAATTCTGCCACAAATTTGCAACAATATAGAAAATTGAGCTAGCTTACATGCGCATTGGATTCATGTCATTCAAAGCTATAAATCAAAAGTTACGACGATTTAATGCAGATATGTCAAGTTGATCGTCCAGTTCAAATGATCATTCTAAACTGATCATTGGTGCTCATTGAGTAAAGGCTTATAAGCAAATCGTACTGCATTGCACAACACATTTTTGGAAAATATTGGATTACATTGACGCTTTGGCGTATATATTTCTTTCTCAAATTTTGTCACAATATAGAAAATTGACCAAGCTTAACGTGGACATAGGATTAGTGTCATTCAAAGCTATTAATCAAAAGTTAGAGATGATTTAGTGCAGACATTTGAAGTTGATCGGCCAGTTCAAATGATTATTCTAAACTGATCATTAGTGGACATTGAGTAAAGGGTTATAAATAAAGCATAATGCAGGATATTATGAAGTTCTGGATAGATTGGATTACTTGGACACTTTGTCGTATCTATTTCTGTCTCACATTTTGACACAATATAGAAAATTGAGCTAGCTTAATGTGGGCATTCGATTCGTATCATTTTGAGCTATAAATAAAAAGATACAAACAATTTAGTGCAGACCTGTCAAGTTGATCGGCCAGTTAAAATGATCAGTCTAAATTGATTCTCATTGAGTAAAGGCTTATAAATAAAGCATAATGCATGGCATCACCCTGTTTTAGATTGATTGTTGGTGCTGTGTCAAAAGTTATGAACGATTTAGTGCATACAAGTCTAAATTGATCATTGGTACTTATTGAGTAAATGCATATAAATAAAGCATAATGCATGGCATCACGCTGTTTTAGATAGATTGGATTATTTGAATTCTTTGTCGTATCTATTTTTGAATCAAATTTTTTCACAATATAGGAAATTGAGAAAGCTTAACGTGGGCATTGGGTTCAAGTCATTTTGAGCTATTAATCAAAAGTTACGAACGATTTAGTGCAGATATGTCAAGTTGATCGGAAAATTAAAATAATCAGTCTAAAGTGATCATTGGTTCTCATTGATTAAAAGGCTTATAAATAAAGCATAATGCATCGCATCAGCCGGCTTAAGATATATTGGATTACTTGGATGCTTTGTCATAACTATTTATGTCTCAAATTTTTTCACAATATAGAAAATTGAGCTAGATTAACGTAGACATTGGATTCATGTCATTCTGAGCTCTAAATCAAAAGTTACGAACGATTTAGTGCGTAAATGTCAAGTTGATCGGCCAGTTAAGATTATCATTCCAAACTGATCATTGGTGCAAATTTAGTACGGGCTTATAAAAGAAGCATAATGCATTGCATCACACAGTTTAGGATAGATTGGATTACTTGGACGCTTTGTCGTATCTAATTCTATCTCACATTTTATCACAATATAGAAAATTGAGCTACCTTAACGCGGGCATTGGGTTGGTGCCATTTTGAGCTCTAAAACAAAAGTTACGGATGGATTAGTGCGGACATGTCAAGTTTATCAGCCAGTTAAGATGATAATTCCAAACTGATCATTGGTTCTCATTAAGTAAAGGCTTATAAATGAAACATAATGCATGGCATCACACTGTTTTGGATAGATTGGATTACTTGGACCCTTCTTCGTACCTATTTTTGTCTCAAATTTTGTCACAATATAGAAAATTTAGATAGCTTAACATGGACATTGGATTCGTATCATTCTGAGCTATAAATAAAAAGTTATGAACAATTTAGTGCAGATATGTCAAGTTGATCGGCCAGTTACAGTGATCAGTCTAAACTGATCATTGGTACTTATCGCTTATAAATGAAGCATAATGCCTTGCATCATGCTGTTTTAGATAGATTGGATTACTTGGACGCTTTGTCGTATCTATTTCTGTTTAAAATTTTGTCACAATATGGAAAATTGAGCTAGCTTAATAGGGGCATTGGATTCGTATCATTCTTAGGTAAAAATCAAAAGTTATTAACGATTTAGTGCACACATGTCAAGTTTATCAACTAGTTAAAATGATCAGTCGAAACTCATCATTGGTTCTCATTGAGTAAAGGATTATAAATAAAGCATAATGCATGGCATAACGCTCTTTTTGATAGATTGCATTACTTGGACGCATTTTTGTATCTATTTTTGTATCTAATTTTGTCACAATATAGAAAATTGAGCTAGCTTGTGTGAATTGGATTTATATCATTCAAAGCTAAAAATCAAAGGTTACAAATGATTTAGTGCAGACATGTCAAGATGATCGGCCATTTAAAATAATCAGTCCAAACTGATCATTCGTTCTCATTGAGTAAAGGCTTATAAATAAAGCATAATGCATTGCATCATGTAGTTTTAGATGTATTCGATTCCTTGGACGCTTTGTCGTATCTATTTATGGCTCAAATTTATTCACAATATAGAAAATTGAGCTAGATTAACGTGGGCATTGGATTGGTGTCATTTTGAGCTCAAAATCAAATGTTACAGATGCTTTAGTGCGGAAATGTCAAGTTTATCAGCCAGTTAATATGATAATTCTAAAATGATCACTGGTTCACATTAAGTAAAGGCTTATAAATGAAGCATAATGCATGGTATCACGTTGTTTTATATATATTGGATTATCTATTTCTCTTTAAAATTTTGTCACAATATAGAAAATTGAGCTAGTTTAATGGGGGCATTGGATTTGTATAATTCGGAAGTATAAATCAAAAGTTAAGAACGATTTAGTGCAGACATGTCAAGTTTATCGGGCAGTTAAAATGATCTGTCTAAGCTTATCATTGGTTCTCATTGAGTAAAGGATTATAAATAAAGCATAATGCATGGTATCACGCTGTTTTAGATAGATTGCATTACTTCGACGCATTCTCGTATCTGTTTCTTTCTCAAATTTTGTCACAATATAGATAATTGAGCTACCTTAATGGGGGCATTGGATTCGTATCATTCGAAACTCTAATTCAAAAGTTATGAACGATTTAGTGCAGACATGTCAATTTTATCGGCCAGTTAAAATGATCTGTGTAAACTTTCATTGGTTCTCATTGAGTAAAGGATTATAAATAAAGCATAATGCATGGCATCACACTGTTTTAGATAGATTGCATTACTTTGATGCATTGTCGTATCTATTTCTGTCTCAAACAATATTCAAAATTGAGCTAGCTTAATGGGGGCATTGGATTCGTATCATTTGGAGCTATAAATCAAAAGTTATGAACGATTTAGTGCTGAGATGTCAAGTTAATCGGCTAGTTAAAATGATCAGTCTAAACTGATCATTGGTTCTCATTGAGTAAAGCATTATAAATGAACCATAATGCATGGCATCACGCTGTTTTAGATAGATTGCGTTACTTGGATGCATTGTCGTATATATTTCTGTCTCAAATTTTGTCAAAATATAGAAGATTGAGCTAGGTTAACGTGGGCATTGGATTTATGTTATTCTGAGCTCGAAATAAAAAATGTTATAGATTATATAGTGCGGATATGTCAAATCGGTCAGTTAAGATGATCATTCTAAAATGATCATTGGTTTTAATTGAGTGAAGTCTTATAAAAGAAGCATAATGCATTTCATCACGGAGTTTTGGATAGATTGGAATATTTGTATGTTTGTCATATCGATTTCTGTCTCAAATTTTGTCACAATATTGAAAACTGAGCTAGCTTACCATGGGCATTGGATTCATGTCATTCT
Source organism: Pugionium dolabratum (assembly GCA_018901945.1). NCBI lineage: Eukaryota > Viridiplantae > Streptophyta > Magnoliopsida > Brassicales > Brassicaceae > Pugionium > Pugionium dolabratum. Next base: position 5,972 of record JAEVFF010001112.1, on the reverse strand, counting down.
GAACTCTAAATTAAAAGTTACGCACGATTTAGTGCGGAAATGTCAAGTTGATCGGCCTGTTAAGATGATCATTCGAAACTGATCATTGGTGCTAATTGAGTAAAGGCTTATAAAAGAAGCATAATGCAGTGCATCACGCAGTTTTGGATATATTGGATAACTTGGACGCTTTTTCGTACTTCTGTTTCGAATTTAGTCACAATATAGAAAATTGAGCTAGCTTAATGGGGGCATTGGATTCGTATCATTCGGAGCTATAAATCCAAAGTTATGAACGATTCAGTGCAGACATGTCAAGTTTATCGTCCGGTTAAAATGATCAGTTTAAACTGATCATTGGTTCTCATTGAGTAAAGGCTTATAAATAAAGCATAATGCATGGCATCACGCTGTTTTAGATAGATTGCATTACTTGGATGTATTGTCTTATCTATTTTTGTCTCAAATTTTTGCACAATATAGTAAATTGAACTAGCTTAATGGGGGAATTGGATTCGTATCATTCTAAGCTACAAATCAAAAGTTATAAACGATTTACTGCAGACATGTCAACTTGATCGACCAGTTAAAATGATAAGTCTAAACTGATCATTTGTTCTCATTGAGTAAAGGACTATAAATAAAGCATAATGCATAACATCACGCTCTTTTATATAGATTGCATTGCTTAAACGCATTGTCGTATCTATTTTTGTATCAATTTTTCACAATATAGGAAATTGATCTAGCTTAACGTGGGCATTGGATTCGTTTCATTTTGAGCTATAAATCAAAGGTTACAAAGGATTTAGCTTAGACATGTCAAGTTGATCGCTCAGTTAGAAAAATCACTCAAAACTGATCATTTGGTTCTCATTGAGTAAAGGCTTATAAATAAATCATAATGCATCGCAACATGCGGTTTTAGATGTATTAGATTACTTGGACGCTTTTTCGTATCTATTTATATCTCAAATTTTTTCACAATGTAGAAAATTGAGCTAGATTAACGTGGGCATTGGATTGGTGTCATTTTGAGCTCCAAATTAAAAGTTACTGACGGTTCAGTACGGACATGTCAAGTTCATCAGCCAGTTAAGATGATAATTCTAAACTGATCATTGGTTCTCATTAAGTAAAGGCTTATAAATGAAGCATAATGCATGGCATCACGCTGTTTTATATAGATTGGATTACTTGGACGCTTTGTCGTATCTATTTCTGTCTTAAATTTTGTCACAATATAAAAATTGATCTACCTTACTGGAGGCATTGGATTCGTATAATTCAGAGTTATAAATCAAAAGTTATGAACGGTTTAGTGCAGACATGTCAAGTTTATCAGCCTGTTAAAATGATCTGTCTAAACTTATCATTTGTTCTCATTGAGTAAAGAATTAAAAGTAAAACATAGTGCATGGCATCATGCTGTTTTAAATAGATTGCATTACTTCGACGCATTGTCGTATCTATTTTGGTCTCACATTTTGACACAATATAGAAAATTGAGATAGCTTAATGGGGGCATTGGATTCGTATCATTCAGAGATATAAATCAAAAGTTATGAACGATTTAGTGCAGACATGTAAAGTTGATCGGCCAGTTAAAATGATCAGTCTGAATTGATCATTGGTTCTCATTGAGTAAAGGATTATAAATAAAGCATAATGCATGGCATCACGCCGTTTTAGATAGATTGCATTACTTGGACGCATTGTCGTACCTATTTCAGTCTCAAATTTTGTCATAAAATAGAAGATTGAGCCAGCTTAACGTGGGCATTGGATTCATGTCATCCTGTGCTCTAATTAAAAACAATTTACACACGACTTGGTGCGGACATGTCAAGTTGATCGGTCAGTTAAGATGATCATTCTAAATTGATCATTGGTTCTAATTGAGTAAAGGCTTATAAAATAAGCATAATGCATTACATCACGCAGTTTTGGATAGATTGGAATACTTATACGCTTTGTTGTATTGATTTCTGTCTAAAATTTGCTCACAATATAGAAATATGAGCTAGATTAACATGGGAACTAGATTCATGTCATTCTGAGCTCTAAATCAAAAGTTACGCACGATTTAGTGCGGAAATGTCAAGTTGATTGGCCAGTTAAGATGATCATTCGAAACTGATCTTTGGTGCTAATTGAGTAAAGGCTTATAGAAGAACCATAATGTAGTGCATCACGCAGATTTTGGATAGATTGGATTACTTGGACGCTTTGTCGTTTCTATTTCAGTCTCAAATTTAGTGATAGTATAGAAAATTGTGCTAGCTTAATGGGGGCATTGGATTCGTATCATTCGGAGGTACAAATCAAACGTTATGAACGATTTAGTGCATATATGTCAACTTGATTGGCCGGTTAAAATGATCAATCTAAACAGATCATTGGTTCTCATTGACGATTATAAATAAAGCATAATGCATGGCATTACACTGTTTTAGATAGATTGCATTACTTGGACGTATTGTCTTATTTATTTCTGTCTCTAATATTTCACAATATAGGAAATTGAGCAAGCATAACGTGGGCATTGGATTTGTGTCATTCTGAGCTATAAATCAAAAGTTACAAATGATTTAGTGCAGACATGTGAAGTTGATCGGACAGTTAATATAACCAGTCTAAACTGATGATAGCTTTTCATTGATAAAGGCTTATAAATAAATCATAATGCATCGCATTAGGCAGTTTAAGATATATTGGTTTACTTGGACGTATTTTCGCATCTATTTATGTCTCAAATTTTCTCACAATATTGAAAATTGAGCTTGATTAACGTGGACATTGGATTCATGTCATTCTTAGCTCTAAATCAAAAGTTACGGACGATTTAGTGCGGACATATCAAGTTGATCGGGCAGTTAAGATGATCATTCTAAACTAATCATTGGTGCCAATTGACTAAGGGCTTATAAAAGAAGCATAATGCATAGCATCACGCAGTTTTGGATAGATTGGATTACTTGGAATCTTTGTCGTATCTAATTCTGTCTCAAATTTTATCACAATATAGAAAATTGAGCTACCTTAACGTGGGCATTGGATTGGTGTCATTTTGAGCTCTAAATCAAAAGTTATGGACGGATTAGTGCGAACATGTCAAGTTTATCAGCCAGTTAAGATGATAATTCTCAACTGTTCATTGGTTCCCATTCAGTAAAGGTTTCTAAATGAAACATAATGCATGGCATCACACAGTTTTGGATAGATTGGATTTCTTATACGCATCGTCGTATCTATTTTTGCCTCAAATTTTATCACAATATAGAAAATTGAGTTAGCTTAAAGTGGGCATTGGATTCGTATCATTCTGTGCTATAAATCAAAGGTTACGAACTATTTAGTGTATACATGTCAAGTTGATCGGCCAGTTAAAATGATCACTCTAAACTGATCATTGGTACTCATCGAGTAAAGGCTTATAAATGAAGCATAATTCATGGCATCACGCTGTTTTAGATAGATTGGATCTGTTGGACGCTTTGTCGTATCTATTTCTGTCGAAACTTTGTCACAATATGGAAAATTGAGCTAGCTTAATGGGGGCATTCGATTCGTATCATTCTGAGATACAAACCAAAATTTATAAATGATTTAGTGCAGACATGTCAACTAGATCCGCCAGTTAAAATGATCAGTCTAAACTGATCATTGGTTCTCATTGAGCAAAGGATTATAAATAAAGTATAATGCATAGCATCATGCTCTTTTAGTCAGATTGTATTGCTTGAACTCATTGTCGTATCTATTTTTGTACCAAATTTTGTCACAATATAGGAAATTGAGCTAGCTTAACGTGGGTATTGTATTCGTGTCATTCTGAGCTATAGATCAAAGGTTACAAACGATTTAGTTTGGACCTTTAGAGTTGATCGGCCAGTTAAAATAATCACTCCAAACTGATCATTGGTTGTCATTGAGTAAAGGCTAATAAATAAAGCATAGTGCATCGCATCATGCGGTTTCAGATGGATTGGATTACTTTGATGCTTTGTCGTATCTATTTATGTCTCAAATTTTATCAAAATATAGAAAATTAAGCTAGATTAACGTGGGCATTGGATTGGTGTCATTTTGAGCTCGAAATTAAAAGTTACGGACGGTTCAGTGCGGACATGTCAAGTTCATCAGCCAGTAAAGATGATAATTCTAAACTGATCATTGGTTCCCATTAAGTAAAGGCTTAGAAATGAAGCATAATACATGGCATCACACTGTTTTATATAGATTGGATTACTTGGATGCTTTGTCGTATCTATTTCTGTCCAAAATTTTGTCACAATATAAAAAATTGAGCTAGCTTAAGGGGAGCATTGGATTCGTATCATTCAGAGCTATGAATCAAAAGTTATGAATGGTTTAGTGCAAACATGTCAAGTTTATCGGCCAGTTAAAATGATCTGTCTAAACTTATCATTTGTTGTCATTGAGTAAAAGATTATAAGTAAAGCATAGTGCATGACATAACGCTGTTTTAGATAGATTGCATTACTTTGACACATTTTCGTATCTATTTCTGTCTCCAATTTTGACACACTATAGAAAATTGAGCTAGCTTAATGGGGGCATTGGATTCGTATCATTTGGAGCTATAAATCAAAAGTTATGAATGATTTAGTGCAGACATGTCAAGTTGATCGACCAGTTAAAATGATCAGTCTAAACTGATCATTGGTTCTCAATGAGTAAAGAATTATAAATAAAGTATAATGCATGGCATCACGCCGTTTTAGATAGATTGCATTACTTGGACGCACTGTCGTATCTATTTCAGTCTCAAATTTTGTCAAAAAATAGAAGATTGAGCTAGTTTAACGTGGGCATTGGATTCATGTCATTCTGAGCTCTAAATAAAAAATTTACAGATGATTTAGTGCAGACATGTCTAGTTGATTGGTCAGTTAAGGTGATCATTCTAAAATGATTAGTGGTTCTAATTGAGTAAAGCCTTGTAAAAGAAGGCATTGGATTCGTGTCATTCGGAGCTATAAACCAAAAGTTACAAACGATTTAGTGCAGACGTTCAAGTTGATTGCCATTTAAAATAATCAGTCTAAACTGATAATTGGTTCTCCTTGAGTAAAGTCTTATAAATAATGCATGGCATCACGTGGTTTTAGATAAATTAGATTACTAGGACGCTTTGTCGTATCTATTTATGTCTCAAATTTTATCACAATATAGAAAGTTGAGCTAGCTTAACGTGGGCATTGGATTGGTTTCATTCTGAACTCTAAATCAAAAGTTACAAACGATTTAGTGCGAACATGTCAAATTGATCAGTCAGTTAAGATGATCATTCTAAACTGATCGTTGGTGCTAATTGAGTAAGGCTTATAAAAGAAGCATAATGCATTGCATCACGCAGTTTTGGATCGATTGGATTACTTGGACGATTTGTCATATCTATTTCTATCTCAAATATTGTCACAATATAGAAAATTGAGCTAGTTTAATGTGGGCATTGGATTGGTGTCATTCTGAGCTCTAAATCAAAAGTTATGGACGATAGAGTGCGGACATGTCAAGTTTATAAGCCAGTTAAGATGAAAGTTCTAAACTGATCATTGGTTCTCATTGAGTGAAGGTCTATAAATGAAACATAATGTGTGGCATCATGCAGTTTTGGATAGATTGGATTACTTGGACGCTTCGTCGTACTTTCTGCCTCAAATATTGTCAAAATATAGAAAATTGAGCTAGCTTAATGTGGGCATTGGATTGGTGTCATTCTGAGCTCTACATCAAAAGTTACGGACGATTTAGTGCGGACATGTCAAGTTTATCAGCCAGTTAAAATGATAATTTTAGACTGATCATTGGTTCTCATTGAGTACAGGCTTATAAAAGAAGCATAATGCATTGCATCACACAGTTTTGGATAGATTAGAGTACTTGGACGCTTTGTTGTATCTATTTTTGTCTCAAATTTTGCCACTATATAGGAAATTGTGCTACCGTAACATGGGCATTGGATT